>CM063511.1:46386040-46388540 GCA_032207245.1 Pardosa pseudoannulata | reverse complement strand
GATAATTATAATATCAGTTTATATCAATATGTATTGAGATATATTTCTTAATTGTTTAAATATTTACCAACAAAAGGTTTTAGATAATAAAAATAATAAACCACACTCAGGGCCGGTCTTACCATAGTCGTTTAAAGGTTAACCGCGATTAATTTCTGTGTAAACGGAGAATTGCGTACCACCATTGTTTGGCTACGTGGGTTAATCTAGGTTAGATGTTAAATCACTTTGGTGAGACCGGTTTCAATCACCCTATTCCACAAACAAGGCTAAACTGCTTTCAGAACTCTGGAGGTTACCTCTGATGAGTATCTAGTAGGCACCATTAGATAATAGTACCAAATAACTTGAGTATTCTATATTATCTAAATCTAACTTATTCTATTAGCTACTGGGGCTTACTCTGGACGTTGTGGTTCGGTTCGAACGTTCGTTATGACGTCACTTTGACGTCACCTAGTTCGTTTGCTCGCAAAATGTCGGCAAGTTGACGTCAAAGTGATGGCACAACGAACGTTCGAACCGAACCGCAAAGTCCAGAGGAAGGGCGACAGACATATCTTTAAATTTACCTTGCAAAATGCTCGCCAAATGACATTCTAGAAAATACTCTAACATAGGTTTGGGATCTCTGGTCTAGAACATGCAGCTTAAACAATACTTTATTTAGGCTGCTACCATATTACAGTCGACATATGTCACTGGTGATTTCTACGTCATAATGATATCAGCTATCGCCAGAGATGGGAATTTGATATCATAAATTTCCTTCTCTGACATCATTATGACGCAGAAGTCACTAGTGGCATATGTCGACTGTAATATGGTAGCACTCTTAACTTAGAATCAATCTTACCAAAGTCGTTTAACTGCTAACCAAGCTAACCCATGAAGCCAACCAATGGTAGAACTCAATTCTCCATTTAAGCAGAGACTAATCGCGGTTAGCTCTTAAACGGCCCTTAGAGTATAAAAGAGATTAAGGGCGGTCTCACCAAAGTCGTTTAGGGACTAACCGCGATTAACCCATGGTAAAAACAATGGTAGCATGCAATTCTCGTGTCAGACAAAGATTAATCATAGTTAGCTGTTAAATGAATTTGGTGAGATCAGGCCTTATACTTGCTAATCTAGTAAATTCCTAAATCTTTTGTAATTTTAGTTTCACAATAATTATATTCTTCTCTTTTTTTTCCCTGTAGGTATTAAGTTATTTTCGTGGATCTATCATTATCCTGTTGATTGGTAAAGTTATCTCTTTTGTGCGCTGTTAGCTTTGTGCTCGGCTTCTTTATGCCGGTCTCACTAAACTCGCTTAGCGGCTAAACGCGATTAATCTCTGTTTAAACGGAGAATTGCGGCCCACCATTTGTTGACGTTATGAGCTAATCGCAGTTAGCCGTTAAAAAACTTTGGTGAGACTGGTTCTGAAACATTCTTAAGCTGCATGTTCCCTTTGCTGAATAATATGAGCTTTTCAACCTGTCGCTCAATTATATGATTTGATTTTGGTTTAGGGCGCTATGGTTTATTTTATTGCTACAAGGGGGCGAATGAGACCGGAACCTACCACTTTAGAGGTAAAGGAACCTTTGAAATGACAGAATTTAAACAAAAATATAAAAAGATGTGATGTATTGGAAAAATTCATGTTAGATAAACGCTTCCTTATCAAAAGACATTTTTCAAATAACAGGATTAATTTACTGTCCTGGAACCAATTTTTATTTATTTGATTATTTGTAATACAACCTTACTTTAAACTTTTAAAAATCTATTACAGTTTAATGATTTTTTAATCGAATTAGTAATTTCGAAATGTTTTCAAATGTATTGCATTTTGTATTTCATATTCAAATTTTTGGAAATTCTCTATTAGCGTGTTTGTTATTAAATGGTACATGCTTTTTTTAATACTGTTTTAATACCGAGGATTTAACCCCTTTCAGGTTCATTTTATTTCGGGATTATGGATAAAAAAATGTCAATTTTTATGCTTATATTCATACGTACATAAGTTTTATACATAATAGCATCATTCGCATACAAAATGTCCTAAAAATTAATGTAAAAAAATCAATTTAAATAAATGAGTAATTTACCTGTGTAGTTGTCTTTCTGTACTGCAGAAATCATTAGACTTTGGAGTCAATTCACACTAACTATAAAAATAAAGCTTAGAATTCCTAGCTTTTATCTTGAATTAAATTTCATTTATATCCTTTTGCATTTATATAAATGATTAAGTAATTATTAATCAAAATTTGATCGTGTATGATACAATCGAATGCACGGTACTACACAGAGTCCAACATCGCTATCTATACAGTAGAACCTTGTTTCTCTCCTTACCTTCTTGCCTCTACTGTCTTTCTATGAGCAGCAAATAAACAAGTAACCAGAAAAGTAAACAAAAGCATTCGAAACCATAAAAAGCACATGTAAAATAATTTGGGAAAGACTGACTGCACAGTGTAAAATTTCACAGTGCCCGAGCTAC
>CM063511.1:46358540-46376040 GCA_032207245.1 Pardosa pseudoannulata | reverse complement strand
GATCTTCTACAAAAAGAAAAAAAATAACACATCTCGGATGTAATTTATGTCGATAAAACTGAGAAATAAAAGGCAAGAACAGACTAAAAATAATTCAGCTTTATTTTTCATCTTTCTGTTTGCTTACTACTATTAAGACTAAAGAGCGGGACCTGAATTATGTGTCGGATTCCGTTCTTTGCTGTCAAAGTTTCTTGTTGCTTGACAAGTTCCTTTATCATTTCTTACGCTTTATTGCTTTTTCGTTTTTCGTTTCCTTTTGCAAGAAATAACTTAATGAATTAGTTTATCTCTGTAAGAAATGAAACTTAATGAGCAATAAATTCTACATTCATGTTATTGTACTCATATATGTCCCCAAAATAAAAGCGCTGTCATTTTTGTTATTTTGCTGTACACTGTTATTTATTTTATTACAATGAAATTTGTGTACTTTTAATCTAAAAACAAACAAGTTTTTTCTTTGAGCGTATGTGTATAATGCATTAAAATTATGCTATTACCTAAATTATTTACCTCAATTTTTAATTACAAGACTTTTCTTTAAGGGTATGTGTATAATACATTTCAACTTTTAATTACAATTTTTTTTCTTTGAGCTTTATGTGTATATTGCATTAAATTTATGCTACTACCTCAATTTACCTCAATTTTTAATTACAAGTTTGTTCTTTGAGCGTATGTGTATAATGAATTAAAATTATGCTACTACTTAAATTATTTACTTCAAATTTTAATTACAAGGTTTTTCTTTGAGCGTATGTGTATAATACATTAAAATTATGCTACTACCTAAATTATTTACCTCAATTTTTAATTACAAGATTTTTCTTTGAGCGTAAGTGCTTAATGCATCAAAATTATGCTACTACTAAATTATTTAATTCAATTTTTAATTACAAGATTTTTATTTGAGTGTATAATGCATCAAAATTATACTATTACCTAAATTATTTACCTCAAATTTTAATTACAAGAGTTTTCTTTGAGCGTATGTGTATAATACACTAAAATTATACTACCTAAACTATTTACCTCAATTTTTTATTACAAAATTTTTCTTTGAGCGTATGTGTGTCATTCATGTATTAAAATTACGCTACTACCTAAATTATTTAACTCAATCTTTAATTACAAGTTTGTTCGTTGAGCTTATGTGTATAATGCATTAAAATTATGCTACTACCTAAATTATTTACTTCAACTTTTAATTACAAGATTTTTCTTTGAGTGTAAGTGCATAATGCATCAAAATTATGCAACTACTTAATTATTTAACTCAATTTTTATTTACAAGATTTTTCTTTGAGCGTATGTGTATAATGCATTAAATTATGCTACTACACAAACTATTTACCTCAGTTTTTAATTACATGATTTTTCTTTGAGCGTATGTGTTTAATATGTTAAGATTATGATACAACCTAAAGGATTTACTTCAATTTTTAATTACAAGTTTTTTAGAGTATGCGTATAATACATTAAAATTATGCTACTACCTAAATTATTTACCCTAATTTTTAATTACAAGATTTTTCTTTGAGCGCATGTATGTAATGCATTAAAAGTATTTTACTACCTAAATTATTTATCTCAAATTTTAATTACAAGATTTTTCTTTGAGCGTATATGTATAATGCATTAAAATTATGCTTCTACGTAAATTATTTACCTGAATTTTAATTGCATGACGTAATGAAAAAGTAAATTTAGTATAAAATGAATTAGACGATTAATTAGGGTAAAGGAATAATTCGGGGACTATGAATACGGGAAAAAATAAAAATAATATTATGAAAATAAATTCCAAGGAACGGTGAATACAGGAAAAATAACTTTAATATTATAAAAATAAATTTGGAACCAAATAAATTGGACTGTCAATGCGGGAAAACAAATAATACAGGAAGGAAAAATGCGAGAAAAAAATAACAAGTCTGGAAATAAATTGAAGAGAACGATGAATGCAAGAAAAAATAATATTAGATCTATAGGAATAAATTCGGTACCAAATAAATCAGACAATCTATACAGGAAGACGAATAAATCGGGAACGATGAATATAGAAAAAAATTAGCATTAGTTGTATGGAAATAAATTCTAGGGAACGATGAATGCAGAAAAAATTACATTAGATCTATAGGAATAAATTCAGTACCAAATAAAGCAGACAATCTATGCAGGAAGACGGATAAATCGGGAACGATGAATACAGGAAAAATTAACATTAGTTGTATGGAAATAAATTCTAGGGAACGATGAATGCAGAAAAAATAACATTAGATCTATAGGAATAAATTCAGTACCAAATAAAGCAGACAATCTATGCAGGAAGACGGATAAATCGGGAACGATGAATACAGGAAAAATTAACATTAGTTGTATGGAAATAAATTCTAGGGAACGATGAATGCAGAAAAAATAACATTAGATCTATAGGAATAAATTCAGTACCAAATAAAGCAGACAATCTATGCAGGAAGACGGATAAATCGGGAACGATGAATACAGGAAAAATTAACATTAGTTGTATGGAAATAAATTCTAGGGAACGATGAATGCAGAAAAAATACATTAGATCTATAGGAATAAATTCAGTACCAAATAAAGCAGACAATCTATGCAGGAAGACGGATAAATCGGGAACGATGAATACAGGAAAAATTAACATTAGTTGTATGGAAATAAATTCTAGGGAACGATGAATGCAGAAAAAATAACATTAGATCTATAGGAATAAATTCAGTACCAAATAAAGCAGACAATCTATGCAGGAAGACGGATAAATCGGGAACGATGAATACAGGAAAAATTAACATTAGTTGTATGGAAATAAATTCTAGGGAACGATGAATGCAGAAAAAATAACATTAGATCTATAGGAATAAATTCAGTACCAAATAAAGCAGACAATCTATGCAGGAAGACGGATAAATCGGGAACGATGAATACAGGAAAAATTAACATTAGTTGTATGGAAATAAATTCTAGGGAACGATGAATGCAGAAAAAATAACATTAGATCTATAGGAATAAATTCAGTACCAAATAAAGCAGACAATCTATGCAGGAAGACGGATAAATCGGGAACGATGAATACAGGAAAAATTAACATTAGTTGTATGGAAATAAATTCTAGGGAACGATGAATGCAGAAAAAATAACATTAGATCTATAGGAATAAATTCAGTACCAAATAAATCAGACAATCTATGCAGGAAAACGGATAAATCGGGAACGATGAATACAGGAAAAATTAACATTAGTTGTATGGAAATAAATTCTAGGGAACGATGAATGCAGAAAAAATAACATTAGATCTATAGGAATAAATTCAGTACCAAATAAAGCAGACAATCTATGCAGGAAGACGGATAAATCGGGAACGATGAATACAGGAAAAATTAACATTAGTTGTATGGAAATAAATTCTAGGGAACGATGAATGCAGAAAAAATAACATTAGATCTATAGGAATAAATTCAGTACCAAATAAAGCAGACAATCTATGCAGGAAGACGGATAAATCGGGAACGATGAATACAGGAAAAATTAACATTAGTTGTATGGAAATAAATTCTAGGGAACGATGAATGCAGAAAAAATAACATTAGATCTATAGGAATAAATTCAGTACCAAATAAAGCAGACAATCTATGCAGGAAGACGGATAAATCGGGAACGATGAATACAGGAAAAATTAACATTAGTTGTATGGAAATAAATTCTAGGGAACGATGAATGTAGAAAAAATAACATTAGATCTATAGGAATAAATTCAGTACCAAATAAAGCAGACAATCTATGCAGGAAGACGGATAAATCGGGAACGATGAATACAGGAAAAATTAACATTAGTTGTATGGAAATAAATTCTAGGGAACGATGAATGCAGAAAAAATAACATTAGATCTATAGGAATAAATTCAGTACCAAATAAAGCAGACAATCTATGCAGGAAGACGGATAAATCGGGAACGATGAATACAGGAAAAATTAACATTAGTTGTATGGAAATAAATTCTAGGGAACGATGAATGCAGAAAAAATAACATTAGATCTATAGGAATAAATTTGGTACCATATAAATCAAACAATTTATGCAGGAAGACGAATAAATCGGGAACGATGAATATAAAAAAATTAACATTAGTTGTATGGAAATAAATTCTAGGGAACGATGAATGCAGAAAAAATAACATTAGATCTATAGGAATAAATTCGGTACCAAATAAATCAGACAATCTATGCAGGAAGACTAATAAATCGGGAATGATGAATACAGGAAAAATTAACATTAGTTGTATGGAAATAAATTCTAAGGAACGATGAATACAGAAAAAAAATAACATTAAATGTATAGGAATAAATTTAGCGCCAAATGAATCGATTGATCAATGCGGAAACGATAAATCCAGGTTCCATCTAACCAGTGACCTATTGATTTATTGTCTTTAAATATTTGTTTGTCGAATAAAAGAGGGTTTGCGTAAACAGGGAACATTTCCTTACAAGCTCGATCCCTATTTTATGTGCCACATAAAATTTCGTAAACCGTCATAAAAGGAAAATAAGTGAAGTTAAAATATCTTTATCCACGATTAAAAGTTATCTTTTACATAAATTAAAAAAAAATTACAACTCGGATGTAATTTACGTCGGTAAAACTGAGAAATGAAAGGCTACAATAGAGTAAAAATAAATCCGTCTTAAATTTTCATCTTTCTTTTACTATTAAGACTAAAGAGCGAGATCTAAATCATGTGATATCCCGATTTTTGTTGTCAAATTTCTTACTGCATGACAAGTTCCTCTATCATTTCATATTCTTTATCGCTTTTTTGTTTTTGTCTCCTTCTGCAGGGAATAACTTAATGAATTAGTCTATCTCTGAGAAAATAAAGCTTAATGAATGATGAATTCTGCATTCAAGTAATTCTACTTATTCTAACAAGCCGTGCTCCGCGGTAGTAATCTAATTAAGTTAGTTTAAATTGTGAAAATAACTAGACGCATTAAATTAATTAAATTTTAAAATGTTAGTTGTTTTTCTTCGCCACTTTCTAAATGTGCTAAGATATGTATTTATCTCGAGGGGAGATCAACTAATTGGTTTTAGTTTGGTTTGGAGCATTACGGTCTACTGTTTTGCACACGAGGGCTGATGAGACCGGGACCTACTGCTTAAAACCGATTCCGAAGGGCTACGAACATCCATGACATAGTGGGATTCGAACCCACGAACTCCGGTACCGATGATCAGCGCCCTAACCAGTCGGTCACCTTTCGGAGACCGACTGATTGGAAAATATTTCCCGCTTTACCTGCTCGGCGATATTTTTGTCTTCTTGGCGAAATATTTGAGCGTTCTAGAAACTGTTTTTTCACTTCGGTTTATATACGGGTTTTGAACTCGAGTTATTTTGAAGTAAAATCAAAAATTTAACTAGACTTACCTTCGGCTTATATTCGGAAATATATGGTATCGAGCATTTATAGCTAATCGTTTTTCAGTTAAGTTTGATACTTACGTACAGACATCAACATTAAACTAGTCATAATGGGTTCAGAAGTGTTCAAAATGGATATTTAAAGATTCAAAATGAAAGCATTCTTGCATGCACATGCAGACGTAATAATGAAGTTGGTGAAAATTTATCACGATCAAAATAAATATTGTAGTTGAAATATAAGGACTGAAAATTATCTTGATAACAGTACTTCCTTTATTTTTTACAAGGAAGTAAAAAGAACTACGTCTCGGATGCAATAAATGTCGCTACAATTAAGATAGGCTGAGCTAAAACACAATGAAAATAAATAATTCTTCTTTTCATATCTTTCTTTTCACATGCTACTATTAAAAGTTAGCTCAATAATATATGAGAAATTCCATTCATTGCTGTTAAATTTTCTGGCTTACATGGCGAGTTTCTTTATTCTTTTTTACGCTTAATCGCTTTTTAGTTTTGCATTTCTTTCTGCTGTGTATAAACTTCATGAATTTGCGTAACTTTGGAATAAATTAAATTTAATTAACTATAAATTCTGCTTTCACGTTGCCATACTCGTATTCGTCAAGGAAATAAAATTTTATTTTTATTTTGGAAAAATATTTGTTCATTTATTAAAACGTATTTTACTGGGCAACAAAGCTTCTGTACATTTTTCTGAATGTTTGTATGTGTGTGTATATATATCAGCAGTTCTCTTTAAAATTTACAAAATTTTTAATATATTTTTATAATTATATTTTTTTCTAGAATGTTACAATTTTGTATTTTTACACAAACTTCAAATATGCTACAGGTCGGTGATGGGATTATTTGTAAGCTTTTTTCTTACAATCTGGAAAGCAGAATTTTCAATGTTTTTTTTCTACAATTGAAAAATTTCAATTTCGAAATCTACAAACTGTATTTTCAATGTTCATTTGTGAAAATGTAGTGCATTATCTTATATCTCAGTAGAAAATTTCCAAAACAGTTTTCTTAGTAGGCTTTCTTAGTGAGGGAAATTTTATTGTTGAAATTTTCGAATAGAAGTTAGGATTACATATCATTTAGTTCTTTCACCTAACTATGAAATATGTTTCAAATGAAGAGCTCTTAATTTCAAACTATATATTTTTTTCTAGAATGTTACAATTTTGTATTTTTAAACAAACTTTAACGATGCTGCAGATAGGCGATGGGATTATTTGTAAGCTTTTTGTTTAGCAATATGGCAAACGAAATTTTGAATGTTTTTCTTTTACAATTGAAAAATTTCAATTTCGAAATCTACAAACTTTATTTTCATTATTCATTTGTGAAAATCGAATTCATTTTCTAATATCTCAGTAGAAAATTCCCACAACAGTTTTCTTAGTGAAGGAAATTTTATTGTTGAAATTTTCAAATAGAAGTTAGGACTACATATCATTTAGTTCTTTCACCTAACTATGAAATATATTTCAAATGAAGAGCTCTTAATTTCAAACTATATATTTTTTCTAGAATGTTACAATTTTGTATTTTTAAACAAACTTTAACTACGCTGCAGGTCGGTGATGGAATTATTTGCAGGCTTTTTAGCTTACAATATCGCAAATACAATTTTCAGTGTTTTCTTGTACGATTGAAAAATTTCGATTTCGAAATGTACAAACTGTATTTTCGTTCTTCATTTGTGAAAATAGAATGCATTTTCTAATATCTCAGAAAATTTCTAAAACAGTTTTCTTAGTAGCTTAACATGGAATTTATAAATCTGAGAAGGACATTTTACTCCCTGCATTAATTCATGCCAGCACGACATAAACTTCTCGGAGATTATACCCGAACGTGACCTAAATGTTGTAACTTTAACCTCATGTATATTAAAGAGTGACATAAACATTGTATAATTAATCAAAATTGAATAAAGTAGGCTTATGAGCGCTATTATAATTAATGACATGCAAATAGTTTACCGCAATTATGTGTCAACACTTTAGAGTGGGATTAAAGTTCGATATTATTAGCATATAGGATTGATAGCCATGATTTAGTATTAAATCATTATTAGTAGTACTTTTAGTGCATGGGGTACTTGCTTTTATAGCATTCGCTACTACGCGGTCGCAGATATTTGTTCGGGCATTTTGTTATGAGAGCAAGTTATTCTACTAATACTAGCATATAGCCCATCATATGACGGGATCAATATAATTTTTAATTTTAAAGAATTGTTGAATACCCTAAGAAGCAGGTAAAAAATGGTTTGATTTTTGGCTGAGAATTATCTGGTACACGCTCAATAATTTGTCTATCTTCGTACTCCTCTGAAGTCTTCCGATACTGTGAATGCAGTTTAGAATCACGTTGAATTCATTTAGAAAGATAAAAGTTTTCTTAGCTACGTCGAAATTATCGTTAAGTTCTTCCCTTTTTAACACAGTAATTAATAAGTAAATTAATGGAACTATCCTTTCCACTACACCCTCGAGGTAGATAGAATTTGTTGTTAATACCAGTGATAATATTTTCATTGCAACAAAAAATAATCGATGATTAAGTTTAAACGTATCACATATGTACGTAATTATTATTTAAGCCAAATATAAAAGAAAATTATTTACGTCATATCTAAGTTTAGTGATAAAATGTATGAAAATAATGCAGACGATATTTAAATAATTTAAAATAAGAAAAGGTTAAATGAGACGGTTAAAGGAATGACGTCATAATGCTGGAAAAAAAACGTTATTTTTACCTTTTTATTATGTGATAAATTTTATTGTGTGAAAAACGGATAATCTGGGATGAATGTGGTAAAAATAACACTAATACTGTAAAGATAAAATTAGTTTTCAGAAATAAATTGAAATGAAGTCAAATGAATTGAACGATCAATGCGAGAAAACAAATAACTCTGAAACAACTTGATTTTATAGCATTCGCTACTACGCGGCCACAGATATTTGTCGGGCTTTTTAGTATGGGAGCAAAGTATCGGAGGCTAACATTATTTCCAGGGAACAGCACAAAGAAAGTGGGCTGTTGTTACTGAAAAGCAGGGATCAAGCAGGAGCCCCTGGCTTGGCCTGCTATCTCTAGAGGGCATTTGAACACTTGGAGGACATTACGACTTCTAAGTTATTTTGTGTGTCCCAGCACTATTAACTCCCTGACATATGTATAATTAATCAAAATTGAATAAAGTAGGCTTATGGGCTCTATTATAATTAATGACATGCAAATAGTTTACCGCAATTATGTGTCAACACTTTAGAGTGGGATTAAAGTTCGATATTATTAGCATATAGAATTGATAGCCATGATTTAGTATTAAATCATTATTATTAGTTCTTTTAGTGCAGGGGTACTTGCTTTTATAGCATGCGCTACTACGATGCCGCAGATATTTGTTGGCTATTTTGTTATGGGAGCAACATATAGGCTGCTAGCATTACTTCCAGGGAACAGCACAAAGAAAGTGGGCTGTTGTTACTGAAAAGCAGGGATCAAGCAGGAGCCCCTGGCTTGGCCTGCTATCTCTAGAGGGCGTTTGAACACTTGGAGGACATTACGACTTCTAAGTTATTTTATGTGTCCCAGCACTATTAACTCCCTGACATATGTATAATTAATCAAAATTGAATAAAGTAGGCTTATGGGCTCTATTATAAATAATGACATGCAAATAGTTTACCGCAATTATGTGTCAACACTTTAGAGTGGGATTAAAGTTCGATATTATTAGCATATAGAATTGATAGCCATGATTTAGTATTAAATCATTATTATTAGTTCTTTTAGTGCAGGGGTACTTGCTTTTATAGCATACGCTACTACGAGGCCGCAGATATTTTTTGGCTATTTTGTTATGGGAGCAACATATAGGCGGCTAACATTACTCCCTGGGAACAGCACAAAGAAAGTGGGCTGTCGTTACTGAAAAGTAGGGACCAAGCAGGAGACCCCCGACTTAGTCTACCATTTCTAGAGATATCTTTGAACACTTAAAGGACATTACGACTACTAAGTTATTTTATGTGTCCCAGCGCTATTAACCCTTTGACATACAAATAAAATGTGCATCAACGCATCGAAAGGAAACCATTTAATTTGACTGCACCAGTGATCACTCAAATATTCTACATTATAAACACTTTGATGACCATTTTCAGCTGCCTTCTCATCACCAGAATAGCCTAATGTACTTTCATCGTCACTGTCATATAATGCATCCAACCCAGACATTTGGAAGGACTACTTCTGAATTTTACTTCACTCAAATATGTACTGGGACGTTAGAGGTTCAAGACCACTGCTATACAGATTACCGCACTCATTGCGATTTTTTTCGTTTATTTGCTTGTTGATGCGATTTTATTTATAGGTGCTGTTGTGGAGGACGGAGGAGGGATGCACCTGTAAGAATCTAAACAAAATACCATCAATGCACGAGCGAAATACAGAATCCAATAATATACCGTCCGGCTTTAGCCGAAGATAGTACTTGAGAGAGATCGAGAGTCGTCAAAGTGTACAATGTCTGGCACATGAAATGCGCGACGAGTCAGAGAAGTCATTGTATGCCAAGAGGTTAATGAACACGAAGAATCTTTGGACAGCTTTAGCCTCGAATTCGCAACCTGATACGTATTTAAGCAATTCTATAAAAAGAATTCTACCACGTGATGGAACAATAAATTCTCTAGGATACCCCCTCTCCCTCTTTTATAAAACAACGAAAAAATATATTTAGTCTTATATTATTTGCGAAATATTTTGGCATACTCTTATGCAAATAAGTATATTTAACGTACATATATACGAAAAAAAGTCATCCTAAACAATTTGCTATTCTATCACGTGGTATTTTTTTAAAGAATTCTTTAAATGAAAGCCGACCAGGGGGAATTTTATTTTTCTCATAGGTTAATACTGAAGGGGGGGATCCAATAGGGCAGGTACAGACTCACCTTAATCTCTAATTGATCAAAAAACGTTCTATTTTTCGTTTGAATAAGCCCGTCGTGGATAATTCCTCAAGGTCAATATTTTGCAAGTCTTAATAGGATACTTTTCGTTTTACAGACGTTTTTATAAGGTTTTTTTCAGATCGTTCATTTCCTCATAGAACTCGCTTCAAATTGACATATCCCCCAAAAGTTCTTTGCTGATAACCTGATAAGATGCCTCTGGGAGCTCTATTCGTGTCTCAGATATCCCCAAATAGTCCTTTTTGATTAAAAATGTTATAAGGTTCTTTTCATTTCTGCAGGTGTTCTCATACGGTCCTTTTATTTTTTGCAGATGCCCCGTTACAAGCGGACGGACTTTGAAGAGGAAGAGACGAGTAGTATGGCCAGCATGGCGGTGGACGCTCCCATGAACCCTCCCTCGTCCCAAGGCGTCCAAGTACGGTATTCCCCGGGTCGAAGGCGCAACATCTGGGAGCGAGCTTCACCCCTCGAGAAGATACTCGTAATCTGCGTGCTAGTTCTCTTCCTTCTCGTCATAATCCTGTCGGCGGTGCTCAACTCCTATTCGAGCTCGGGCACGGTCAAAGTCGTGCACATTACCGCGAAAAATGGTTCCTCGAGCGGAAACAATGGTGAGTATCTGACTCCGCTCGTCAGCTTTTGACTTTTTCTAGCACCTGAAATGTCTCCCACCATAAGCGGAGTTGATGTAAAGAAAATTTGTACAGTGATCCCTCGTTTTTCGCGGTTAATGTTGACCTTCCGCGAAACCTGAAAATTGCGAAGTAAGATTTACCCCTATGAGTTTTCGTGTATGCGGGTACACGAATGTTTTAAACATGTAAACAATATTTATAATTTACACATTTAAGACAAAAATTACAACAGTATAAGTATTTACTTAAACGTGTCAATGCTAATTAATGAGGTTAATTACAAAACTTTATAGAGTAATAAATATTAATTAACATTGCTTTCCGAGAGAGGCGAAGAGTCTTGCGTTGGTGGTTGAGAAGAGGCTTTCACTTGACTCGTAAAAGTTTTAGACTCACTCGGAGACTCTTCTGCTGGACGCGCTGACGGTAGAGCCAGGGGGCTTTACCTTGAAGAGAAACATGGTGATCGGCAGTTGTTGTGTTTTGTTTTTCCTTTTTCTTCAAAATTCCCCTGCACAAGGACAAAACCACGTCAACGCGATTGCTGAACTCTACGGATCGAACCATATTGTCGTCAATGTCTTGTGAAAATTCTTGCCCTGTTACACAATTGTTGCAGATTCTTCAGTTTGTTCTTAGTCTCCCTCTTCATTTTCTTTCATACTTGTAGACTTTGTCATCTTAAGAACCTGTGGTATGTACTTTGAGTCAACTCAGGAATTATTTTCTCTCGCGCATAAACATGAAACAAAGCTCCTTTCCGCAATGTGGTTACCGACATGGTTGTATTTTTTTTATTTTTATTTTTTGGAGACTAATTTGGAAAAACCCAGAAAGCTCTGAAGCAGCAAAACACTGTAGATTTAAAAGTCCTCTTTCTAGGTAATTGATACGAATGAAATCCTGTGAGTTGAAGGCATAACAAATACCTTTAAATACCGGAGTTCTTTGATTTAGAATTTTATTGTTAGAATGGACAGTTCTAAATGTTTTTTGGAATAGACTGGAAATAGTCTGTGAAACTATTTGAATCTTGAATGGTAGAAAATTAACCATAGTGTTCTTCGGAAATCAAGCTTTGAATGAACCATTCCCTTGAGAGGTTGAGATCACTATAATAGAATTTTTACTAAAAGTGCATTGAAAGTTAATTTACTGCTTAAAACCGATTCTGAACTGCTACAAACAACTATGCCACCAGTGATATTCAAACTCAAGTACTAAAGTATCGAAAAACAACTAACAAGTCGGCCACTATCCGACTGACCCAGTCAAAATAATTGCATGTTTTTTAACATTTTATTGCATGTAACACAAATATCATACCACGTGACCATTTATTTTTTTACTCAAAACGGGACATTGGTTTATTTAGGTCAAATCATAGGTAGTCAATGAAAAAAAACAACACCTTTTTAAAGTTATTTATTCTGAAAAAGTTAGTTGGCTTAACCCTTTGATAATTTCAATTTTTTCCAAAATTCGGTCAAAAAAATGTCACATTTTTTATTGCATTTTTTTTTTGTTCATTTTACATTTTTAAGTAAAGATATATTATTAAAATTAACATTTCTAATATTTTTAAGCATTTATTACAACTTTTTTTCTTTCTATGAAAGCATCATAGAACTGAAGTTTACCTTTAGTCTCATCGATATCCAAGTTAATTTTTGGAATTCCAGTGAAAGCAAATCTAGGAGGCGGATCCGAAGGATTATCACAATTAATTTTAAAAAAATTGTCTTGCTTGACTGATTCCATCTGTACTACTATCAGAGTCACTACTATCCAGGTCATCTAGTAAACTTTCGCTACTATCATTTACAGATAATTCAGTTTCTGATTCCGAGTCACAGTTCGAATCACAAGAAATTAGCTCCATACGCTCTGAATTATCCATTATTTAAAAGTAAAAATATATTATTCAACTCTTACATCAATAAAATTATCAGGCGGTTAGTAAAATATAACCAGAAAGCTATACACTGAAAGATAACAATTCGTCTTCTGATACAAAACATGCGAAAAAAACCCGCGCTTTTGAACCAATCAGAGTAGAAAATACAATAAACTGCAAACTATCATTTACTGGACATCTATACGAATAATTTGTTTTAAAATTGGAAAAAATACGGCCGAAACAATGCAAGCGAAATAGAAATCAGATTGCCCGTATGTCGTACGGGCAAATCAATAAAGGCCCCCCGAAAGCTGTGCCCGTACGGCGTTCGGGCAAAACAGGGAAGGGGTTAAAAGTTACGAATCACAAAATATAGGTACCCAAAATGTTTAGTTGTATTTATATTTATCAGAAGAACAAATTTGTTTTAATATAGCTGGTGACGATTTCAAGTATGAATGAAACTCTTGGCACGTTTTTTTAATATTCACCTTAATTATCAACATCGCCTTTAGAACTGAAATTTGTAACTGGGTTTTCTAAGATATCCACAATTTGTTCATAATAAAAAATACTCTTTCTACTGGAGCATTTGTAGCAGGCAAACATAAAATATATTCAATTACAATAGAAAAGTTTTTATGCTGAAGATTGTTGGCGAGAAAGTGTTTGAATACTACCACCCAACGGGTTTCCGTGGAAACATTTAAATTATTCCATTCCGTTATTTTTTGCGATGTAATGTAATAAGAAATTAATGAAAATTCGTCAAAAGCTTCAGTAACTTTATTACAGTCAATATATTGCTTTTCAATTAATACATCCATAGATTTTTGAATGTCTTCCCATGTAGGGACATTTTTTAAATCTTCCCAATAAAATATCCCCATTTCTTTGGTAAGAAAGCAAGTACACTGGCAGGTATGCTGCATACCTGCCAACTTTTACGGATTAACCGTAAAATTTAATTCGTTTAATTTTACAGACTTACTAGTGGACGGGGAAGTTATGTGGTTTTGGGTACTGTGAAAATAAAATAGAAAATTTCAAAAAAGAACAATGTATTTTTCACTTTAGTAATATTTGAAAATTCAAAAATATGTTTCATTTAAGCAGAGATTTACGTAACTTGTGCAAGAAAGATCTATAATATGCTTTGAAGATATTAAATTACTGTACGAAGTTGCTAAAAATAAAAAGTGACATCACTAGACTAGAAGTTAAATCCATTTTATCAGAGTTTAGTGAATGTGACTTTCAAAAAGTTGAAACAGTAAAAAAAAAAATAAATAAATTTCTTTAAAATAATTAAAACTTAGTAAATCGTAGTTGATAATTTTGAAGTTTCATTTTATTCATTTTGATAAATAGTGAAGAACTTTGAAATTCAGGTTTTATTATAGAATGAAATTTAATTGAAAAAATATGCTAATATACTTCAAGTATAATGAACTCATAATGATTTTAATCATTACATTTAAAGTTTAATTAGAGTTTTCTTAAGAAAAGGAAAAATTACAATTAACTTTTATTGATTGCTGTGGTATAGCCACATTCTTTTTAAAAAGGAATGCCAGGAATTGCCGGCTTCCTGACCCCTTATTTTATGGAATGGGGCTTGTCCATGTCCAAGTCACCTTGAATATTCCCGCGCTGACCATCCGTGGGTTGCCGTTTTGCTCTCCCCATCTTTCACCATTTGTCCAGCTTGAGCGTTGCTTGGCGCCGTAAGATTCCTAGGCTGTTCTTCCTACTCACGCTACGTTTTGGCGATCGTCTTGGGTTCCCGCTGGCGGGATTTTTCCACTGACCTCGCCATGCGCGGTGTTGAGTGGACATCATTATGGCCAAAATTGGGGGAGAGATCACCCGCATCATTAAAAAAAAAGAGTACCTTTTTTTAGCCATTGTGCTCCTTTTTGATTTTTGTGTCATGTCGAGGGACGTGTATTTTTCTGACAAGGTCCGCAAGGAATAGTCAATAATAAAAAATCCTTTCAGCTATTCAATTAATAGGACTCTTTTCTATTCGTCAATTTGCATTTTCCTCTGTTATAAAGTTCTAGAGCATTCCATATGAAGACAGTGAATTGTGTCTGCCGCCTTATAATTCCACCAAAGAACCGGTGAAAGGTTATTGCGGCTGAAAGAAGCAATGTAATAATTGTACAACAATAATGCTACAATAATAATTCTACAATTGCTGTTGTGAAGAGACCCCCCCTTTGACCAGTACTAACTAGCGGAATCAGCTGATTTGAAGCCTCTTGAGAATTCAGCCAAAAAAAAACTAGCTGTAACCTTAGTTGGAGTTTTCAGGTAACTGGAACCGTAACTGACCCTGAGGTATAAAAAGCCTAGAATTTTTTTACTCGGGGCTTTTCGACATTTTCTTTTACGTAGGTGATTTGACCTCGTGGGGGCTGTCGCGTCGTTTGACTGGAGCCAGCTTCCTAGTGATTAAGTTCGGGAGATTCGTAAAGTCCGCTTACATAGGGAGCTGCAGAGTCTCTGATACCTAAAGGGGGATAAATTGGGCTTGCATTGCACCCTGGAAAATCGTTCCCACTTGTGTGAGATTATTTAATCTCTTTTATTTCGACTGTGGTGATGTTATGCAGGCGGCAATCCTTTGCATTTCGACTTGTTTTGGGATATTAAAATCCCTTTGTATATAGCCGTATTTGCTCAAGAAATAAAAGTGATTTCCAATTTTATCGTGACTGTGACCCTTATTCGCGCTACCTCTTCACTCCAGAACATTAAAGTCGTCACACTATGGTTGGGTCACCAGCAATTATTTCACAAAACACATGTGTTGATGCCAATGTACAAAAGTTGAAAAGTCTGAAAAACTAATTTATGTTTTTAGAGATCACTCAGAACTGCAACTTGCCTTGACAGGTGTAATACGATCTACCCTTTTGATACATCACTAAAAGGTTAGATCTTGTAAAGTTATTAGCATTTGTGGTTTGTGTGTGGAGTGAAGAATAAATTTTCCAGGGGCTTTATGGGTTTCTTATGAAATGAATACTCTTTTGAATACAGTGTAACTCAGCCTTCTCTTATCTTTTATGTTTCAGCGACCGAGTACTGCGTGACACCTGCATGCGTGACCGTGGCGGCAGCTATTCTCAATGCTATGGATCAAACCGTGGACCCCTGCACAGACTTCTACCAGTACTCTTGTGGAGGCTGGATAAGGTCCAACCCTTTACCTGACGACAAGTCCATCTGGGGAACTTTCGGAAAACTTTGGCAAGAAAACCAAATTGTCATGAAGAACGTTCTAGGCAAGTGCTTCTATTTTTCATTGATAAGATGCAACTGAAGTGCTTTACTTCAACAAGTACTTTATTCCTCTTAACCACAATTGTGTTTTACAGTACATAAGCGTCACTGATTATATAAAATGTAGTATTATGATCACTAATGTGGTATTATCATCCCTAATGATGTTGACCTTATTCGATCCCAGTTTACTTTCTGGTATGCAAAGTGTACATATATCTTCTTCTCCACAATTGTGTGTTATCCTTAATTAGACCGCGTTGGTTACTCATAATTTTTTATGATAAAGTATTCACCTCCTCGCTTCCTTGTGAGCTGGAGTGTATTAAATATTTGTTTGGTTTACTTTTTGCCTAGAGGCCTAAATTTATGTTTTGATCTGTTTACGTTCGGATGATAAAGTGAAGACCTTCCACTTCGCTAGGTACTCCATTAAACCCAATTACCTTGACCTTGAATTGTGTGTTATTGTGTGTAAGCGTCACTGCTTATATAAAATGTAGTATTAGCACAGTATGTGTGGGTACATTTCGCAGCGGAATTGTACCAGGAGTGGGCATTTTGCTCGTAAATTTATTTATTCAGTTAAATCTCAATAGATCGAAAATTATTTAATTTTTAAACCTACTTTTCGTATATTATGTTGAAATATATAAACAAATATATAAATAACAACCATAAGATTTTTGTAAACAAAAAATATATTTTTTAGTGGATAAATGCATAATAGTATCGTAAATATAAAAAATCAAACAGAAATAGTAGTATAAACAGAATAGTATAATATTCTAAATTCCACGTTCTAAATTGTGTTTTTTACATTAAAAAAATTGATTTTTTTTACCGGCTTGTTAAAAAAACTGTGCATTAAGGGATTAATAATAAATGATGAAATGATAAATGATTGTATTATAAATACATATAATTGTCACTCGATCAGGCTCACTGATCTGTATGATACGCATGTATCATTATGGTCGTTTTTCACCCAGAAAACTACTTCCCATGATCTTCATCTTAACACATTGTGGTGTGCGGGTACATTTCTCAGCGGAATTGTACCGAGAGCGGGCGTTTTGCGCGTAAATTTAGTTATTCAGTTAAATCTCAATAGATTAAAAATTATTTAATCTTTTAACCAAATTTCCGTATTTTATATTGAAATATATAAACAAATATATAAATAGAAATAACAAC
>CM063511.1:46176040-46353540 GCA_032207245.1 Pardosa pseudoannulata | reverse complement strand
TATACTATTATTAAAGAGTACACTAGTATTAATTAAAAGTAAACTAAAATATATTATACCCCAGACAAAATTTTAAAATGATTTTTGTACCCACAAACAAACCATGTTGTTACACTAACCCGTAGTAGTATGTGACCCGCGCTCATGTATCAATCGTCAGAAAACGTACTAGTACGTGACCTGCGGTCATGTATCAATCGTCAGAAAACGTACTAGTACGTGACCCGCTCTCAAGTATCAATCGTCAGAAAACGTACTAGTACGTGTCTCGCATACAATGTACTAAAGTTGGTAACTAACATACGGCCAGTAAAGTATTTTACTGATCCCGTCATATGACAGGCTATATGCTAGTTTCAGAAAATAAAAAGAAAGTCGATCTCCCTAATTCGGGACCATATAAAAACAAAAATGCGCGACCTATATATAGGGATCTTAACATATCAGACTAGATTATGTAGAATATGTTGAGAAATTTGTTTGATATTTGTTGCAGTAATTAACTTTTAAGTGCATAAAAATGTCCTTTTTCTAGAGTACCCTAAATATAATTATAACTACTAAATATTTGCGAAGTAATAAACTTTTTTTGAGGAAAACTCGCATGCTGTTAAATTGACATTTAGTTATAAGAGCTTTTTTGCTACATCACAGCGTGACCTAAATTTGTACTTATTGTAAATGAAATATTTTTTGGAGCTAACTTTAACCATTACTTGCCGGAAATTCGATAGGTTTTTCTAGCTGTTCTACGTGTTTCCGCATCGGGTAATCTAATTAAAACTCGACTAAATTATTTTGGGCTTAACTTCCGGCTTCGTTACTTTATTTTTATTAAAATAAGTTATTCTAGTCTGAGCTAAATGAAGAGTCACAAGGATTCGTCTGGATTTTTCTTCCTTTTTTATTAGCATTCTGGGGTTAGTTCAATTTAAGATTTTATATACTTTAAGGCTATAGTAGACTAGCATATACCCGCCATATGACGGGATTAGTAAAATTTTTAATTTTCTAGAATCGTAACGTCCCCTATGAGGCGGTAAAAAAAATTACTATTTATTGGAATTGGCTCGTTTAAAAAATACAGTATTTATACACATAACTATCAGAATCGTTTCCATAAGGTAAAAACCATATTTTGTGCTTTACTATTTATTGGTATTGACTCGTTTAAAAAATACAGCATTTATGCACACAACTATCAGAATCATTTCCATAAAGTGAGAACGACATTTTGTACTTTACTATTTATTGGAATTAGCTCGTTTAAAACATACAGTATTTATACACGTATCTATCACAATCGTTTCCATAAGGTGAGAATGACATTTTGTACTTTACTATTTATTGGAATTGGCTCGTTAAAAAAATGCAGCATTTATACCAAAGAAAAATGAAAGCGTAATAATCCATTTGAGAAATGTCAAGTACTTTTGCAGATATTTCCTTAAATGGAATACATTTTATTACTGTTTCTAATTCTTTCATTGCTAAATAAGTTGCAATTGATATAGACGTGTGACTAGAGACTTTGTCTATGTGAAGTTCAACTTTACGAATGTCCTTTCCTTATAAGACTGGGATTTCTTCTCCAAAATTGGGTTCTAAAATATTTTGCCAGTAGTAGAGTGAATTGATTTTGGCTTTACTTGAGACTTATTTTATTGAGCTGAGGTATCTCAATCGACAAAGACAAACGCTCTCGTAACTGTAGGGTTGCAGGTTTGTGAACCTGAGCTGGCCTAAGATACCTCGTGTTCGTTAAAGGTGACTGGGGCACGTAAATTAAGTTCGTAGTCACAATGTCCTCCAAGTTCTTAAGTTCAATGTCCTCCATCGATACATCTGGGGGTGACAAGCCAAGCCTATGAATCTTCTGCTTGGTCCCTGCTTTAAAATTACGAGGACCCACTTGAGCATTAGTCTTACCTTCACCATTTAGGTTCTCGACAAAACGAAGGGCTTACCCCTTTGCCTTAATACTAGTAGCATATGGCTCAATCGTGCTTGGTGTGACCAACTGACATAAGCAACAATAACAACAACTCTTTTGATCATTAAGTTATCGTTGTAACAAAATCCCGCCACTATCATAATGGAACTCTTCTGTACACTGACGAAGCCATTTCATACGGTCGTTCTTGTCCCTACACTTGTCCCCACTCTGACGTATGTAAATGTATCCAAAATTTATTAATACTAAAGTTTTATGGAGTTCGCTTGATATGGAGTTTTGGGGAATATGGTAAACCTCGAATGACAAACCCATCTAAAAGTTTAAAACTTTACGATTCTTTTAATATCACAGAAACGTTCAAGATGCAGCTTGTGCTACCCAATTTTTCGACATGTAAACAGCATGCCAGAATACTGCGCCGATAGCTCTCGAATCTTATAAAAGGTGAAACTTTCTTCTTCTGTAGCACTACAGCCTTCTACAGGCCAAGGCTGTCTCTAAAAGTTTCTTCCATCTGGAACTATCCGCCACCACAGTTCTCTACTAGTTGACTCCAATTTCATGCAGCGTTTTCTCAAACATATCAACCACCTGGTGTTTGGTATACTTCTTTTCCTTTTTCCATCAACTTTTTGAAATGGAACTTTTTTTTGTTGTGTTTAAGTCATTGTATCTATAAATGTTTGGCCAACAACCTTAATTGATAGATTTTTATAGTTTTCACAATATTTGGTTGTCCGAATTTAGAGTATAGTTCATGCTTATAACGGATTCTCTATACATTATTTTCTTTAAAAGCTCCAAATATTTTTCTTAGTATTTTTCGTTCAAATATTAATAGCTAATTTTCCTCAGATTTGTTCATAGTCCAACACTCGCTTCCATACATAATTATTGGCTTTACTAAAGTTTTATAAAGATTAATTTTGGTTTTTATGCCTAAGTGTTTTGATTTAAAGTGATTTCTCAGTCCGTAATAACATTTATTTATTTATTATTATTTAATCTGTTCCTAATTTCAATTTTAATATCAGTATTTTTTGTTATAATTAAGCCTAGATATTTAAACTGTTCAACATTTTCAAAGCTGTAATCTCCAATTGTCATTGGTTGTGCATCAAGTCTATTATGTGTTACTGCCATAAACTTTGTTTTTTATATGTGTACTTTCACATAGCCCGTCATGTGACGGGATCAGTAAAATTTTTAATTTTCCAGAATTGTAAAGTACCGTATGAGGCAGGTAATAAAATGTTTTGACTTTGGTTGAGAATTATTTGACACGCTCAATAATTTGATTATCTTTACTGACAGCATGTTAGTTGCCAACTGTAATTTATCTTGTCATATTAGGGAATAAGAGGTTTTAATATTGACAGTGATTATTTCGCGGTATATATGAAGGATGTTCAAAATTGAGAGAATCGATTGCAAACTGTGTGGTTATGTATAAAAAAACAAACACATAAACGAACACACTTCTTAATTTTAAAAGATATATAACTTAAAAGCTAGATATTTATGAGTCCATGAAATAGACTCCTAGACTTTTACGAAAAGAATTTGTTGTTAATACAGGCGATAAAATTTTCGTTGCAACAAAAGAATAATCGATGATCAAATTTAAAATTATCACCTATGTACCTAATCTATTATTTAATCCAAACATCAAAGAAAATTATTTACGTAATATCTAAGTTCAGTGATAAAACTCGTGAAAATATTGCGGACGATATTTAAATAATATAAAATAAGAAATGATTCAATGAGATGGTTAAAGGAATGACGTCATAATGCTAGAAAAAAAAGGTTATTTTCATTTACTTATAATGTGATAAATTGAATCGCCTGCTCTTAATCGGGGAAAACAGTGCTTGAAATAATGATATTAAACGCTTGAAAACGGGAGAAGGGGTTAAATTCTAACGTTTTGAAGACAACAGTATTGTTTGCTGTTATATGAAGCCTATATATACCAACTTTTTTTAGAATCGGATCGATATTTTAGGAGAAGATAAACTTTACTCGCTTTGAATTTGGCTAACCCTAACTCATCAAAATCCAATGAGTGTCTCTATCCATTCCAGGTCCAACCGATTCATAAAATCACGGACAGATAACTTAGGCTATTATTATATAAGGGATTGTTAGTCCAATATTTTTAGCTGCCGGTTCGAGTGTGGAAAAATCATCCCTTTCTGATTTTCGGGTTCTGCCAATTATGTCAATATCATATGCATAAGCTAAAATTTGTTTAGAGTTTTGAAAAATGGTTGATCGTGTCTGAATACCTAAGTCTCTTATAGCTTTTTCCAATGTGATATTAAATAATAAACATGACAGGGAATCTCCTTGCTTCAGCCCTTTTTCTGTAAAAAAGCATTCATGTAGGTTGGTGCCAAGTTTAATTTTACGTGAAACTTTACTTTTCCTTTTTGTAGATCTAAAAATCCTCAAATAACATCAAATGCTTCATTTTCTTTGACTTTCTTTTTATGCTAAGCCGTTTTCAGCAAACAAAACTTTATCAAAATACTTTTACTTCCTTTCAGAGGATGACTCGTTCAAGCTGACGAGTGAAGCGGAGCGCAAGGCACGTATCTATTACATGTCTTGCTTGGACAAGAACGAGACCGTAGATAAGCTGGGATCGAAACCTATCATTGATCTGCTGGCGAAGGTTTGAATTTTGTTATAATACTTGTTAAAAATAATGTTGTCTCCCTATTCTATTACTTATTTAGTTACACTATTCGTGTGCGACGATTGTTTTTTTTTTCTCTCTGTTTTCTGCTTTGGCAATGTAAAGCATGTAATGCAAATAAGCATCTTTTGGGATAAAAGGAAATTTGTGTTGCTCGCGATGCAAGTTCTGAGGTTATTATTATAGTTATTAGCATGTTGGGCCTCGACAATAATCATGTATTTTATTATAATACTTGTTAAGAACAATGTCATCTCCCGTCTTAGTATTCTGTTACTTATTTAGTTACACTATTTGTGGGGGACGATTGTTTTCTTCTCTCTGTTTTCTTCTTTGGCAATGTAAAGAATGTAATGCAAATAAGCATCTTTTCGGATAAAAGGAAATTTGCGTTGCTCGCGATACAAGTTCTGAGGTTCTTATTATTTTTATTAGCATGATGGTTCACGACAGTAACCATGTTACAATTTATATATTACTAGTTCTGCCCGGCCACGCGTTGCTGTGGCTCAGTGTAGTTACACGGAAATGAAAGAAAAAAGCGGATGTCTTTAATACTGTTAAGAATGCTGTAAACATGTAATTCGTATGGTATATCGCCAAATTGGCGAGATTGATTCCTTGGAAAAGTTTTGGGAGTTTCATTTTTGGCGCCAAATTTGGCGACTTGGTGACATTTGTTGCCGACCCCCCCCCTTTCTCTGGATTTTACAAGAAGCTTGTGGAAATTTCGAGAAACCTGAAAGCTATTTAAACGGGATGTGAGTTCTCATAAAAAATCAGTTCTCGCTCCGGTCTGGTGAAAGTAGGACCTGTGTTAATGCTCTCCGTATTGCTCTGAATAAGTTCGCCAAAAGGCTGCGAAGTTTTATCGCCATCCGTTGTAACTGTGATTCATTTGACGTGTAAATAATTTGCTATCGTGTTTGTCTTAGCTAAAGTCTATTCAATCAACGATATTTACGCGAGAATTTTGCAAAATATATTTAATTTAATAACACTGCGTCTGATGAGATTCGAACCACTGCTTTCATTCCTTAGTGCTAGGAACTTTACCAACTAGCCAAACACACAAAGGTCAATCAAATTGCTGGGAAACACACACAGTGATTTTAAACTTTATATATAAAATGTGTGGATACAAACATATCCATATGTAGTATAACATTATGTTAAAATTTCAAGCCAAACGGTGTAATATTTTCAGCGTTTTTGGATTACGAACAAATATTTACATTTCTATTTATATAGTTTTATTTATATTGTTGGTATGTATCTGCCTGTGTTAGTGTAAGAAAGAGTGAGGGAGATAGTCGGAGTGCAACAGTAATATCACGAACTCGTGAAACTTAACCATTAATATTCTATTAGACCAGGATTTGAGGAACTTTTTTAGGGCACATCCAGATTATTTAAAAAACATTTGTAGAGCTTGGTTGCAAAGGAGTTATGTTTTTATAGGTATTAATCACTTCGCTCAAAAAGCTACAAAGAAGTCATTTTTATTAGAAATTCATACGCTGATATACATAATATTTAAACACAATATTGCTGTTATTTAGAAACAAATAGAAACGTTTTTAACTTATTACAGAGCGATGAAAAGGCGAAAAATAAAATTGTTTCTTTTTAACGATATTTGATCCTACTGGACTTCCAAGTGAGTTATGTTGTTGTTGTTGTTCCTAATGCCACTTGCTGAACGATGGCCGAATTGTTAGGGTGTTGGCCTTCGGAACCGGAGTTCGTGGATTCGAATCCCGCTATGGCATGGATATTCGTAGCTGTTCGGAGTCGGCTTTAAGCCGTAGGTCCCGGTCTCTTTAGCCCTCGCGTTGCAAAAAGTAGGCCGTAGCCCTCCAAAACCAAACCAAACCAATTCTAATGCCACTTGGTCAAACCAAACACGATTGAGCCTAATAAATGTTTTGTAAGTCTTTTGCATTTTTTAATTAGTATATACGTTTTGCTTTTGTATTTTATAAAATAAATGATAATTTAACCAAAATTAATTTTCAAAACTTAGCTTTTATATCATTATTCTTCAGTTTCATTATTCTGAACACCTCTTTTTAGTACCTAATTCCATATTTAAAAAAATTCTTTTACAAACATTTTTTGTACGTTTTAACTCTAAAATGTATATATATTTGAAATCTGTAATAAAAAAACTACGCAATTTTTGAACCTATTTTGATAAAAAAAAAAAAATACGCAGCGAGAGGGTTAACACATTATGTGCGGTACATTGTACCGGGACCAGGCTTTTTGTGCATAAATTTAGTTATTCAATTAAATCTCAATAAATCGAAAATTATTTAATTTTTTAACCAACTTTTCGTATTTTATATTGAAATATATAAACAAATATATAAATAGAAATATATAAATAACAACCATAAGATTTTTGTAAACAAAAAATATATTTTTTAGTGGTTAAATTTATAATAGTATCGTAAATATGAAAAATCAAATAGAAATAGTAGTTTATAGTTTTAATTTTTTCCCGTTCTGTGGTTCCGCATCGACTGATGTAAAAACTGGTTTTTATTTCTCTAAATTTTTCCAGAATCTATGTAGTAGACAAGAACATTCGGCTTCGTTTTCCTGTATATACCATTATTTTTGTACCCACAAACAAACCATGTTGTTACACTAACCCGTACTAGTACGTGACCGTGCTCAAGTATCAATCGTCAGAAAACGTGACCCGCGATCAAGTATCAATAGTCAGAGAACGTACTATTACGTGATCCGCATACAGTGTGTTAATAGTAAAATGAACATTGAAAAGATATAAACTGTACATGGTATTAAATTCTAATTTTTAAAACAGAAGTATAACCAAAGAAAAAGAATGCTTTTGAAAGAAAATGAAATGTTCCAATTTTTACCGGTATATAATAAAATATGCTCTTTTTGAAATTTTCGCCAAAAAATTTCACAATTTCTTCCGATTGTGCAATGATATTGTGATAAGTTGCTAAAAGTACTAGTCAATCTGCTCTTACTCATTGAACACAATTGGCACTTACTGTTAAAATCAAAGTCACTGTTCTAAGCACACTGCTGTCTATGCACAGTTAGGCAGATGATACAACCACACACAGTACATTTTCTTTCCACGAAACGGTCTTTAAGAATTTTGGAGGGGGACTTTATGTAAAACTAGTTTTTATTTGAGTAAATTTTTCCAGAATATGTAGTAGACATTCGGCTTCGTCTTTCTGTATGTACTGTTATTTTTGTACCCACAAACATACCATGTTGTTACACTAACCCATATTAGTACGTGTCCCGCGCTTAAGTATCAATCGTCAGAAAACGTACTGGTACGTCACCTGTTTTAAGTATCAATCGTCAGAAAACGTACTAGTACGTGCTTTGCATACAATGTGTTAACATTACTTGTAAAGGGTTACTAGATTTTATCTAGACTGCAATGTAAGATTATATTATTACTTCACTAAAACTGACAACAGAAAGTAATCCACTCTTTGCTAAACTAAGATTATCTACACGTTGATCAATAATCAAAACTTGGAATGGATAACACAGGCCCTGTCATCCCCGTTTTAATTTCTTGCCCGGTTTAGAGTAAAAATAAAAGGCGGGTAGGAGTTGGCCAGCAGGCAGTAGTTATCATTCCCTGTATGATACGAATGTTTAGTGGTCCGGGATGAACTAAAGATAATATCTTATTGCCTTGATGTACTTAAATCCTTTTTCTCTTTTTCTTTCCAGATAGGTGGCTGGAACATCAGCGGGGACTTCAACATCAGCCAGTGGAATTTCCAGCGAACTCTAGAACTCCTCCACAACCAGTACAATCGGGGAGGTCTTTTTTCATGGGGTGTCGGCGAAGACGAGCGCAATTCCTCTCGAAACATACTTCAGTTAGACCAAGGAGGCCTTGGTCTTCCAACGAGAGATTACTATCTCAACAAGTCCAAAGATGACGAGGTATTAACTGAATACGGTTATTTGTTTTCTTATTTTGCGTGCTTCAGAGCTCCAAACTCATTTTACATCCAGATGTAGGTAGTCCATTAAAATTAAAGATTGGGCCAAACTTATAAATTTTCAAAAATTTGGCATTTTTGCCGATTTATCAACATATAAAACTTAAACAAAACGAAAATCATCACGAACTGGTGTTGTACATTCTGTTCCATAAGGGCGTGTCGCCCATTAGATAGCTCGTAGATACCGGCTTAATTGCACGTGTTCTTCAAACATTAGAGAAGAATGCCTTATGGTTATATTCTTTATTCGATTTGTTTTGCTATGTTTAAATCAACAATTCCAAAATGAGTGTCGCGTATGCCAGTCGTTTTGAGGCAATGTTTCTGTGTAATCATCCAAACGGTCCAAAAATGTCTTGTGTAGCTGCAGCCCGGTGCATGAGAAAGTCGGAGTCGTTCATCAAAAAGTAGGTAGCACGTTATAAAGCTGTACAAAATGATGACGACCGACCGGAATGGGGTAAACGCCGCTGAAAGTCAAAATCGAATGATAAAGTGATTATTGCATAATCGATAATAATGGGGACTGCACAACTTATTAGGTAAAATGCATTTCAGTTTAATATGTATACTACACGGTACACATGTATTTTTAACTAATTCGTTTGTTTTTCAGAGAAATAGACGACTCGCTCTTATGGAACAGACTGTATATACATTCGCATAAGGCCCATGGGGTTCTAGCTTGACACTCTTGGACCGAGACATATGCGTGTGCGTTCATATCCCCTATATAATAATAGCCTAAGTTATCTGTCCGTCTGTCCACGAATTTATGAAGTGGTTGGACCTGGTATAGATAGAAGCATCCATATTGGATTCTTGATAAGTTAGCAAAATTCAAATCAAGTATTTAAAAAGCTCGAAATCTCCCCTCCCCCCTTTTCGAGCGTTTAATGCCCTTATTTCAAGCCCTATTTTTCCCGGTTAGGAGCAGGCTATTAAGTTTATTACATAATAAATGGGTAAAAGTAACACTTTTTTCCTTTGACCATCTCATTTATTCATTTTTATTTTAAATTATTTAAATATGGTCTACATTATTTTCATACGTTTTATCACTGAACTGAGATATTACGTAAATAATTTTCTTCCATATTTAGCATTAATAATTGATTAGGTACATGTGTGATAATTTTAAATTGAATCATCGATTATTTTTTGTTGAAATGAAAATTTTATCACCGGTATTAACAATTTCTTTTCATAAAAGCCTCGTAGTCTATTTCGCGGACTAATAAATATCTAACTTTTAAGTTATATATCTTTGAATATTAAGAAGTTTGTTCCTTTCTGTGTTTGTTTTTTATACATAATCACACGGTTTGACTAAATGAATTCAGCGTGATTCTAAACTGCATTCACAGTATCGGGAGACATTAGAGTAGTATGAAGATAAACAAATTATTGAGCGTGTACCAGATAATGCTCAACCAAAAAACAAACCATTTTTTACCGCCTCATAAGGAACTATATAATTCTAGAAAATTAAAAATTTTACTAATCCCGTCATATGACGGGTTATATGCTAGTAATTCTAGTTTGAATCTAGTAACCTTGAAATGCTTATTAAGATCAGCGGTTGGCAATCTGATTCATGGCATACGGAATTTTAATAATCTTTAACACTAGATTGCCCGAGATTTCTTGTATACCTATATTGCCCAAAAACAGTCAAAATGACTGTATTGTGAAAAAATAACAAATATGTAAAGAAATTCGTTTAAAATTAATTTTTAATATTATATAATAAAGGAGGGCGGAAGTAACTACAATTATTCATAAACCCATTTATATGTTATAGAAAAAGTCACCAAATTCTAAGAAATTGTGTCATTATATTTCATAATTGTTTTTCTAATTGAAATTAAAAAACAGTCACAATGACTGCCTTGGGCAATCTAGTGTTAAAGACATTCGAATGTTTAAATTCGTTCCGATAATTTAATAAGATTTTTAAATAAAAATATATGTTTAACCGGTAATATTATATCCAAAATAAACAAGATTATATTTAAGTAAACAATCACTAAGTTGAAATCACTAGTGATAATTCGGAATATATATTTTCACTTTTTTTTTGTACTTATGTGTTTATGATTGACATGTATAATTATAATTTTTAAACTTAAATCTGTAATTTATATCGTAAAAAAGAATGCTTAGAACAAACTAAACCGGCTATATGCAATATATACATGTTTATATTCGTACATATATGTACACACAGATCTTTCCCTTTGTTACTTAACGCTCGAGTTAACTCGAGTGTGCTAAACTGGCCAAACTGTACACACTCGAGATAATTCTAATGTTGCTATAATTTTTCATTCTTGAATGCAATCGAGAAATGAAAATGTGAAAAAAAAATCGTTTTATTGATATTTATCATTTACATGGGATTGTAAGCTATAACACTTACTTATTCAAGTATAAAATATTTTTTTTTCTAAATTCAACGTTCTAAATTGTGTTTTTTACATTTAAAAAATTGATTTTTTGACCACCTTTTTCAAAAAGACTGTGCATTAAGGGGTTAATAATAAATGATGAAATAATAAATGATTGTGGTATAAATGTATATAATTGTCACTCGATCAGGCGCACAGATCCGTAAGATACGCATGTATCAAAATGGTCGTTTATCACCTGGAAACTATTTACCATGAACTTCATCTTAACACATTGTGTGCGGGTACATTTCACAGTGGAACTGTACCGGGAGTGGGCGTTTTGTGCGTAAATTTAGATATTCGGTTAAATCTCAATAGATTGAAAATTATTTAATTTTACATCAGTTGCATCGACTGATGTAAAAACTAGTTTTTATTTGCCTAAATTTTTCCAGAATCTATGGCCGAATGATTGCCGATTGGTTAGGGTGCTGGCCTTCGGTACCGGAGTTCGTGGGTTAGAATTCCACACTGGCATGGATGTTCGTAGTCGTTCAAAATCAGTTTTAAGCTGTAGGTTCCGGTCTCATTAGCCCTCGTGTTGCAAAAAGTAGACCTTAGCACTCCAAACCAAACCAGAATCTATGTAGTAGACAAGAACATTCGGCTTCGTTTTCCTGTATATATCATTATTTTTGTGCCCACAAACAAACCATGTTATTACACTAACCCTTACTAGTACGTGACCCGCGCTCAAGTATCAATCGTCCGAAAACATATTAGTACGTGTCCCGCATATAATGTGTTAATAACAGTATTTGTCCATCTGGTCACCTGATGTTGTATAATGTAATGCAGTTTAGATATATTTCTTATTTTTTAGCTTATCTGAAATTTTGTATCTCTGAGATAAATCAGCCGAAAGATGGCCGATTGGTTAGGGCGCTGGCCTTCGGTACCGGAGTTCGTGCGTTCGAATCCCACAGGTTCATGGACGTTCGTAGCTGTTCGGAATCGGCTTTAAGTTATAGATCCCAGTCTCATTTTTAACCCTCGTGTTACAAAAAGTAGACCGTAGTACTGCAAACCAAACCAAACCAGCGATAAAATCTCCCAATAATTTTTATCACTTGAAACTTTATGGTGCCGTTAAAATTTCCTAAAAGTTTTCTATTGTTTAAAATCTTTCATGTGCAGACCAGTATTAAGATATTACACATCCCTGTACTAAGTAATTTACCTCTCTCCGCACACTTATACCGCATCTGCAATATTTTACGTCTTAGACAAGGCAGTAAAAGCTGTGATTTTACACATTTATTAGCTCAAGTTGAGTAAATTATTCATTTCTACATTTCGATAATTCTGTTCTACCCGCAAGTTTCGTAAATATCAAAGTAATTTCGTAAATATACGCAAGTAGGGAATGCTTTCTTTTTCAACACTGTTCACTACAGCAATTTCTACGAATGGAATTAACTGTAGCAATTATAAATCGTTAAACTTGCACTGAAAATTATCTTAATTCTGAATTTCTCTAATAGTTGGCCAAATGTTATAACTATTGGTGATAACAGAAATAATTTCCAATCTTATTCGTAGTCGGAAATGATTTAATTGTAATTTAAATGTAGTTTTACCCACCTAAACATTGTAGAGACAGAATAACATGTGCCGAAAACAAGCTCTGTAGGTGGCTAATTAAAACCTCTAACCTGGCACGATCTGATAATCTTCTCATCACTGATATGTTCAATTATGACCCATTAATGCTTAACGTCCCTTGTTAGGGACATTAAAAAACTAACTAGCAGAATTTTTATATTTTCCTTTTAAATGAAGGTAGATGACAATCCAGTAAACAAGCTACTAATTTTTCAATGTTTTGCTGTTATTTATAGCTTTGTCACTTTGATCTACATCAAGGGTGGTCAAACTTTTGGGATCCATGGTCTACTCCACATTTAAAATCGAAGGCGGTCTACCAATGGCAGAGCTAAATTAACATAATGTATATATATTTATTTTCGGTAACAAGAAAAAATGGTAAGTTATCTAATTCTTCTAAAAAAAACTTAATATTAATATTTACAAAATAAAAATTTACTGACGAAAATAATCAAAGTATTCATATATCAAAAATTGTACATCGAATCAGTACCATACAATGATTATATGGTACTGATTCGATTATATTATAATCTAAGCATCCCACTTTGTTAAGTTCTATTTAATTCTCCACTGTAAAACAACAAATTCGTTGTATTATTTTGCACAGTTTGTTTTAGGTTTTAAAGCTTAAACTGTAGTAAATTTTTATTTTAAATAATCCATCAATTCTATGTCATAAGTCATAAATTAAATTGTTAATATCAGAGGTCATTAAAGGGATGGTCTCGCGAACTACCTAAAATGTCTTTGCGGTCGACGTCTTGGCCACCCCTGATCTACATTTTAGGTTTTTTTCGAACCACCCACATAAATTTACTTTTTCTGCTGATACACCAACAGAAATCTAAATAACAGCTTTATCTATTATGTTGTTGTTGTTTGGTTTAGAACACTGGTCTACTTTTTGCAACACGAGAGCTAATGAGACCGGGACCTACTGCTTAAAGCCGATTCCGAATGGCTACGAACATCCATGCCACAGTGGGATTCGAACTCACTAACTCCGGTTCCGAAGGCCAGCACCCTAACCATTCGGCCATCGTCCGGCGTTTATCTATTATAAAGCTTCAATTTACAGTACTAGGTTCACATCTGATATCAAACATATATCTTTAACCTCTTCGAACAAGGGATCGAATGGGTAGTGCACTGTTCCTCAGTATTAGAATTCGCGTTTTTGAATCTCACTGTTGGTATGGATATTCATAGCCGTTTGGAATTGACTTTATACAGTAGGTCCCCTTCTCATTATCCATCGTGTAAGAAGAAATTAGACTATAGCTCTCCAAACCAACCAACCAACCATTCAAAATCAGCTTTTAATCTGTAGAACCCTGTCTCATCATGTAGCAAAACATTAGTCCGTAGTGCTCTAAATCAAATTACTTTAAAAAACTAGGTCCCCTTCTCATTATCCATCGTGTAAGAAGAAATTAGACTATAGCTCTCCAAACCAACCAACCAACCATTCAAAATCAGCTTTTAATCTGTAGAACCCTGTCTCATCATGTAGCAAAACATTAGTCCGTAGCGCTCTAAATCAAATTACTTTAAACAGTAGGTCCCCTTCTCATTATCCCTCGTGTAACAAGAAATTAGACTATAGCTCTCCAAACCAACCAACCAACCAACCATTCAAAATCAGCTTTTAATCTGTAGAACCCTGTCTCATCATGTAGCAAAACATTAGTCCGTAGCGCTCTAAATCAAATTACTTTAAACAGTAGGTCCCCTTCTCATTATCCATCGTGTAACAAGAAATTAGACTATAGCGCTCTAAACCAACCAACCAACCAACCAACCAACCATTCAAAATCAGCTTTTAATCTGTAGAACCCTGTCTCATCATGTAGCAAAACATTAGTCCGTAGAGCTCTAAATCAAATTACTTTAAACAGTAGGTCCCCTTCTCATTATCCCTCGTGTAACAAGAAATTAGACTATAGCGCTCTAAACCAACCAACCAACCAACCAACCATTCAAAATCAGTTTTTAATCTGTAGAACCCTGTCTCATCATGTAGCAAAACATTAGTCCGTAGAGCTCTAAATCAAATTACTTTAAACAGTAGGTCCCCTTCTCATTATCCCTCGTGTAACAAGAAATTAGACTCTAGCGCTCCAAACCAACCAACCATTCAGAATCAGCTTTTAATCAGTAGAACCCTGTCTCATCATGTAGCAAAACATTAGTCCGTAGCGCTCTAAATCAAATTACTTTAAACAGTAGGTCCCCTTCTCATTATCCCTCGTGTAACAAGAAATTAGACTATAGCTCTCCAAACCAACCAACCAACCAACCAACCATTCAAAATCAGCTTTTAATCTGTAGAACCCTGTCTCATCATGTAGCAAAACATTAGTCCGTAGAGCTCTAAATCAAATTACTTTAAACAGTAGGTCCCCTTCTCATTATCCCTCGTGTAACAAGAAATTAGACTATAGCTCTCCAAACCAACCAACCAACCAACCAACCAACCAACCATTCAAAATCAGCTTTTAATCAGTAGAACCCTGTCTCATCATGTAGCAAAACATTAGTCCGTAGAGCTCTAAATCAAATTACTTTAAACAGTAGGTCCCCTTCTCATTATCCCTCGTGTAACAAGAAATTAGACTATAGCTCTCCAAACCAACCAACCAACCAACCAACCATTCAGAATCAGCTTTTAATCAGTAGAACCCTGTTTCATCATGTAGCAAAACATTAGTCCGTAGAGCTCTAAATCAAATTACTTTAAATAGTAGGTCCCCTTCTCATTATCCCTCGTGTAACAAGAAATTAGACTATAGCTCTCCAAACCAACCAACCAACCAACCAACCATTCAGAATCAGCTTTTAATCAGTAGAACCCTCTTTCATCATGTAGCAAACATTAGTCCGTAGCGCTCTAAATCAAATTACTTTAAATAGTAGGTCCCCTTCTCATTATCCCTCGTGTAACAAGAAATTAGACTATAGCTCTCCAAACCAACCAACCAACCAACCAACCATTCAAAATCAGCTTTTAATCTGTAGAACCCTGTCTCATCATGTAGCAAAACATTAGTCCGTAGAGCTCTAAATCAAATTACTTTAAATAGTAGGTCCCCTTCTCATTATCCCTCGTGTAACAAGAAATTAGACTATAGCTCTCCAAACCAACCAACCAACCAACCAACCATTCAAAATCAGCTTTTAATCTGTAGAACCCTGTCTCATCATGTAGCAAAACATTAGTCCGTAGAGCTCTAAATCAAATTACTTTAAATAGTAGGTCCCCTTCTCATTATCCCTCGTGTAACAAGAAATTAGACTATAGCTCTCCAAACCAACCAACCAACCATTCAGAATCAGCTTTTAATCAGTAGAACCCTGTTTCATCATGTAGCAAACATTAGTCCGTAGCGCTCTAAATCAAATCAAAACAAAACAAATAAATCTCTTAACGCGATTATTTATATTTTAAGTTTAATTTAATTTTATTTTATAAATGGCATCTTGTGGTATTTGGAATGACAGCTGATCATTAATGAGGACAGACTTTAAAATTCAAAGTTGCTTGAATTTCATATTTTTATTGCTCTGAGGCATCCATAATAACTTAGATTTAAGATGTTCACCAAACATTATTCGGACATTAATGAGTTAATGGATTCAAGTATCTGGAAAAGTTCAAATCGGAAACTTACATTTAGATAAAAGCTTAGTTATTAAAGAATTTATTCAACAAGATTTAACAAAATTTTAATGGCATTATGCAGGCATTGAACTAAAAGGTTTTTAAATGTATTCATTTAACGATGACAAATGAGTTTTTAGGCTATATACTTCCCTTTATTTTGTAATTTTGTATTAAATTACTGGATTGGTTAGAAATCAGCTATACTGGGGAAAATTATTGTTTTGCTTTCCTGTACATGATGTAGTAAATATTAGATTTTTTATAAATTTCTGTGGATACTACTGAAGAATAGGGTGCCCATTGGCAAATTTGGTGAAATTATTGGCGATATTTACTAAAACACAAAGTTATTTCATCCAAATAGCATTGTATCCCTTGCTATCTGGGTGATTGAGCCATTGTAGATTGAGCCAGAAAATAGAATTATACTCATTTTCTTAAGCAAAAACACTAAAAGCAGACATATACATTTATGGGCAATTAATCCCTTAACAGTTTGTAGAGCCAACATCATCAAATTATTAAAAATTAGCCATAGCGAACCTTTAGTGGTTCATTATATCTAATATTTTTAAGTGTTACGCGCATTTAACTTATAAGAAATGGGTTCCCCTAAAACAGATGAATCCCCTATATAATAATAGCCTAAGTTATCTGTACATCTGTCTTAAAATTTATGAAGCGGTTGGACCTGGAATGGATAGAGGCATCCATTCAAAGCGAATAAAGTTTATCTTCTCCTAAACTATCGATCCGATTCTAAAATAAATTTGAATAAATATGCTTCATATCATAGCAAATAATACTGTCGTCTTTAAAACGTTCGAAATCCAACCCTTCCCTCCTTTTCGAGAGTTTAATGCCATTATTTCGAGCCCTATTTTCTCCGATTAAGAGCAGACGATTAAATTTATCCATTTATCACTTAATAAAGAGGTAAAAGTAACAATCTTTTCTAGCATTGTGACGTCATTCCTTTAAACATCTCATTTAATCATTTCATATTTTAAACTATTTAAATATTGTCTACACTGTTTTAATATCTTTTATCACTGATCTTAGATATTACGTAAATGATTTTCTTTTATATTTGGCTTAAATAATAGATTAGGTACATACGTGATAATTTTAAATTTAATCATCGATTATTTTTTGTTGCAATGAAACTTTTACCACCGGTATTAACAATAAATTCTTTTCATACAAGTCTAGGAGTCTATTTCACGGACTAATAAATATCTAACTTTTAATTTATATATATTTGGAAATTAAGAAGTTTTTTTTGTGTGTGTTCGTTTATTATACATAACCACACGGTTTAACTAAATGAATTCAATGTGATTCTAAACTGCATTACAGGATCGGGAGACTCTAGAGGAGTATGACGATAAATTATTGAGAGTGAACCAGATAGTTCTCAGCCAAAAAACAAACCATTTTTTACCTACCTCATAGGGTACTTAACAGTTCTGGAATATTAAAAATTTTACTAATCCCGTCATATGATGGGCTATATGCTATTACAAATATAATATAAATTAAAATATAGATACAGATTGTTTAGACACGGCGAAATCCAGAGAAAATGTTAGGCTACCATCATCAAGGGTTTATCGTTAAGTTGGCGGGGGCACCCTGCTCTTCAGTCAAGCCATTTTGGTGTTTAAATTTCAAACAGTAATACTTATTTTGACTATGCTTCAGTCGATTTCGTCAATTTCGGCAGATATTTTTCAGGCATTGATGAAATAATGTACAATCCTTCATAAACTACCATATAGCCCGTCATATGACGGTATCAATAAAATTTTTAATTTTCCAGAATTATAAATTACCCTATGAAGCCGATAAAAAAATGGTTTGTTTTTTGGCTGAGAATTATCTGTTACACGCTCAATAATTTGGTTATCTTCATACTCCTGTAAAGTCACCCGATACTGTGACTGCAGTTTAGAATCACATTGAATAGATTTAGAAAGATAGTTGAGAAAAAAAAAATTCGAATTATCACCTGTGGCTTCTTGTTTACTTAGATGTAATCTTGTTTATTTTAGGTATAATTTTACAGGTTAAACATATATTTTTATTTAAAAATCTTATTAAATGATCGCAACGAATTTAACCCCTTCCAGTATGATTTAATAATGTAAAACTGTGCATGAAATAACCATTTAATTTTTATTTAAAAAACTTGTTTCATTTTACAGTTCTTACATATTCTTAATTAAAATACAATTTTTACATAGTGTTAAATAATATCAAAAACAGTAAAATTAAGAAAATATCAAAGCAAAACATTAATAAGGTGTACAGATAATAGTCTTCAAGCTAGTGATACTTTTCAAAACAAAGTGCAAATGAATTCTTAATTGTTTACACCGCCAAGTAGTCTCACTTTTAATTCGATTCTTGTAACACACACGACATTTCTTAGTAGGTTTTCTTTTATTCTGACTCATTAATTTGGCAGACTTGTACCAAAAAATTCTTAGTAAACAATATGCAATAGTGGCTTGTGATTTTCACAAGTGATAAGTGTTGCCAAATTCAGTACACTAGAAATTTTAAACTAAATTAATTATCATATTTAACAGTGACTTTAATCGCATGACGAGTGTAGCTCGTCATTGTGCGGTATGGAATGAAAAACAAATGACGAGCTAGACTCGTCATTTTACCGGAAGGGGTTAAATATCGGATTGTCTTTAAAGATTATTAAAATTATGCTGTAATTGAATCAGATTGCCAATAGATGATCTTAAGTATTTCGAGATTACTAGATTCATATTTGAATTACTAACATATATCCCGTCATATGACGGGATAAATAAAATTTTAATTTTCCAGAATTGTAAAGCACCCTATGAGGCAGGTAAAAAATGGTTTGTTTTTTTGGCTGAGAATTATCTGGTACACGCTCAATAATTTGTTTATCTTCATACTCCTCTAATGTCTCCCGATACTGTGAATGCAGTTTAGAATCACGTTGAATTCATTTAGGAAGGTAATTCAAAGTTTTCTTAGCTACATCAAAATTATAGTTAATTTCTTCCCAATTTTTTTGCCACAATAATTAATGGAATTAAAAGAATGAAACTATCATTTCCACTACACCCTGGAGTTATACAGAATTTGTTGTTAATACCAGTGATAAAGTTTTTCATTGCAACAAATATAATAGATGATTAAATTTAAAATTATCACATATGTACCTAATCTATTATTTAAGCCAAATATAAAAGTCAATTATTGACGTAATATCTAAGTTCAGTGACAAAACGCATGAAATTAATGCATACGATATTTAAATAATTTAAAATATGAAATGATTAAATGAGATGGTTAAAGGATTGACGTCATAATGCTAGAAACAAATGTTATTTTACCTATTTATTATGTGATAAATTGGTAAATTTAATCGCCTGCTATTAACGGGGAAAAATAGGGCTTGAAATAATGGCATTAAACGCTCGAAAAAAGTGAAGGGGGAATTTCGAACGTTTTAACGATGACAGTATTTTTTGCTGTGATATGAAGCATATTTATTCAAATTTATTTTAGAATGGGATCGATAGTTTAGGAGAACATAAACTTTACTCGCTTTGAATTTAACTAACCCTAACTCATTAAGAATCCAATATGGATGCCTCAATTCATTCCAGGTCCAACCTCTTCATAAATTCGAGGACAAACGGAGAGGTTGTTAGGTTATATTTGTATTTTATATTTATCAATGCCTTGTTATTTACCCTACCTCTATCTGAAGTGGATTATCCCAACTCGTCTGGGGCGCCACATCTTGTATGGTACTGCGCATGACTTGTAACTCTGTAGTATAGTATTTGGAATGTTAGTAATGTGTTGTGTATAATTGTCCGTGATCGTTTAATTAAAATGCTGTCTATTCTACTGTGCATTTCTTTTATATCACTCTACTACTAAGCCCTATACAGGTAACTTAGGCTATTATTATATAAGGAATGAATGTCAAAACCAATTTTACACAGAACATAGGGGGTGAAAATTACTGGTTCTGGTACCACCTCGTAAGTTCGTTTTATTACTGGTAAAAATCGTGCAAATTAGATAGATGATGTAATAAATTTATTTGGTATTTTTAAAACTTAGGCTATTATTATATAGGGGATTAAAATTCATTCGACGCAATGTTTATACTTTTGTAATGCTTTGAACAAAATACTTAAATTGTGGGTAATTACACTTACTTATTCTACACAAGATCAATGAATTTCACTGTAGATAATATGATTTTGTATGTCCATTTCTTTTGCAGGTATTGGTTGCATACTTGAATTATATGACGAAAGTTGGCGTCTTACTCGGAGGCGAGGAAAATGCTACTCGAGCTCAAATGGAAGACGTTATAGAATTCGAAACAAAGCTGGCAAATGTAAGTTCAAAGCCTTTAATGACCGATACATTTTCTAGAATGAGGATTAAGTTTTTTTATTGCCCTTCGAAATGAATGTAGAATAACAAGAACAAACTCGAATAATGACTTCAAGGTTCAGCATAAAGTTAAAACTGTAAAGAAACTTACAAAGATTAGGCAATATACCGCTTAATGTGATCAGTTTGGGACACCGTGATTTTGATAATAACAGATTGATAACAATAAACAATATTCAAAATTAGATAAATTTGCCCTCACCCCTTTAATTCACACGTACTAAATTTTAAAATAAAATGAAAAAAAACTCACCTTATATTTATGTACTTTACATTATCCATTACAACATAAGAATTACATACATAATTTTAAAAAAATGATCAACTGTTGACTGTTTACATTTTAAGAAGCTCATTGATAAATTGTTCGTAATCAAAATGTTTTTTAAAATCATCCGAGCGGTGTTGTACTCCACATTTCAACACTTTCAATGCAATTCCGAGGCTGAGAAATGTTTAACTGCGCTGCAGCATTGCGCTGACTCATTTTTGGTAACCTGTCATAACGATTTAAAATTTCGATCTTTTATTTTAATGTTAAATCATTTCGCTTTCTGGCTTCCATATCGATAAGCTTCATGTAAGCGAGCAAAGCATAAAATTGATAATACCTTCTCAGTCCCTATAAGAATGTGTTGCTTCTGCTTATCTGACAATCACTGACCACCAGCAGGGTGTGCGTATTTCTGAAAAATTATAGGAACGTGTAACACCCCACTCCTATGATGATTCCCGATTTCCCTGTGTGGAAGAGGGAGAATTCTGGGAAATTAAAACAGGAGCGAACGGAAAGAAAAGATTGGGTTCCTTCTGAATACATTGTGAATATTCCTTTGCCAATTAAAATGGGTTCGATAACATTAACCGATGTAACGATCACATAAAGCGATAATTTTAACATACAAATGAACAGAGAATATCGGAACCAAGTGATTTCGATGACAATAAGCGATTGATAACATTAAGCGGAGTCCACCGTATAAAAATAAGCTATAGAAGAAGTAAATAAGTATTATATCTGAATAGACAGAAATCAGAATTATGTATAAATGTTTTCAAACATATATAATGAATTAAATGAAAGATATTAACTTGTTTCTACGAGATTCTAATATTTTGAAAAGAAAATGTAATTATATTGAATTAATGTTAATTAATGTGTAAAATTTCAATGATTGTAATTGTATGTCACAAGAGCACAGAATCTGTAGTTTGTCACAGATCTCTTTGGGACTATGTAAATATATGTATTTATATGCGTAATGATAGTTATGTATGTTTATGCTGGCTGGTAGAGTAGTTTCTTATCCCACATACCTTGGAACTATAACCTCTTTGGGAGTAGTCATGAGGGTAAGTTTTCCTGTTTCTGGTATTGTATTACCGTCATCTAAACACTAGCCTGTAGGAGGTTACTTTATCTTTCGATGCCTCTAATGTCTAAACTAATTCAAAATTCCATATTTTCTACTGCAAAATGGTGCTGTCATCTTCGTCTGTCTTGTACAATCCTGTGTCAAATTAAAAATAAATATCAATAATTCTCCACTACCATGTATGTGTACTTTTTAGAGAAAATGGACTCGACCAAGTTTCAATGTTTCTTTAGAACATGCACACACGCACATACGTGTATATATGCCAGTTATGCCCATATATGCAGAATCTTTTAACACATTGACGGACAATAGGAACAAGTGATGTTCGAAAACTAACACTATATGTTTTTGTAATTTTTAGAATATTAGAAGTATAGTTTTACTCCCGCGGATAGAATTTTAAGTTGCCGGTCCGAGGCAAAGTAAAAGAAATATATAGTTATACATTATATATCCATCTACTTTTCTACTTTGCTTACATATTATATCCCAAATTTATTATCTCACGCCCAGAAGATCGGCAGTATATTTGCTTCTTTAATGTGAACAAGTGTTTTCAACTTTGAACTTAAGGAAGAATAATTTCAGAAGTAGACTGACAGATGAGCATTTAGCATCGTTCCTTAAAATCAGTACATCTCACTTCGAACCTCAGTATAAGGAATTTTTAGAAATGAAATCGCAATTTCATTCGTCTCATTAACATATTTAAATCATTAGGTACTTTTATATTGTTTTTAAAATTTTCGAAAAATTTATCTTAGCCCGCCATATTTTTATTCGATTTTTGGCCCGCGGCCGTTTGTCCATCCTTGGTCTAATACAATCCTGCGTCAAATTATATATAAATACCTATAATACTCCACTACTATGTATGTGTACTTTTTAGAGAAAATAGACTCGACCAAGACTCGATGCTTTTTTAGAGCATGCACACACGCATATACGTGTATATATGCTAGTTATGCCCATATATGCAGAAGTTTTCAACACATTGACGGACAGTAGGAACAAGTGAAGTTCAAAAATTAACACTATATGTTTTTGTAATTTTTAGAATATTAGAAGTATAGTTTTACTCTTTCTGCTTAAATAAACTTAATTTTGATTAATTCAGCACCTTTAATTAGGTTGCGGCTATAACCTTCATGGAGCCAACGAACTCTAGACACTAAGCAATGTGAGAATATCGGCTATAACAGCAAAAATTTAAAAACGTAAATGACAGGTTAAATGACTCAAATAAGCAATTTTTTGCTTGAAACAAAGTATTTTTGGGAGTTTTACATGAAATGTTAGTTCATAATCAAACAAAAATAAATAAATGACAAAAAACTTATAATTTTATAATTATTACACATTTTCGGTGTGGAAAACGAACAGGTGGAAAACGAAATTCAACCTAAAAAAACCTAAAAAAGAGAACTAGGGAGGGTCTGTCATTCTCAGGACCCGTGGGAATTCCCCTGAAAAAAGCAGGAGTTCCAGACCCAGAGGGGTTTGTGATTTTTATGTCCCGTGGGGAATGCCGGCTATCATTGAGAAGTTCACTCCGCTGACCACTCCCTTGCTCTTAGCCCTTTTTCTCCCCCCCTCTCTTTTTGCGAGGGGTCTTTCAAGAAGGCAGTTGGTTGTTGGGGGTTGGAGGGTAGAGAAGGTTGTTTCTTTCTCCCAAACGATTTTGTTTTATATCGTGTATATATTGTGTATAATCGAGATAATAAAGTCTAGGACTTTAAGCGATTGTTTTTACTAAGCTCCCACAAACATAGAGGTGTATGTACGTTGCGTCGTTACAAGACATTTTACGTTCTTAAGGTTCACCAAAGTTATTTAACGGCTACCCGCGATTATCTCTGTTTAAACGATGAATTGCATCCCACCATTGGTTGGTGCCTTGAGATTAATCACGGTTAGCAGTTAAAGTACTTTGGTGAGACCAGCAGTTTAGTAAGACTAAATCAGCAGTTATAATGCCTCGTGCTTTTGACCTGCGTTTTGTGAGCATACGAGGAAGAATGTACTTTTGACCACAGTTGGATACAGGAAAACCCCAAAACGCAGACAAAAGAACAGTAGTTAGTCCATATTAGAAAGCAAGAAGATTTGAAAGTTAAACTATAGAGTTTATTGTCACAATCTGTTTTCGGTTCTCTGTCGCTACATTCGCTTATATAGTGCCGTGAAGGCTGAATCGATCCAATCAATCAGAGATGTAGGGGGGGGGAGGTTAACAACCGAAACTAAGTTACGTAATGTATTTCCATGAAATTAGTTGATCTAAGTAGCAATTAACTTAATGTTCTCGTGGTTGTCAAAAGGTTACCAGAATTAAAGGAAAATAAAGACTTTCGCAAAAGATTGTTGTTGTCTTATACCACATGGTCAAACAAAATACGACTGAGCCAGAGGCTACTTCGTATTAAGGCAAAGGGGAGAGCCTTTCGTATTGCATTGAACCTCAAGGGTGGAAGTAAGACTTATGCTGAAGTGGGTCCTCGTAATTTAGTAGCAAAGACCAAACAGAAGACTCATAGACTTGGCCTGCTACCCCTAGAGGTACTGATTGAGAATTTGGAAGACATTGTGACCACGAACCTATTTTAAGTGCCCCAGTCACCTTTAACGAACACGGCGGATCTTAGGCCGGCTCGAGCTCCGAACATGCAACCCACCAGTTACGAGACCGTTGATTTTGCCGACTGAGTTACCGTCGCTCTTCGCAAAAGGCTGTCTTCTTAGGTACAGAATCAGCAGAAATTTATTTTAGATTATTGTTGTAATGTACATACAACCTATACACCAGTGTTCGTTACAAGGGGGAAACACTGAATGAATATAATACTTTATATAGATTCAGACATTTATTCTATACATTTATTTACAAATAGATCCTTGGTTATCATAATGATCAATCATTTATATCTTCTATTTACACTATAATTATCCCATATCTCTTTATAAGGAATTATTATTATTAACAGAGGCCTAAGTTAAATTACTGTAAATATTATTTATAAATTACCTCCATTAAAGTCACATGGGAGCAAGCAGGGGCTTTCCTCATGGGCGTACGGGACGAGTTGGTGATGGTGAGTGGGGCGGTGTTGGTCCGGGCGCACGGGACGAGCTGGTGCTAGTGGATCCTTGTCCCACTTCTCTCGACTGCCCACTTCTTCCCACTCTTCGCTCTCACTACGTTTCCAAACTCCTCACCTCGGTCCCAACGCCCCTTTTTTCTTCTTATCCAATCCCTTGCCTTCGGGAAATTTTTTCCCAGATCAAATGCCCTTCGGGAATGCAGGTGGTCTCATTAAAGTAGCCCCTTTTTGTTCAAGCTGACATTACTTTTTAGCCCCTGCTCCCATAACTCACGCTTACAGCTCTGTGCGAGCTTGACCGTTATGCTGCCATTCCGTGATCTATCTTCTCTGCAGGGGTCCCTAAACTTGAGGTAAATAATTGGGGTCCTAAATTCCTCAAGGAAAATCCTCCCACGGCTATGCATGCACGTGCAAATCACCGTGAGAAATTACCTCGGTACAATTATAATTGTAATTAAGTTAGTGTGGTTAAAATATCCATATATATATTAGATATAGTAGCATCCTTTAATGCCATGACCTTTGAGAAAGTCAGGGGCGGAATTAACTACCGTCCTACTGTTATATGGGCTTTTGGAGGGGGTTGAATGGAACATTTATAATGCTATTGATGGAACTTTGGTATTTTGTGAGTATTTTGCATTTTGTTACCTAACTTGTATGCTTCCATTAAAAATATATTTCGGTTTCAAATCTGGTAATTTTGATAAACTTCTATGGCGTATTCAATAAACGAGACGTTCTTGTGTTCTAGATCACTATACCCGCGGACGAGCGACGCGATGATGAGGAGCTCTACCACAAGAAAACCTTGAACGAGCTCCGAGATCTGGCGCCCGTGCTGGACTGGGCCTCGTATTTCAACTCTGCCTTCCGACGCATCAACCGGGAGATCACTCCGGCGCAGGAGCTCGTCGTCTACGCACCAGAGTTCATACGCAAGATGTCCGAGCTCGTCACGCAGTACCTGTCCACCAACGAGGGAAAAGTGTAAGCGAGCACTCGTCACACTTCGACTTGTCTATCCATATATATTAATAGCCCAAGGACCAGTCTCACCAAAGTCGTAAAACAGCGAACCGCGATTAACCCATGACTCTAACCAATAGTAGAACGTAATTCTCCGTTTAAACAAAGATTAATTGTGGTTAGCGGTTAAACGACTTTGATGAGACCGGGCCTAAGTTATCTATCCGTCTGTCCTCGAATTGATGAAGCGGTTGGACCTGGAATGGACAGATGCATCCATATTGGATTCTTGATGAGTTAGGGTTAGCAACGCTCGAAATCTCCCCTTTCCCCCCTTTTCTACCATTTAATGCCATTATTTCAGGCCCTATTTTCCCCCGATTAAGAGCAAGCGAATAAATTTATAAATTTGTCACATTATAAATAGGTAAAAATAACATTTTTTCTAGCATTATGGCGTCATTCCTTTAACCATCTCATTGAATCATTTCTTATTCTCAATTACTTAAATATCATCTGCATTATTTTCATACATTTTATCACTGAATTTAGATATTATGTAAATAATTTTTTTTATATTTAGTTTAAATAATAGATTAGGTACATATGTGAAAATTTTAAATTTAATCATCGATTATTTTTTGTTGCAATGAAAATTTTATGAATGGTATTAACAACAAATTCTTTTCATAAAAGTCTATAAATCTATTTCACGGACTAATAAATATCTATGTCCAGGATGTGGTGAAAATGATAGTTTCATTCCTTTACTTCCATTAATTACTGTTGGAGAAAAAATTAAGATATTAACGATAGTTTTGGACGTTAACGATAAGTTATACGATATAACGATCCATTATATCGTTAACGTCCGTTAACGATAGAAGAAATTAACGATAATTTGGACGTAGCGAAGAAAACTTTGAATTATCCTTCTAAATGAATTCAACGTGATTCTAAACTGTCTTCACAGTATCGAGAGACTTTAGAGGAGTATGAAGATAAACAAATTATTGAGCATGTACCAGACAATTCTCAGCGAAAAAACCATTGTTTTACCAGCCTTATAGGGTATTTTACTATTCTGTAAAATTAAAAATTTTACTGATCTCGTCATATGACGAGCTATTGCTAGCTCGAATTTATCACGCGTAGTAGATACCAGCCAAATTAATTGTATTTTTAAGTCATCTGAACGTTTTTAAAAACAGTTCGAAAATGCCGAACGGCAGGTTTCCAGTCTACAAACATGACAAGGTTGACCCCATTTCAGGATTTATACTATGCTAATTAGTAATAACTTCCCCAATAACATTTTACAAAAGTCTTAATAAGATTAAGTTCCGTTCTCAACAGAGTCGTTTGAAGGTTAACCGCGATTAATCCATGGCACCAACTAATGGTGGGACGCAATTCTCTGTTTAAACAGATTAATCACGGTTAGTCATTAAACGACGAGACCGGCCTTTAATCTCTCTTGTAGTTTAATCTCCATTTACTCTAACCATCGATACGCAAATTGGCACAGGAGCTAGATTAGTGTTTACCCTGGACGTTGCAAGTCGGTTCGAACCTTCGTTAGGACGTCAGTTTGACATTACCTTTAACTTTTGCTTGCCTAAAGTCCGTAAGCTGACATGAAAGGGACGTCACAACAAACGTTCGAACCGACTCGCAACATTAGAGTAAGCCCCATTGTCTACGAAACAGTTTCTACGCAAAATGTCCAAACTCGTCACACAAAGCAAATTTTTACCACACTTATAGTTGCTTTCCCATTCGAAATAATCACACGTAGAAGATAGCACCCAGACACATTTTATTTAATTTTTACTCATTTTTTACAGAATTTGACTTCAAACAGTCAAACACTGTGAACTAAAGGAAATCTTGTAAAAAGGAAATTAATAAAAGTTCTACTGTTTCATTCGAACGGCATGTAATCAAATCTGTCATTCAATTTTTCTGTTTCAGGGTCATCAGTAACTATTTGGGTTGGTCTCTGGTGCAGAGTCTCACGTCCTGCTTGTCTAAACCGTTCCGGGAGGCATCGAAGATACTGAGGAAAGCCTTAGTGGGATCCGAAGGTGGCGAGAGCCCCTGGCGGTACTGCGATGAAATAACATTCTTCAGTATCACACTTCTGATTTCGAAACCCAAACGGGACAGTGATTATTTGGTGGTATATATGAATGGTATCGAAAATGATAAATTTAATCGCCTGCTTTTAACGGGGGGAGAATAAGGCTTGAAATAATAGCATTAAACGCTAAAAGAGGGGGGATGGCTTAGATTTTGAACTCGCTTTGAATTTTGCTAACCCTAACTCATAAAAAATTCAATATGGATGCCTGTATCCGTTCCAGGTACAACCGCTTCAAAAATTTGCCGACAGACACCTTAGGCTATTATTATATAGGGGATTTAATCATAGATTATTTCTGTGGCGATAATAATATCACGGTATTAAAAAACAAAATTCTTTCGTACTAGGAGTCTATAGATAATGCTATTCTAGCTTTAAAAATTATATATCTTTGAAAAATTAAGAAGTTTGTTCGTTTGTGTTTGTTTTATACTAACACGTGATCAAAAATGAATTCAACGTGATTCTAAAACTTAAGTCACATATCGGAGATTTTGATTGTATGAAGATAAAACTTTTTGTTCAAGATAATCTTCAGCCAAAAAAACAAACCATTTTTTACCTGCCTCATAGGGTACTTTACATTCTGGAAAATTAAGACATTTATGATCCTGTCATATGACAACCTATATGCTAGTCTATAAGTGCTCTGTACAAAATGTCACATAGGAGTGTCAATATTATTTAAATTTTTATCAGTCAAGTTTTTTTTTTTTTTTCGTTGCTTAAAATACAGTCTTTTCCATAAAAAGCATGTCGATAACTTCGTAATAGATATGCACAGATCCGGCTAATTGCATGTGTTCTTCAAACATTAGAGAAAGATGCTTTATGGTTATATTCATTATTCGATTTGTTTCGCTGTGTTTAAATCAACAACAAAATGAACGCCGCGTATTCGATGTTTTTCTGTTTTTAGGCAGCGTTGTTTTTGTGTAACCATCAAAAAGGACGAAAAATGTCTTGTTGTTTAGCTGCAGCCGGTACATGAGAAAGTCGGATTTCGTCAAGAAGTTAGTATTATAAAGCGCTACAAAAATGTTGACGATTTACCGGAAAACGGTAAACACCGCTCAACGATAAAAATTTGATAGTTTCTAACCATAAAAAAAAACATTTTTTTTTACTATATTATAGACTTTACTTCTGGAAAATTGACTTTTAGATCTATATGACCATGTAGTCTATAAGTGCTCATACATATTCAACAATGAAATTCTATTTACATTTTTTATGTCAATATTTGTATTCTTGTATTAATATACATTCTGTTCCTTAAGATGTGACTTCTAACACGTCAATATATGCGAATGGCTTAATTGGACTGCTTAAACATTAGAGAAGATATGATGGTTATAATTTTTATGATTTTCATTTTAATTTAAAGCATAAATTTTTATATTCATAAAATGTATGTTGTTTAAATCAGTTTATTATAACTTTGTATTGAAAAATAAAAATTTTTTTCTTAAGGGTTTGTTAGTGGTACATATTGTTTTGAGATATTTTAACGAAATATTCATTTCATAAATCGAATAAATTACTAAGTGAATGAGACATTTTATGTGTTAAAGATATATTATATTATATATTAAGTCATTCCTGTTTCATGTTTTTAACCTCTTGGTAAGTTTTGTTTTATATGTATTTTTTTTTTTTTTTTTTTTCTCTTTTTTATATATATCTTTATTTTTTTTTTTGTTTGTGTTTTATAATTTGAGCTATTATAGAGTAATTTAATATATATTTTATTTTTTTGTATTTACTTTTATTGTATTATTATTCTTTATTTTGGTAGATGTTTTTTTTTTGTATATATTATATATACTTTGTATTGTTGTATTGTTTTGTTTTAATTATATTTTTTTTCTTATTGTTTTTATTGTGTTTTTATGTTGTGGTTTATATGTGTGTGGTTAATTTTTTTTCAAAATTGATTTTTTATTTCTATTGTGTTGTTAAATTATTTTATTATGTCATACATATGTTTTATTATTGTATCTTATATAAATTTGTAATTTTGTATATTATTGTTCATGCTATGTGTTATTTGTGTATATATGTTTCTGTGTGGTTATATTTGTTTATTTATATGTTATTATTTCAATATATTATGTAAGTGTGTTGTTATATTATTATAATTTATATGTGTGCTATTGTAATATATATATTATATGTGCTATATTATACTGTATATATGTATTATAGTTTATTAATGTGTTATTTATTTATTATTTTTACTGTTGTGTTACTCAATAATATTTATGTGTTGTTTGTATGTGTATTTGTGTGTGTGTATTGCTGTGGTGTGTGTGTATATATATATATATATTATGTGTGTGTGTGTATATATCTTATATATGTATATTATTTATTATATATATGTGTTTATGTATTATATATTTTGTATTGTTATTATCTTGTGTTTATATATTATACATATATGTGTTATATATTTATATATATTTGTGTGTGTATTTGTATATTATATGTATATATGTGTGTTATATATTTTTGTTTATATTAATATATATATTATGTGTCTTGTGTATGGTATAATGTATATATGGTTGTATTTATGTCATCTATATTATTATATGTATTAGAATATTCTTATATATATGTATATATATGTATATTTGTATATTTATAATGTATGTGTGTGTGTAATTGTTTGTTGTCTGTGATTTTTGTTTTATATTTGTGTGTGTATTTTTTTTGTATGTATTATATTGTGTTTATGTGTGTGTATGTTTTTTATTGTGTGTATTATCTGTATGGTTGTATTTTTTTGGTATATGTTTTGTGTATTGTGTTTTGTTATTATTGTTTTATTTTATTAATATTGGTGTTCATATATATTTGTGTAGTATTAATATGTATTTATATTTTTTATCTTTTGTAATTTTTATGTATTATTAATTTTAAATATTTTTTTTATTATATATATATGATAATTTATCTTATTGTGAATATATATTTATATTTATTTTTGTATTATTTAATTCTTTTTGGTGATATTAATTCGCTATTCTTATATGTGTGTCGTTATATATATTTTATTTTATTATATATATATTTACATGTGTATTGTATATTTATTTGTGTATGTTATGTACATTTTATTATTATATATTATATGTGTATTTAATATATATGCGTTATTTTTTTTTTTATATTTATTATTATGCTACTGTTATTATATACATTATTATTGTGTGTGTTGTTGTATTTTATATTATGTATTATATATATATATGTGTGTATTATTTTTATATATGTGTGTATTATTATTTGTTTATATTTTGTGTGTCTTTATTGTATTCTAAAAATATTTGTGTTTTTATATTATTTATTGTATATATGTATCGTCTTAGTTATTATTTTACTGTGTTTATATGTGTGTGTTTTTTATATATGTATCATTATTGTTATATATATTCTATTTTTTTATATAGTTATACTATATATATTTTTGTTTTATTGTTTAATATTTTTTGTGTTATACTATTTTTTATATATATTTATATGTATTGTTTTATATTTATATATATTTATATTGTATTTTATATCATTTATATTATATTATATGTAAATATGTATTATAATATATATTATATATATATTATACATTATTATGTTTATATATATTATATAATATTTTTTATATATTTGTATTATTTATATGTATATATGTATCTTTATGTATTATATTATATATATTATTTATATATATATATATTTTTATATGTATTTTATATATTGTATATTATGTGTAGTATAATTTTATATTATACTATTTATGTGTATTATATATGTTTATATGTTATATATAATACATATCTTTATATATATATATATATATTATTTGCGTTATATTTATATATATATATTGTTTATTATTATATTATCTTTATATTTATTTTTATGTTTATTTTGGTGTATATTTTGGGTTTGTTCTGTTATATTTTATTATATTATTTATTTCGTGTGTTCTCTTATATTATATATATGTTCATTTTCTTTTTACATTATGTGTCATAATTTTGTTTACACTGTGGTATTTATCTGTTTTATTTTGTAGATTTTTATTATTATTATTCTTTAAAGTAACACAATAATCTTATTTTATTATTGTAAGTTTTTTAATTTTTTTATTTTATAATTGTTTTGTGTATATTGTATTCATTTTTTATATAAAATATATATATAACCAAAAGATATATATATATATATACATATATATTTAAATATATTTATTATATACATATATACTATACATTTTATATATATACAATTAAAATATATATTACATATATATATATACATTTTTTATATCATATATAAAACATATATATATATATATTATATAGATATATAATAGATATATTATACATTTATTTTATACATATATTTAAATATTATATATATATAATCGAAAACTCATCCCTGTCTCCAAAAAGTTTTTTTTAATTGCAAAAGCTCTTGATTCTACATCATTGGCTTCCATATATCAGAGATGTATGAGATTGAAGCCGTAAATAATTATAAAAAGATAAAGTAAAGTAATTCAAAAAATTAAAGTTGTAAAAAAAAAGATGTTTAATAGGTGGTTTTGCTACGAAACCACTGTCCGTTAAAGGGTTAAAGGACAGTGTTTTCGCAGCGAAACCAGCTGTTATAATTATTTTTCCTCTTCTGTTTAAGTATATATGAATGACTTTTTGGGTGTTTTACGTTTTTGACACTTTTAACTATCAATAGATTGTATCAAATTACATAATTTATTTTTCACTTTCAAATATAGATTTTTAAACTTGTTTTGCTTGAAACAATCAGGAATTATATTTTTCGTGCTTTATAATGACAAATAAAAGTACTTACACGAAACAACACTTATAAATTGTTTATATATTTATTTATTGCATAATATTAATGATAATTATTCATTATTCTTGCAATTTAAATTTTAGGGAAGTAATATTTTCAAGCCGTACAAGGAGAGGGTTTTATAGTTAAACTACTGCTCACATCTACAAGTCCTGAAGGACATGTTTTCATTAATTTTCACATTTATAAAGTTCATAGATACTATTATAAACGATTTCCATTAAATGCAAGAATTTCTAATTATGAACTTTAAAGGGTTAAATCAACAATTCCAAAATGAGTGCCCCGTAAGCGAGCCGTTTTGAGGCAATGTTTCTGTGTAACCATCCAAAAGGACCAAAAATGTCTTGTGCAGCTGTACCCCGGTACATGAGAAAGTCGGAGTTGTTCGTCCAGAAGTGGGTAGCTCGTTATAAAGCGGTACAAAATGTTGACGACCTACCTGAACGGGGTAAACGCCGTTCAACGTCAAAATCGAATGATAAAGTGATTCTCGCATAATCTATAATAACGGGGACTGGACAACTTATTGGGTGAAATGCATTTCAGTTAAATATGTATACTACACGGTACAAATGTATTTTTAACTAATTCGTTTGTATTTTTAAAGAAATACACGACACGTTCTTATGGAACAGACTATATATCTAAATTTTTTACTTCAGTAACACTCACCCAAACTTTAAAGAAAATGTAATCAAATTAAAACATTTATCTTTCATTTATATAACACCTGATTTAAGTAATCTTCTCTAGAAAAATGCAATAATCTATAGAACTCTTTTTTTCTATTCTCTTGGAAAATCTTTTCCTTGATGACGCTGTAGTTTTGAGGGATTACTTTTACTATTCCATTAAAACTATTTTTGTAAGAAACTACCACATTTTTGGAACATCTCCCATGGCAACTGCATTACTCTCTTTTTCCTTACAGGCTGAAAATATGATCAATGAAATCCGAGACGCTTTTAAGGAAAATTTGCCGTTATTGAAGTGGATGGATCCGGAAACTCGCAAGCTTGCCAAAGAAAAGGTAAGAGCCTGGGAAATACGTGATATTTTACATAGAAATAAATCCATCTTTTCAACTGGAAAAATCAATTGTGTGCCTGGAAAGTCTTGCATCATCTTATAAATTTTTGTAATACAGGAGAATTATTTTGTATGGTAAAAGAGATAATAATATTAATCATCTATGTAGCGGTTTCGCAATATTATTTAAGAACACAAACATTATAAACATGAAACATATTTTGAAACCTTTATTAATTTATATCTAATACATAAAACGCTTCCTGTGGAGTACTTTATGATTATTGTGATTGGCAACGAATTCTTGAATATGTCACACACACACACACACACACACACACACACACACATATATATATATATATATATATGTGTGTGTGTGTGTGTGTGTGTGTGTGTGTGTACAAAAATAAGATTTATGAAGAGAACTTTAGCAGCATCTTTATTTAGCAACGTCCAACAGAAAAATTCTCTCAAATGGTCGCGCGGCCTTTTATAACTATGGGGACGCCAAGGAGATTTTTCTATGCCTAAACAGTTTAACGCCAAGAGGATACAAGAAGATTACGAAATCTCTCTCTCTCTTTCTCTCTCTATCTATCTATCTATCTATCTAGATAGACTATCTATCTATCTATTTATCTATCTAGAAAGACTATCTATCTATCTAGATATATAGACTATCTATCTATCTATCTATCTAGATAGACTATCTATCTATCTATCTATCTAGATAGACTATCTATCTATCTATCTAGATAGACTATATATATATATCTAGATAGACTATCCATCTATCTCTCTAGATAGACTATCTTTATATCTATCTAGATAGACTATCTATATATCTATCTAGATAGACTATATATGTATATATATATATATATATATATATATATATATAATAAAATTCTATTAAAGTAAAATCCTAATTTAAATGTTTTCTGTTTTCATGTGGAAAATCTAGATTCCCTATTTACAAATTCTAAAGAACCTTTTTCATAATAATGTCGGCTAACGCTCATTTCCAGGCACCTTGAAATTTTAATCGTAGCCCCGTTGATTCATATTTTCCCGCCCATTGAAGAGGTACTCTGTCTTCTGGAATAAACTAGAAGTATTTAAAGAGACATGATTGGTTACCGGAATGACATCATTCTTGAAGCCACACCCCTTCCAATAATTAATGAAAGGGCTGGCACACAGATTTCGGGGTCTTTTTCCTTTGGGATCGCTATGCGAACGATATAATCAAAATAATTCTGTGTTTTGTGTTCTTTTTCCCTACAGGGATTTGTGTGTTTAGTGTCATCTTATGTTCTAAATAAAAGATGTTTTTGTAAGTCAACGTCTGCATCAATCTACTCGGCTGCTACATTTAATAACTGCTTTACAGTGATGACTACAGTAATATTAAATTATGTGGACTTATCCCATGTATATGCAAATATATGTACATATCATAGACAAATATATAGTAATTACATGATGTATTAAGTTACATGTTAAGACGTTATTACATTCTAGTCGGGATATAACACTGGAATTTAAAATGAAATGCATAAAGTGTATTTATATAGATAGATAAATAGTTGGGTTTTTAGAAACGTGCATATCTTTTTTAACACATATATACTTATATTTACTGGTGTATACTTAGCAGTAGCAAGTGGCAAGTTAAAGGGCGACCTACTGGTAAATGAATAGAAATTTACATTGAATAGGTAATAGACTTAAGCAAGATTTTTCAATTCAAAAGGTACTATATCCTCTTAAGGTCAATTGTCATCAGCTCATAATTTCTTGTCTTTCATTTCAGGCTGATGCCATCACGGATATGATTGGCTTTCCTGAATTTATCTTAGATCCCAAACAACTCGACAAGAAATATGAAGGAGTGAGTATAACTTTTGACATATGTATCAACTTCATTTCCACTTCTTATTTTTTAGGTTGACTTCTTATAGCGATGGCAGAGAGCTCAAATATCACTACTGGCATGGATATTAGCAGCAACTGGTAATCAGTTCTAAGCGGTTTATATCCATTCTTAGCAAAAAATAATTTTCCTACTCTGGCTATAAAATATGTTCTATTTCTCCAAATGAGATAAAATTTGAATTACACATAATTCAAATGATTAACTATTCATTTATTAAATAAAAAATAATATAAAAATAAGCCAAAAGGTGGAACTATAATGCACATAAACAGATTTCATATCGCATCGTATCTTCTTCATACAATGGAATTATTTTTTTCAGCTGCAATGTAGTTCGTCTGGTTCTGGTAAAACAATGATACCTGTAGTACTTTTTTTCCCATCACAATTACGGTGCGCAGAGTAGTAACTAATGCTCAAGCACAATCCGTCATCATTTTATCCAAAGAACAATGCTAAAAGGCATGCGCTGTAGCTCAACTTTTCTTTCACGTTTTCAGTATATACAAATAATTAGAATTTGTGTTATAGCGCCATCTATCATAGGATATTTACCCTAATTTTTTTCATTAAATGTCATGTGTTTTTCTTCTTACTCTAGCTATAAAATATGTTTTCTATTTAGACCAATGAGATAAAATTGAATTACCATATATTTATAGTTCATTTATAAAAAAAATATATATACATATATATATAAAAATATATATAAATATAAATATATATATACATATATATATATATATATATATATATATATATATATATATATATATATGGTTTGTGGTTTGGTTTGCAGTGCTACGTCTTTTTTTACAACACAATGCTAATGAGACCTAATCTTAAACTTTCCAACGTATGTACTAGTATGTTAACCCCATCTAAAGGATAATAATATTTTCTTATGTCATGTTTATTTTTATATTTTGTATTTATGATGTTACATATTGATTTTGTATATTTTATGTGTATATATATATGTATATGTATATATATATATATGTATATGTATATATATATATGTATATGTGTATATATATGTATATGTGTATTTATGTATGTATATATATATATATGTATATATGTGTGTGTGTATATATATATGTATATGTGTATATATGTGTGTATATATATATGTATATATATGTATGTATATATCCATATACACACATATATACATATATATATATGTGTGTGTGTGTGTATACATTTAGAGAGATATAAAAAGATAGGTAGATAGATGTACATATGTATGTAATATATCAAAATTATTACACTTCAATATTTCTTAGTAAGTCTGTATATTCCCAGACCTAAGGTGGGATTTCAAGTGGCTTATAAAGTCTTCTATATGTATATATGTCCTACTCTTTTTTTTCACTTTCGCTGTGCATCCTGAAATGTCAGAGTCAATCTTGATGAAAATGCAGAATGAGCTGAGACTATTTTTTTTCAGACATCGAGTTTGCTTGCATTGATAATTCAGCTCATTTGTAGCTACGAAACAGTTGTCTAGTTTCAAACATTTTCTGTTTGTACCTTATTTTGTCTTTGAATTTATTATGATAAAAAATATTGTATTTAGTTTATATTTGACTGCTATTTTTTTGTAATAAGCAATAAGAGAATATGAAAACTAACGTATGCAATGTATCCATTTTTTTTAAACTGGAAACCAACAGATGGATTTCAGCGAGGACGAGTACTTTAACAACAACATTGAAGTTGGACAATTCGCCCTGCTATCCAACATGCGCAAACTGGACAAGCCTACAAACCGGAGCGAGTGGAAAATGACTCCCCCGACAGTCAACGCTTATTACACGCCGACCAAGAACCAGATAGGTAAGAAATGTCAAATAGGTTTTTATGTCTGGAAAACTTCCCGATTTATAGGTTTTTATGTCTGGAAAACTTCTCGATTTATAGGTTTTTATGTCTGAAAAACTTCTTGATTTATAGATTTTTATGTCTGGAAAACTTCCCGATTTATAGGTTTATATGTCTGGAAAACTTCTCTATAGGTTTTTATGTCTGGAAAACTTCCCGATTTATAAATTTTTATGTCTGGAAAACTTCTCTATTTATAGGTTTTTATGTCTGGAAAACTTCTCGATGTATAGGTTTTTATGTCTGGAAAACTTCCCGATTTATAGGTTTTTATGTCTGGAAAACTTCCCGATTTATAGGTTTTTATGTCTGGAAAACTTCTCGATTTATAGGTTTTTATGTCTGGAAAACTTCCCGATTTATAGGTTTTTATGTCTGGAAAACTTCCCGATTTATAGGTTTTTATGTCTGGAAAACTTCCCGATTTATAGGTTTTTATGTCTGGAAAACTTCCCGATTTATAGGTTTTTATGTCTGGAAAACTTCCCGATTTATAGGTTTTTTATGTCTGGAAAACTTCCCGATTTATAGGTTTATATGTCTGGAAAACTTCTCTATTTATAGGTTTTTATGTCTGGAAAACTTCCCGATTTATAAATTTTTATGTCTGGAAAACTTCTCTATTTATAGGTTTTTATGTCTGGAAAACTTCCCGATTTGTAGGTTTTTTATGTCTGGAAAACTTCTCGATTTGTAGGTTTTTATGTTTGGAAAACTTCTCGATGTATAGGTTTTTATGTCTGAAAAACTTCTCGATATATAGGTTTTTATGTCTGAAAAACTTCTCGATATATAGGTTTTTATGTCTGGAAAACCTCACGATTTATAGGTTTTTATGTCTGGAAAACTTCCCGATTTATAGGTTTTTATATAGGTTTTTATGTCTGAAAAACTTCCCGATTTATAGGTTTTTATGTCTGGAAAACTTCCCGATTTATAGGTTTTTTATGTCTGGAAAACTTTCCGATTTATAGGTTTTTATGTCTGGAAAACTTCTCTATTTATAGGTTTTTATGTCTGGAAAACTTCCCGATTTATAGGTTTTTATGTCTGGAAAACTTCCCGATTTATAGGTTTTTATGTCTGGAAAACTTCCCGATTTATAGGTTTTTATGTCTGGAAAACTTCCCGATTTATAGGTTTTTATGTCTGGAAAACTTCCCGATTTATAGGTTTTTTATGTCTGGAAAACTTCTCTTGTTAGTTATGTCTGGAAAACTTCTTATAGGAAATTTTTTTTGTATAAAACAAAAATTTATAGGTTTTTTATGTTATTGTGAAAACATTTGCATTAAGGTTTTTATGTCTGGAAAAACTTTATTATTTTTTTATGTTTGGAAAAATATTCTTTATTTATAAAGGTTTTTATGTCTACAAAAAAACTTCTGATATAGGTTTTTTTTTAAAAAATCTATATTTCGGTTATAGGTGTATAAAAAACTTCCCGATTTATAGGTTTTTTATGTAGAACAGACTTTTCGATTGTATATTTTATTCTAAAATCCAATTGTCTAAAAAACTTATTTATATTTTATGATGTTTTAAAAACTTCCGATTTATTTTTTATGTCTGGAAAAATCTTTCCGATTTATACTGCGAAAATTTCTCTATTTTTTTTGTCTGGAAAACTTTCCGATTTATAAATTTTTATGTCTGGAAAATTCTCTATTTTTTTATATCATGGATGGAAAACTCATGTTTTCGATATTTGTTTAATGTTTGTTCATTTTTTTATGTTTTGGAAAACTTTATTCGATTTGGTTTTTATAAATTTGGAAATTCATTATATTTTTCTTATTATTTAATATTAATTAAGATTTCTACTCAGTGAATCCAGTAGTCACAGGGGACATGTTGGGAACTTGAAAATCGTAAAGAAATTTTTTTATTAAATGACTAACATACTTAAATGAAGGATTGCAAGATATGCAAAATATAATTTTAATAAGACAACTTATTAAATGCCAAGCTACCTAGCTGGTACTGGAACAACAACTGCCGCTCGCAGTTTTAACACAGGCTTTTATAATGTAACAGAACATTCTAGATTTATTTAAATGGTACTGAAAATTTGCATTATGTAGGTGTCTTCTTGACTACTTAACAAAGCGAACATAAAATTACGGAAATAAATTTGTCCTGGCTCAGATCGAACGGGAGACTTTTAGGTTCGCAGCCCACGACTTTAACCATTGTGCCATGGAGCTCGGCAGATACTGTTTGAAATGTGGCAATATCATAATACAGTATGATTTTAAAACATCAAAATAATTAAAAAATGATATAATTAACAAATTTATATCCTTAAATGAGTAATGTAATAACTACATAATGAATTTAACACGTTGTTTACGGGTACATTTCGCAGCGGAATTGTGCCGGAAGAGGACGTTTTGCGCGTCAATTTAGTTATTCAGTTAAATCTGAATAGATCGAAAATTATTTAATTTTTTACCAACTTTTCGTATTTTATATTGAAATATATTAAGAAAATATATAAATAGAAATATATAAATAACAACCATAAGATTTTTGTAAAAAAAAATTTTTTTACTGGATAAATTTATAATAGTATCGTAAATATGAAAAATCAGATAGAAATAGTAGTATATAGTTTTAATATTTTCCCGTTCTGTGGTTCCGCATCGACTGGTGTAAAAACTAGTTTTTATTTGTCCAAATTTTTCCAGAATCTATGTGGTAGACAAGAACATTTGGCTTCGTTTTCTTGTATTTACCGATATTTTTGTACCCACAAACAAACCATGTTGTTAAACTAACCAATACTAGTAGATGACCCGTGCTCAAGTGTCAATCGTCAGAAAAAGTACTAGTACGTGTCCCGCATAGAATATATTAATAGTAAAATTAACATTGAAAAGATATAAACTGTACATGGCATTAAATACTATTTTTTAAAACAGAAGTATAACTAAAGAAAAAGAATCATTTTGAAAGAAAATGAAAATGTTCCAATTTTTACCTGTATATTATAAAATATACTCTTTTTGAAATTTTAACCAAAAATGTTTCACAATTTCTTCCGATTGTGCAACAATATTGTGATGAGTTGCCAAAAGTGCTTGTCCATCTGCTCTTACTCATTGAACACAATTTTCACTGTTTAATTCACCGTCACTGTTCTAAGCACGTGTTAGGTAGATGACACAACCACACACATGGTCCATTTTTTTTTCCACAAAACGGTCTTTAAGAATTTCAGAGGGGTACTAGTCCCCTAAATCCCCTCCTTGACTACGGCCTTGTACCTGGTGATGTAAACTACACCACTAAAACCTCCAAACAAAAAAATGAACGAAAATATAATATGGAACTTCAAGTTTTCCAACAAGAAAACAATCTAATACAATTGTGGTACAATCTCTGGACTATATATCGAAAACTTTCCGTATAATGTATATCAATGTTGTCAATTGCCGACTCCAGCAATACAAGATATCGATATATTCATATTGGCACATAAAGAAAATTTTTACTTTTCACCGTTGCTTGGTTGGTAGAGCATCGGGCGTCAGAACCCTTCGCCACTTGTTCGACTCCTCATTAGTGCATTTTATCCAAAGACTGGAATTTTAACTTAAATTAATGTTATTTATTATTTGTACCAAATGTAGAATTGGATGTTGTTGAATTTAATAGTACTGTTATTCATGGAGGATGTAAGATAATAGTGGCACTTCTTCTTTGAGCCGCTATAATCTTTCACCGGTTCTTTAGTGGATAAATACGGCGTCAGACACAGTTCAGAGTATTCAAATGGTAGCATTTACGTCGATATTAAAACAGTAATAAATGAAAAGGGAAAGATAGAAAAAAAAGAGTCCCATTCCTTAGCTCAGGAACATTTATTATTCTTTTGTCATTTGCTGACTTTGTCTAAAATTACTCGTTCCTCGACATCACGCCAAAAGCAAAATGGCTAAAACAAAAGAGGATAATTTTTCTCAAAAAAAAAAAAAAAAAAAAAAAGCGGATGACCTCTCCAAAAAAAAAAATCGGACAAATGAAGCCCACTCAACACAGAGCATGGCGAGGTCAGAGGAAAATTTCCGCCAGCGGGATCCCAAGACGATCGCCAAAATGTAGCATGAGTATGAAGAACACCTTAGAATTTATAACGCCAAGCAATGTTCAAGCTGGACAAGTGGTGAAAGACGGGAAGAGCAAAACGGCAAGCCACGGATGGTCAGCTCGAGAAAATTGAAGGTGACTTGGACATGGACAAGCCCCATTCCATAAAATAAGGGGTCAGGAAGACGACAATTCCTGGTATTCTCTTTTAGATAGAATGTGGCTATACCGCACCAAATCTAGAACTTTCTTCACTATTCGAGGTAGATGTTTTTAGAATGTTCTGACTGTATATAAAAGCTGTGTTTCATCAGTTGGGATGAGTTCTCCGTTCTCTTCTTAAGCGAGTTGCTTCAGATCTAATAAATGCAATTGTTTGTTTAAACTAATTGTATCATTATTTCAATCTTAGAGACAATATACAATTATAACAATAATGCTTAAACAGTTGTGTTTTCAAAGTCCATTTCTAGTACGGTGTAATTGTTTTATTATAATCTCGGAAATTTTCGTTTTATAATGAAATATTTAAAGGACAAAAACAGTCAGCATAATGGATATTGACACATTGTGTACGGATACATTTCGCAGCGGAATTGTACCGGGAGCGAGCGTTTTGCGAGTAAATTTAGTTATTCAGTTAAATCTCAATAGATCAAAAATTATTTAATTTTTTAACCAACTTTTCGTATTTTATATTGAAATATATAAACAAATATATAAATAGACAAATAAACAAATATATATATAAATACAAATACATATATAATATATAAATATACATATATATATATATATATATATATATATATATATATATATATATATATATATATATATATATATATAATATCATTTTCGCAAGGATAAATAAAAAGTTAATTTTAAATCTAAATTGATTTTTAATCAACTTTCCCGTTCTGTGGTTCCGCATCGACTGATGTAAAAACTAGTTTTTATTTGTCTAAATTTTCTCAGAATCTATGTAGTAGACAAGAACATTTGGCTTCGTTTTCCTGTATATACAGTTATTTTTGTACACACAAACAAACCATGTTGTTACAGTAACCCGTACTATAGTCCATGTAAAATCTATTGGCGCTTCAAGGTCACACTTTCTCGTTTCCCCAGTCATCGTTTACTATGGTAGCGACCAAGAAGCCTGTGCATTCACACTTATTTTCAGTACTTCAGTTGAGGATTTGATTCCAATACGTTCAGACGACTTGCTTTATTATTATAAGCAAAGTCAAAATTTTCAGTTGTGTATAAATGCGTTAACTATTTACATAAAGAAAAGTTTAACAATATGTATAAAATGGTTATAATAAATCACAGATATTTTTGTAAAAATACAAAAATTCATTTTAATTTGGAATTCTTACTAAAACATTAGGAATCTACGTTCTAAAGAAATTTTCACTTTCTAAAAATGTGTTAACAGACCATAAATCTTTAAATACATAATAAAATTATACAAAATATTGTTATTGCATTAAGACCTCTTTCAATTCTTGTAAAATCATAAAATAATTAATACAGTACAATTTTGGAATAGAAACTTTACTATGGTCCACATAACTTCATAATATACTTATTAACATACAACTTAAATTTAAGGAATTTCAAAACTACATTCTATTAAATAAATTAATTATTAAGAAATACTTTTGATATTTAGATTAAAAGAATCATACAAATATAAAGAAAAATAGTGAGAAATTATAACTAATTACTCATTAAAATTAGCGAAATATTCAATTATATTAATGATATTATATCTGTAAATAATGCAACTATGTGTGAAAAAAATTAGATTTACTTTTTCAGTAGAATTTTTTAAATCTTACGGATTAGAATATAACATACAATTTTTGAATTGTAATTTTATGAAATGGGATTATATCTTAAATTTATGAATTTAGAAACAGGTCTGAAATTACTCATAAAATTTTGTGTAAAGTATTAAGTATTCTTCAAAGTGTAGTCTAAATAAACATACTTTCATCATGCACGGAGAGCCCACACGATGCATGACACCCCTTAACATAGTGGGAAAAAAGAGTAAAGTCATTCCCCAACTGTCGTTACCATAGTTACAGTTGATCATCGGGGAAAAATCAGTGACCATGAAGTGCCTATTGAGTTTACACCGAGTATAGTACGTGACCCGCGCTCAAATATCAATCGTCAGAAAACGTACTAGTACGTATCCCGCATACAAAGTGTTAACAGTATAGGTCCATTTCAGACAACTCAGAACACCCATATCTTGAGAAACCAAACTTATTTTAAATCTTAAAGAGAATGAGCACATATTCCAGTTTCAATGACGCATCATAACTAAACAATAAAAAGATGTATATAATTTTACAGGACTTCAAGGAAGTCGTGTGTCAATTTTTTTTCCAGAATTTGATATATTTTATACTAAAGCAATAAAATTATCTATAACTGAAAATTTATTTAAATAAATAAATGGCAAAATTCGGTCACTGTCTTTTACAAATTTATTTTGATGACTTTGAGTCTTATAAGTAAATTTTTAAAAATAATTGATTTTTTTTTATTTTGGGATTATTTTTTTAAAAACAAGCTTATATTTTTTATTTAATTTATTTCAGTTTTCCCTGCTGGAATTCTACAAGCCCCATTTTATGATCCAAACTATCCCAAGTAAGTTATGAGTTTCAGAAAAATATTAATTTTTATGTATCCTGATTGAAATTTGAGCTATTTCTGTAGATATACTGTGTAGATTAGTTTTGTCACTCGTAAATACTGTAATTCTTATTCTATAAATTACAAATATATAACATATACTGAATATGATGTTTATGGATGCAAGGAAATATTTTTCAGATTGTTATTTAATAGGATAAATGATCAGTCGGATACATGGATAATTCATTACGATACCACAAAATTCCCTCTGTGATATTTCAAAATGCAAGATTATCAAAAAAGAAATATCATATTTTAAATAGATTTATTTTAGAAACGCGAAGATCTTGTGAATGAAAGTTATCTTGTTGATCAAGACGTAACCTAATGTTTTAGGGAAAATAGCCCACTAAATTACTTTCCACTGGTTGAAGATTCAATGATGGATAAAATTGACTACGAACGAAGTCTATTGAGACGACGGCTTCCATCAACGGAAAGCTTTCTTTAGTTTACCAAGTCAATAATTGCAGAGCAGAGTGTTCTTCGTGTACGGTTTGCAATTGATCTCTGTTAACACACATATGTACGAAAATTCTTTAGGGATACACTGACAATGTAAAATATTAGAAACAGTGTTGTCCGTCAATGCCCTGACCTTACAGAAAGTGTGGAATGAATTTAGCTAGGACCGAAATGGCTCTTCGTGAATAAAAGACGGTGAAATTGGTCATTAAGGCAATCTAATGAGAAGATGGCTTTTATCAACAGAAAGCAATCTACAATTTAAAAAGACTAAGTCAATAATTGCAGACGACAGTGTTCTTCATGTACGCGTTGCAATTAATCTCTATTAACACACATAGGTACGAAAATTCTTTAGGGATACGCAGCAATGTAGGACATTAGAAACAGTGGTATCCGTCAATGCCCTGACCTTGCTAAAAGTGGGAAAGGAATTTAGCTAGGACCGAAATGGCTCTTCGTGAATAAAAGACGGTGAAATTGATCGTTAAGGCGATCTGTTGAGAAGATGGCTTCTATAAACAAAAAGCATTCTACAATTTAGAAAGACTAAGTCAATATTTGCAGAGCAGAGTGCTCTTCATCTATGCTTTGCAATTGATCTCTAATAACACAAATATGTACGAAAACTTTTTAGGGATACACTGCCAATGCAGGATATTACAAACAGATCTATCCGTCAATGCCTTGACCTTGCAGAAAGTGTGAAATGAATGTAGCCAGGACATAAATGGCTCTTCATAAATAAGAGACGGTGAAATTGGTCATTAAGGCAATCTGTTGAGAAGATGGCTTCTATCAACAAAAAGCATTCTACATTTTAGAAAAACCAAGTCAATAATTGCAGAGCAGAGTTTTCTTAATCTGCTCTTTGCCATTGATCTCTGTTAACACACATATGTACGAAAATAAATTTTTTAAGGATACACTGCTAATGAGGATATTAGAAACAGTGTTATCCGTCAATGCCCTGACCTTGCAAAAAGTAGTAATTGAATTTAGCTAGGACCTAAATGGCTCTTCGTGAGTAAAAGACGGTGAAATTGGTCATTAAGGTAATCTGTTGAGAAGATGACTTCTATCAACAGAGAGCGTTTTACATTTTAGAAAGACTATGTCAATAATTGCAGAGCAGAGTGCTCTTCATCTACGCTTTGCAACTGATCTCTGTTAACACATATATGTACGAAAATCTTTCAGGGATACTCTGCCAATGCAGGATATTGGAAACAGTGGTATCCGTCAATGCCCTGACCTTGCAGAAAGTGTGAAATCAATTTAGCTACGACCTAAATGGCTCTTCGTGAATAAAAGACGGTGAAATTGTTCTAAGGCAATCTGTTGAGAAGATGACTTCTATCATCAGAGAGCGTTCTACATTTTAGAAAGACTAAGTCAATAATTGCAGTGCAGAATTTTGTTCGTTTACACTAAGAGATTTATTTTCACTAGCTCAGAAATGTACGAAAATTCTTCAGTGATACACTGCCAACGCAAGATTTTAGAAACAGTGGCACATGTCTATGTCACAACCTTGCAGTAAATGTGGACGAATTTAGCTAGTGCCTTTGGAGGTGACTACATGTGTAATACCGTTGATGAAACGTAGATGCTTTGTGACATATTGTGATCTATAGGGCGCAATAGGTGTGACCTATTGTGTACTATAGGTTGATAATAAAATATTTTAAATCATTTCATTCTAGGTCTCTTAACTTTGGAGCAATGGGTGTCGTAATGGGACATGAGCTAACTCATGCATTTGACGATCAAGGTAACCTCATTCCCTACACATACATATATTATGATTCAATTGCAGATTTCTAGCTATTAACTTATTTTAACGTAAAAAACTAAACCCGTGGTTTTGGAAGTAGACTTATTTTTCTCCCCTGAGCCCTTTAAAATGACTGTCATGTATAATTTCAGGTCGAGAGTACGATAAATATGGAAATTTGCATCAATGGTGGAAAAATTCTACGATTGAAAGTTTCCGTGAACGAACTCAGTGCATCGTCGATCAGTATTCATCATACGAAGTGAACGGAGAAAACGTGAGTATCCCTTTATCACCATGGTGATTAGACCTTTGGTTTTAACGTACAGTAGAACCTCGATTATTGGGACCGAATAACCGGACAATAGAACCGGATAATTGGGACTGAAACTGTGGTTGTTATTGTTGTTTATCATGCTACTTGGACAAACCAAGCACGATGGAACCGTAGGCTACTCGTATTAAGGTGAAGGGGTACGCCTTTCATTTAAATGAGCACCATTAAAGTGAAAGAGCGACTTCGCTCAAGTAAGTCCTCGTAATTTTGAAGCAAAAACGAAGCAGAAGACCCACAGACTTGGCCTGCCAACCCTAGAGGTATTGATTGAGAACTTGGAGGACATTGTGACTACGATCATATTTTACGTACCCAAATCACCTTTAACGAACACGCAGATCTTTGGCCGGCTCGGGCTCCGAACCCGCAACCTTTCAGTTACGAGATCGGTGCCTTTACCGACTGAGCTACCTCGGCTCAGACCAAACTTACTTCGGATAATCGAGAATTCATCAATAATTATCTAGTGTAGAAGGACGAGACTCATTTATCTAAAAGGCATTGTGAAATAATTAGTCCACTTTTAGGAACCATTTTTTTATTTCGTTCGCTATGTTCCACAACACAGTACAAAAACAACATAAACAACGCACACACTGAGAGAGCACACTGGCACTATGGAGAAACAAACTAGATGGCTCTCTTAGCTCCACCTATCATAAAAAGAGAGGGGGCCTGTAGAAGGAAGAGACTCATTTATTCCAAAAGACATATTTTACTGGACACAAATTGTTCGCTTATACACCTAAGTAAAACAATTTATTATAACTATTATCTTTTATTAACTGTCAAATTTCTCTCTCCAAATGCTTTAAAATGATACTTATAGTGTTTTTGTCAAAAAAATTTCTTGGACAGGGAAAAAACTCCACCCAAAACATTTGCGTGTGCACAGCGTACGCGGTATAGTCCTCCGGCCCAGGAGACATTTTGAAAATTTCATTTTGGCCCGCGCTTAAAAGTATTTGCCCACCTCTGTTCTAGACATTAAGAAAATTTTAAAATTACCCCTGTATCAGTAGTCCTTTAAATCCAACATTCAGGATGTTAGACCCCATGGTTAAATCTTATCTCTTGCAGTATTTCTTCCCCGAAGCGTCATTCCGGGACATTCCTAGTTTGTTTAAATAAAAGTGTTTTGTTTGGTTAGCCTAGTGGGTGGCTTGTTCGTTTGTCTATAGTGGAAGTAGTATTACTTTTGTCTCATGGCTGGTTCGTTGTTTTTAAGTTTATTTAATTTTTTTTACCATTAAATACGCTAATTGTTTCCTTTCCTTATACTTATGTTTGCTAAATTTAATATCTTAGTTTATGTCTTATGTTAGTAATAATTACGTTGAGTTGTATACTTTTAGACCGTGGTTGTTTTTGTTGTCATCTCAAGCCATTTTTAAATTCCATTGCATTTGAGTTAACATATTAGAGTTACTGTCTCCAGGAAGTAACACAGGAAAAAAATTGTAATCTCTTCAGTTAGTTTAATAATTAACTGTGACAAAAAAGAAATCTCTAAGTAACCACTAACTTGTAATTAATTTTTCTTTTATTTATCTTTGCATTGACCTGTAGCTGAATGGAAAACAAGTACTGGGAGAAAACATCGCTGATAATGGTGGTTTAAAAGCAGCATTTCACGTGAGTGTTATCAAAACAGTATATTAGTTTTTGGACTGAAGTGTTTCTTCTTTCTCTTTTAAAAATACCAACGCTTGTTTGTCGTCTTTTGCAGGCTTACCAAGATTGGGTGAAATCCCACCCAGTAGAACTTCCTCTACCCGCTGTCCCTCTGAGCAACAACCAATTGTTTTTCATAGGTTTTGCGCAAGTCTGGTGCTCCACCAGTACCCCAGAAGCCATGCATTTGCAGATACTCAATGACCCTCACAGTCCAGCTAAATTCAGGTAACACATCTGTCGCAGTTGTTTGATTTTGCTTTGTCTGTCGTACATCTTTTACGAAATCATAGTTCTTCCACTTAAATTTACTTAGATGATTTGATTAGTTAGTGCATCAGTAATCAAGGTATATACTTTAATCTAGATCGCTCCCATAATGCAGTCGAGATAAATCACAGGCAACTTCTACGTCATAATGATGGCAAAAGTCGCCAAAGATTGGAATCTATGGTACCAAAGTCCCATCTCTGGCAACTTCTGACGTCATTATGTACCCTGTGACATATCTCGATTCTAATATAGTACAACCCTATTTGTATCTAAAGCCATCGACAACACAATAAATACAAGCCCACCAAATCGAAGACTTATTTATAGGAGGAGTACGGGGATCTGGACTCGCCCCGATGTCAGATCCACCCCATACAATTTTCAATGTCTATATCACAAGATTTCTTTTTAAACTTCTTAAAATTTGTGTACATTACTGCAAGGATTCTCACCCATACAAAAGCACAGAATTGAGAAAGGTCTTATAAAGTAAAATCTTACTTTTAAGAGAAATGATTAGATTTTAGTAGTTTAATCTATTGTGGTAACATTATTTATTATAATATAATATTGTTAAGAATGCTGTAAACATGAAAATTGTATTGTATCTCGCCAAATTGGCGAGATTTTGGCTTCTTGGCGAAGTTTTGGAAGATTCGTTTTTGGCGATTTATCGCCAAATTTGACGACTTTGCTACATTTGTTGCCAACCCCCTGTCTCTGGATTTTACTAGAGGCTTATGGAAATTTCCAGAAACCTGATAGCTATATAAAAGGGTCGTGAGTTCTCGTAAAAGGTCTAGTTCTTATGTTTTCCCTCCCCTACTCATAGCCAATACAATTCTCATAGTTGTTTGCCCAAATCATTAGTACCACAGAACTAGAGAGCTAAGCTCAGGCAGTTCTGTGCCAAACCTATCCTGTGATCCTGTGATCGTAAAAGGTCCGTTCTCGCTCAGGTCTGGTGAAAGTAGGACCTGTGTTAATGCTCTCCGTATTGCTCTGAAAAAGTTCGCCAAAAGGCTGTCAAGTTTTATCGTCATCCATTGTAATTGTGATTCATTTGGCGTGTTAATAAATTGTTATTGTTTTTGTCTTAGCCAAAATCTATTCAATCAACTAACTTTACGCGAGAATTTCGTAACAAAATATATTGTTTATATTTTAGGCATTTAAAAATTATGCTTATTATTTAATTATTAATAATTTATTCATTACATATAACAAGATTGGAGGCAAACCCACTGCATCCCAGAAATTACTTTTCTCTATACTCTGTATAGAAAAGAAGACTTTAATCAAGGTAGACTAAAAAATAAAGTCATCTGTATGTAAATACATATTTTTTTATTTCTTTTCCTTTACAGTACATTTATTTAACTGACAGAGTCAAATTTGACGACCTTTATTACTAAAATGTATGCACCTTAAAAAACAGGAAACATTTTAAATTGACGGAAATTTATGTTAATAACAAAGAGGTACAAAATTTAAAAAAGACATTCATGTCAAAGGTAACTAGGGAAATTTTATTTCGCATGAATTAACATCAGAATAAGCCAGAAATAAAGTTTAAAATGACATTGGTCAAGTCAACTCCAAACAGGGAAAAAATTCAAATGACTTGAATTCACGTCAAATTCACCTAATATAATTTAAAACTACGTGGGTTTAATTTAGCAGCAATAGTGATAAGATTTTAATTAACGTAAATTCACGTTAAGAGCAGTAAAGAATAAAATTTTAAGTGACTTAGTCTCAGGCTAACCACAACCAAATATAGAATTCGAAAGACGTGAAATCACCAGGAATATAATTTGAAATGACATGAATTCTCGTAATTAGCAACTGGAAAGATTTTCAAATGACATAAATTAACTTCTGATTAACTCATGAATATAAATTAATATTAAATGAATTGTAATGCAATACTCAATTCCATCACACAATTTCGTTATACCATTTCTTTAATGCAGGTAATAATTTTTTCAATTAACTCCAATCTCCGAACGATGGCTAAATATGTAGGCGCTACTCTTCGATACCGGAATTCGTGAGTTCGAATCCCACTGCTATCGTGGATGGTTGTAATCCTTCTGAATTGGCTTTAAACAGTAGGTCCCAATCTCATTAGCTCCCTTGTAGCAAAAGAGTAGACCGTAGCTCTTCAACCAACCAACCGATCGTCATAAAAGTTTTCACTCCTTCCATGCTGATACACAAAACATTTTTATTTCGTTGTATTATAAATTTTGTATAGTTCAAGTCTGTCTGATTTGGTAATTGATGTCGTAAGTAAACTACTTTTCAATAATAAGGGGGTGTTTGTTTGTTTTTCCAGAGTAGTCGGCACACTTTCCAACTCGGTTGACTTCGCCCGCGAGTTCAAGTGTCCGCCCAAAAGTGCCATGAATCCAGAAAACAAGTGCGAGGTCTGGTGATGTCGCTTCATTCACACACCTCAGGAGTTGATCTATCGGCCAAACAGGTATATAATATGGTTTCGATGTTTGCTTCATTTTTTCATTAACTAAAACAGGTATGCCCAATTGAAGTTTTCAACTGTCTATATAGTTTTAGTCATTTTGACTATATACAGTTGAAACATAGAATTTTAGTTGTTAATGTTTGCAATAATAAATATCACATATTATGTACGTTAAGACTTGATAGTAACCAAGTGGTCTTTGAGTAGGGTTGGACAGGTTACGTTGAAATTTGAGTGTTCTAGAATATTCTGCCAATCGGCCATTAACCCCTTCCCTGTTTTGCCCGTACGCCATACGGGCACAGCTTTCGGGCCTTTACTGTTTTGCCTGTACGGCGTACGGGCAATCTGATTTCTATTTCGCTTGCACTGTTTCGGCTGTATTTTTTCCAATTTTAGTAACAAATTATTCGTATAGATTCGTATAGATGTCCAGTAAATGATAGTTTGCAGTTTATTGTATTTTCTACACTGATTGGGTCAAAAGCGCGGTTTTTTTTTCGCATATTTTGTATCAGAAGACGTATTGTTATATTTCAGTGTATAACTTTCTGGTTATATTTTACTAACCACCTGATAATTTTATTGATGCAAGAGTTGAATAATATATTTTTACTTTTAAATAACTGATAATTCAGAGCGTATGGTAATTTCTTGTGATTCGAACTGTGACTCGAAATCAGAAACTGAATTATCTGTAAATGATACTATCGAAAGTTTACTAGATGACCTGGACAGTAGTCACTCGGATAGTAGTACAGATGAAATCAGTCAAGCAAGACATTTTTTTTAAATTAATTGTGATAATCCTTCGGATCCGCCTCCTATATTTGCTTTCACTGGAATTCCAAAAATTAACTTGGATATCGATGAGACTAAATGTAAAACTTCAGTTCTATGATGCTTTCATAGAAAGAAAAAAAATTGTAATAAATGCTTAAAAATATTATAAATGTTAATTTTAATAACATATATTTACTTAAAAATGTAAAATGAACAAAAAAATACAATAAAAAAATGTGACATTTTTTGACCGAATTCTGAAAAAAAAATGAAATTGTCAAAGGGTTAATTATACAACCAGCTGACTCGAGTTACGTGCACGTGATCAGTCCGACCAGTCAGCGGAAGTTGTATGGAAAGAAAGTTATAAATTATATTTATGGCTATTGTGAAGTTATCATTAATTGTAAAGGAATAATTAAGGTATTGTTTATTAATACAAAAAAATCTCACATTAATTTTAAAATACTACATGTGGTAGTGCTTGTAAATAAACTGCAATATATATTTATAGTATAAATATAATAATAATATTTTAACCCTTATGATTAGTGAGGAAGGTAAGGTGTTGGGGGTATATATTATAAATACAGTATAGTTAATGCTTATCGTCGTTGTAGTTATGATATATGTATAACACAACTTTTATGTACAGTCGCAGCTAGCACTGTAAAAATGCATATTTTGAATATTGTACGATAATAAAATATTTTGAATAATTTATTGTTTTATATTTACACTAGCATATATCCCGCCATATGACGGGATCAGTAAAATTTTTAATTTTCCAGAACTGTAAAGTACCCTATGAGACAGGTAAAAAGAATGGTTTGTTTTTTTGGCTGAGAATTAGCTTGCAGCAAAAAATAATCGACGATTAAATTTTAAATTATCACATACGTAACTAATCTATTATTTAATCCAAATATAAAAGAAAATTATTTACGTATTATCTAAGTTCAGTGATGAAAGATATTAAAATAATGTGGACGATATTTAAATAATTGAAAATAAGAAATGATTAAATGAGACGGTTAAAGAAATGATGTCATAATGATAGAAAAAAAAATGTTATTTTCATCCATTTATAATGTGATAAATTGAGGAATTTTATCGCCTGCTCTTAACCGGGGAAAATAGGGTTTGAAATAATCACATTAAACTCTCGAAAAGGGGGGAAGGAGTGGATTTCGAATGTTTTAAATACGACAGTATTTTTCGCTGTGATATGAAGCATATTTACACCAATTTATTTTAGAATCAGATCGATAGTTAAGGAGAAGATAAACTTTACTCGCTTTAAATTTTGCCAACCCTAACTCATTAAGAATCCAATATGGACGCCTATTTCCATTCCAGGTCCAACCGCTTCAAAAATCCGTGGACAGACGGACATGTAATTTAGGCTATTATTATATAGGGGATGTGCGGCCCACCTCAGATCAGTAAATTGTTTTTTGGTCCACCAACCGATTTGGATTGGACACCCCTGAACTGGAAGTTCAGTAGAGGAAATTTTCTTTACCGGTTTACCGGAAATTCGTAAATTTAAAATTTGAATACCGATTTACAGATAATTTACAAATATTTATTTTCCTAAAAATGGTGTAAGGAATTGATCTATCGGTCGTAAAAATACGATGATACGATTCCGAAATTCATCCAATTTTCCATTTACCAGTAATTTGGTAAATAAAATTTTCAGTACAGGTTTCTTGGAAATTCGGAAACTTGAAATTTGAGTACCAATTTAACAATAATTTACCGATATTTATTCCCGAAAAAACTTGGAATTGATATATACGGTTTGATAGATCATCCAAACATATACATACTACGATGTCGAAATTTACGCACATTTTCCATTTACCAGTAATTCGATAAGGAAACTTTTCAATTCTGATTTACCGAAGACTTGTAAAATGAAAATTTGAATATTAGTGTACCGATAATTTACAGTTATTTATGTTCCAGAAAATAATATAATGAGTAGATCTATGTACCCAAAAAGTTACATACTGCAGTTTCGATATTTACCCACTTTCATCATTTACCAGTAATTCGGTTAAGGAAATTTTTAATGGGCATTTGGAAAATGAAAATTTGAATACCGGTTTGCTGATAATTTACCAATATTTATTTCCCGAAAAATAATAATAAAAGGAGTTGTTCTATCGGCCAAACAGGTACATTCTGCGGTTTCTATATTTATAAACCTTTTTCAATTACTAGTAATTCGGTAAAGAAAAGTTTTAGTCTGGGAATTCAAAAAATGAAAATTTGAATACCAATTTACCGATAATTTGCCAATATTTATATTCTGGAAAATAATAGGGGTTGATCTATCAGCCAATCAGGTAAGTACTACGGTTTCGAAATTTACCTACTTTTCCATTCGTCAGTAATTCGGAAAATTAAATTTTCAATACTGGTTTACCGAAAGTTATCGAAATGAAAATTTGACTACCGATAATTTGACCTAATTCGATAATTTACAAATGTTTATTTTTCTGAAAGATGATATAAGGAGTTGATCTTTAGCCACATTTACCCACTTACATTCCATTTTGGAATTTATCCATTTTCTATTTACTAGTAATTTAGGAAATGAAATTTTCAATATCGGTTTAACGGAATTGAAAAAAGGAAATTTTGAATTCCAGATTATAGACAAGTTACCGATATTTCTTCCCTGTAAAAGGATATAAATGTAGGTACTAACAATGTTTGACTTGTGAGTTGCCCTACCTTCCTGAAGGTTTTACTTGTGCGTCTTTATTTAAAACAAAAATACAGGATTATAATTCATTAAAACGAAAACGTCGACAAAATATTCAATAATAGATTTACAATGCATTTATGTAATAGTTTATAGTAAAATTATTCATGTTAGTTGTAAAATCAATAAATTATTTCAGATCTCAAAACTGTGAAAATTAAAATAATCGGAAAATTATTTTAATCTTCAGATTTCGTTTTTAAATACAAGCACGTTTTTCACAAATTATTTTTACTTATATTTCAGTATATCAATTTTAATTCTATCAGTCATCTAATGTTTAAAGCTTTATTAGTGTCTTAAAATATACAATAATAGATTTTTAATATATTTATGCAATAGTTAAACACATAAATGTTAAATGTAAAATCGCTTAATTATTTTAGATTTCAAAACGAACTATAAAGATTAAAATAACCAAAAACTTATTTTAATCTGGCTTCTTTTTAACTGATCTACCTACTCTTTGCTATTCGTAACTTTATTTTTTCTTTAATATAGGAATGAAAATCGTCTACATTCCTTCCAAGTTTTCACGTCATGAAACACAACAGATTTCTTTTTCAGTTCAAAAAAGTTATTCCTAAAAATAAAACCACAGTCTTAAAAGAAGAAAAAAATCAAGCGTCCTGACGAAGCTCGGCCAAAAAGAGTGTTGGACAAAGTATTCAAGCACGTTCACCGATATTTATTTAGCTGATATGTATACGTTGTGATTTTAAGTATCTTCTTGACTATGTTCCTGTTCCAGATCGGTGGAAAAACGTTCCGCCATTTTTTCAGTTGCAATTTTGAGATCTCCATCAAGTACATGCTCTAGCGCTGTATACAAGACTGTCCACATTTAGCTAGAATAGTACTGATTGGTGGATATTTTTTCTGTGCAATGGAATTCAGAGTGCTACACTCTTAATGAATTCTCCATTATGGGGCCATGATTACCGAGTGATGATGTTATGGCTAAGTGTTCGTATTCCAAGTCCTTTTTTTGTTCTTTTTCGTGGGTGTTTTATATCATGGACATTGCTGTTGAAGTTAAATAAGCATATCCTTATACCAGGAGACCATCTTTTATAGGGGGTACAAAATATAAGCTAACAGAATACTCCTATATCCATATTTTTACGACAAAGATATATTTAATCTGTCACAAAAAAAAATAAACTATTTTGTATACTTCTAAATTTATTTTAAGGAAACGAAACATGCTTTCACATCTCGGGAAAAAAAATTTACAGACGTGAAAGTTTATATATTAGAACTTAAAGTATGTGGTGACTAAATAAAATGTTACTTAAACTATTTTATAAGTTATCTGAAAATTTATACATATATACTTTATATCCTATATATAATAACACTTGGATATTTTCAATCAAAATAAAGTCCGTATTCATCGGAATATTGTACGCAAGTCTTTGTTAATTTAAGACTTGAGTGCCAGCAGTACCTTGTTAATTTTTTGGCACTTTTTAAGCTTTAAAGCACAATCACTACAGTATTCGGTACTATATTTTTTTTTCTACAGGGCAAGTTGTTATACGCTCCCGGTGAATAAAATAAATTGTTTCATGTCACATAAACACTCTATGAACTTAACGTGAAAGTTGCAACTATATGAACTTACATAAAAAAAAGCCTTGTTGAAGTACTGTTAGTAATTCTTGTGTTATAGTTCTGAATGTTTTGTGATCGACAGTAAAGTAGAGATATGTTTACAACGTTCATTGATTAACGTTATTTATAAATCGTGATTTATATAGACGTGCAATCTTTATTTTCATTTTTCACTTTCATTATTGAACGTCCGCTTTCATTAATGTCAACAACTATATAGTAATGTGTGGACCAACAATTATAATAGTAATATTTGTAAATGACATTTAACCAATTATTTTGAAATGGTTTCTCTCTCGACATTTTTAATTCCCAAAAATGTTTTACATAGTAGCGGTATATCAGGAATAGCGTGAAAGGTAAAAAAGATCCTATTTTATAAAATATTCAATTTTAAAAGACTCAGTTTGAAGCAATTTTCAAATTTAGTGCTTTCGTGACCTTACTGAGTGAGCAATAGTGACAGCTGTTTTGCGTTTGTGACAAAGAAGTCGACTGTAAAAATCAACTCAAAAGATAAACAAAAAACGTAGCTGAGCAGACAATGGTTTTTTAAAACTGTGAAGTTTTCATTACTTTTGCAAGGGTTAAAAAATCATTCCTTCCTAATATTCAGTTACCGGTTAAATTCTAATAAAAAATATTTCTTCACTTCATTTTGCATTTGTGACAAAGAAGTCGATTGGCGCTGACTGAAAAAAAAACGATTTAAAAGAATGTATGCAACTGAGAATACAGTGGTTTTTCAAAACTGTAAATTTCACATTACATTGGTAAGGGTTAAAAAATAATTATTTTTCTAATACTCAATTACTCATTCAATTCTATTAAAAATATTTTTTCACTCCATTTTACATTTGTGACAAAAAGTCGTTTGCGCCGGCTATAAAAAACGTTTTAGAAGAATGAATGCAACTGAGAATACAGTGGTTTTTCTAACTGTAAATTTCAAATTACATTGGCAAGGGTTAAAAAATAATTATTTTTCTAATACTCAGTTACTCATTCAATCCTATTAAAAATATTTTTTCACTCCATTTTGCATTTGTGACAAAAAAGTCACTTAGCGCCGGCTATAAAAAACGATTTAAAGGAATGAATGCAACTGAGAATACAGTGGTTTTTCAAAACTGTAAATTTCAAATTACGTTGGCAAAGGTTAAAAAATAATTATTTTTCTAATACTCAGTTACTCATTCAATTCTTTAAAAAAATATTTTCCCTCCATTTTGTATTTGTGACAAAAAGTCGTTTGTGCCGGCTATAAAAAACGATTTAGAAGAATGAATGCAACTGAGAATACAGTGGTTTTTCAAAACTGTAAATTTCAAATTACATTCGCAAGGGTTAAAAAAATAATTATTTTTCTAATACTCAGTTACCCATTAAATCATAAAAGAATTTTTTTCCGATGTCCCAGGTATAAAATGTATTTGTATTTCACTTTTTGTGTTTCATCCTTACTTTTGTATATTTCATAAGTATCTTTATATAACAACCATTATTCATTAAAAAAGTTGCACATCTTTAAAAAATTCTTAATTATTTTGATTTTTAATATATTTGTGAAAAATAAATTGTTCTATTTGCTTCTTTTTCTATTTTGTACACAAGAAATATATAAAATTAATTTTTGTCATCAATTTATCAAATATTGTTGGTAATTACATCATTCCAAAAGTCTACATTCATTTTATATAAATATATTTTATTGAATCTTTTTTTATAAACTGAACTCTCATATAACATCTGGGTGCATCACTTTTCAAAATGTTTATTAGATGATAAATAAAATTAAACTAAGTGCAAACAGTTAATAAAGCTTAAACTTGTTTCTACTAATCATAAAATTGTATGGTTTCATATGTTCATACATTTTGCATTATTTTCATAATATTATATTTTATTTATAATTACTTAAGGCAAATTATCGTTAAAATATCACCTTTTAACATTGTTTTTTAATTTCATAAAAGCCAAATCATTTGTTCTGACTATTTGTTTGACTATTCTGTTTTAAAAAATTTTATATAATCTTTTGAAATGCTTTCTATTATAAAAATATTTTATATTCAGTTGTAACTGTTATTATTAAATTATTATAAATATCATATTTCTAAATATTTAAAACAAATTATCATGCATTGCATTTCAACATTTTTTTCTTTATTTCTCAAAAGCCAAATAATCTGTTCTTTGCTGGTTTTGTCTGTTCTGTTACATGAATATCGATATAATTTAACTGAAATAATTTCTACCATAAATTATTTTATGTTTCACTGTAACTGTTATTGTAAAATCATTGGCTTTAAAAGTTTTTGATGTCATAACTGTAATCAACTGTAATCATAACTGTAACTAATTTTATTGGAATCTCTTTTCTTTTCTGATCGTCAATCCAACCTTCTAGACATTGATTTGTAGATTCTTTTCATACTTTGAATTAGATAGAGAAAATTTAAAGAAAAAATTACTACAAGTAAAAGTTTTCTATTAGAAAGTGTTTGAATTTTTATTATTTCAATTGGTCTTGTTAAATCATTAAACTTTGACACTTTTTAGTATCATTACAGCAACGAATTTTATTGGTCTTTTTCTTTATATCCAATATAATCCTCTGAAAAATAATTTGAAGATTCTTTACATATTTTGAATTGAATTTGATCGCGAAAATTTAAAGAAAAATAATTACTGGAAGTAAAAGTTTTTTTATAAGGAATTACTTTAAATCTTATTATTCTGTATTATTTTTAACGGAGAGATATGTATAACACCCAAATAGTTTATCATATGTACAGGAATAGATAAAATATTGTATTTGGAATTGTCTCTACTATTTTATCGTAACAGGAGACACATCAGTGATATGTATTTTAAAAAGATAGCTGGAAGTTAGTTTTAAAATGAGAAGTGCAAAGAAAAGATCTGCTCTTCAGAGGAATGTATTTACTTGGCGATAGTAGAACAATACATTGCTTTACTCTCGACTTCGGCGAGTGTAATGGCTCTCCACGATGTACTTTACTTCGACCAATCCTGATAGGGGAAGGTTGCTCAAGTCGTGCCCCTTAAAAAATCCCCCTGAATTAATCAGAAAATCAACAAAGAATAAAGAAGCAGATCTTTGTCATCGAAACTTTAGTGGAGAAAGCTTTTGTTCATAGTAAAATAAATCAAAAAGAAATGTAGACAACTTTGATGAAAACAGCAAAAATTAAAACCAGAGATAGCCTTCCCTCATCCTGCTTGTATACTCGTAGGAAAGAAAAGTAATTATTTTAGTTAACCATGTTTTGTTCTAAATTATAGAAAACATAACGTTATCACATGGTTCCTTGGCTTGGCCAAGGAACATAAGTAACAACAACAATGTTGTATACGATAAAGTAAAAAAATGTACAACTATGGAAATTTTCATTGTAAGTTGTAACACTTATTGATTAAATCCATAGTGAATCAATAACTTGAATCCCTAATATTGTAATAACAAAGTGTTGTTATAAGCAAACAGCTTCTTAATTACTACAGGATAAATATCCAAAAGGAAATATGCACCAGCAAATCATCGACTTATTTTGAAAGTTAATAATTTTAGTAGCATGTATATACATAAGTTTTTTCTTGTTCATCAGTTGGAAACAATCTTAAGACTGACTCTGTAGTATTACATCACACTGTCACCAGAAAAACTGCTTGGAGCGCTTCAATTAAAATATTGACAATTGTAAGATTTACTACTGGATTAAAGGGCTTGGCCCAAGCAATCCAGTTGCCCTACCTTCCTGAAGGATTTAAGCAGCCATAATTATCTATCTTTTATTTCCTGTTTAGTTGTTTTATTTTCTGGCTCACTGCCATTCATATACGACTATTGCAGCCTTCCTCTATAATACATCAGTGCAAAATTCTCGTTTTGCTCACTGCCTTTACAGATGGCTCCAAATTCAGTTTTTATTTTATTTGGCTTGGGGTAGCATAGTGAATTTTTCAACTGGCAGGAGCCTTTACATTGACTTTAAACACGAAGTGTGAGAAATAAAATATGAACATAAGCCGTTTTTCTGAAATTGGTACAAGTCCATTTTATATATGTATGGAGATATTTAAGATTTGTATGTGGATGGTTTGAAAAACATTAGTATGTGTTAATGCTCTCATTTTATGTTTTTTTAATTATTAAATTGACTTAAATTTATAACGTTATCGTGTTTAAAGTGTTAATTAAAAGAATATAGTATAATAATATTGTATAATTTTTAAACTAAATATTATGCCTTTGGCAGCGTAGCTCAGTCGACATAACCGTCGATCTCGTATCCAGAGAGTTATAAGTTCGAGGCCGAAGCCGGACAAAGATCCTCAGGTTGCATTAATGGCGGCTGGAGCACGTAAAATAGGCACGTAGTCGCATAGTCTCCTCGTTCAAACGATACATTTTCAGGTGGCAAGCGAAGCCTTCTGCTTGGTTCTTAATTCTAAATTATGAAAACACAGCCTGGGTAATGTTACTCATATCCATGGCATTCCTTAATCTACACGTGCTCTTTGTGTGGTGCTAAAAGTAACAACTTCGCAACATTGTTTGGCATAAAGCTATCTATTGCCGGCTGCATTGAAAATATATATATATAGTCCTTGTGGAAAGTGGTCTTACACACTTTCAAAGCAATTATATTTTCATAAATTACGTAAATTTATGCTGACAAAATTATGAAAATTTTGAAGTATTTTTCCGGTACTGATTATGAATAAAAAGGTCAAAGCAGATCGCCTTCATTGTTATCATTTACTCACTTTTTGAAAAAAAAATGAACTTACACCACTTTTAAAGTAAACGGCTCATCTTTTGAATTTATCATTTTTAATTTAAATTACTAACCATTTGAGAATGTGAAGATCTTTCAAACGGGAACGCTATGAAAAGTTTTATAAATAATAGTCTTCTACATATAAAACTGTAAAACGTCAAAATCCCATATGAGATCTAATGCTGGAAACAAAAATCTACGACAAGGCTCCATTGAAATGAGCTTATATAAAATCCCATTCAAGTTGTACTTTAATTTTTATGCTTTTGTAAACAATGTACTACAAGAAATCTCAGTTGGGATTTTGGAGTGGTATCGCGCCAATGAGCGATATAACTGAATGTAACTAGATGTAAATCCAAAAAGCTTTATATTGTACAGATATCGATGTAATAAAATGTTGTTTCAATGTTTTTTCTCTTTTGCTGAGTGACACTGTTGTTTCTTTTCCCGAAATTTGAAGCAACGTATAAACCTCTTTTTCTTCTCGATTGCCCTTCTGATCTGAATCAGATCAGATCCGTGAGATTGTTTGCTTTAAGTACATCGAAGACGAAAGTTGGTTTCCTCAAAAGATCCCCGTGTACCAAATTAATGCAGTTGATTAGGTGTTCTGAAGTGGCTTCTTCAATATTACATTTGGTGCAAACAGGGAAGATCCTAGTACCACTGGAAACCTGAGGGTTTTTAAGTGTCGAGCCAACGCAGTTTGGTCTCTCCTGTCACCCTCAAAAAAAGGTTTGAGCACCAGAACCGTAACTAGAATACCATAGACGTGATGGGAGTTGCTTTCGTTAGATGTTTATAGAAGCCTTACTTTTTCAATATACCTCAAGATACGCCAATGGGTCATCAATGACCTGAGTCATGGTAGAGCCCTCCTTCGCCAGTCCATCGCAATATCATTATGTTTTAAATTCCTATGGGACGGAATCTATTATAGATAAATAGAGATGTAAAAAACCCAGAATTTTGAAGAGGTGGGAATAAACCCGGAATTTTGGGAACTTTGGAAAGAAATCATTTTAACAGTGTTTACATTTTTTTTTCAAAAGTGGCTATTTAAGAACTAGTATATTGTTTCTAAGAGATTTTTTTTTTACTTTTGGCTATATATATATATATATATATATATATATATATATATATATATTCAAGAAATAATAGCAATGAGCATTTAAATGATTTTATAGTAGTACTTATGTGATTGATTGCCATGTTAGTCTTATCAAACACATAACTGGTTGCTTCAATTTTAATTGATAATATAATAATTATATACATTATTTTTGATCATTATTTATTATTTAAATTGCTTTATGATAAACTTTTCCGCCTCCTTTTATAATATAAAAATAAATATCTTTAAATTTAAAATAACAGTTTATTATTTTATGTAATGCATATATCATTTAAAGGTGTAATCAAATGACACTGTTGCATTTTGTGTCCGATTCCTACACACACACACACACACATACATATATATATATATAGATAGATAGATAGATAGATAGATAGATTGAGAGAGAGAGAGAGATGTTATCCAAGAAAAATAATGATTTATGGGTTTTGTGACACTACAGATTATTGCCTAATATTTACGTAATAATAAAAATATTGACTATTTCTCAAAGGAAAAATATACTTATACTTTCATGCTAAACATAATACCTTGCCAAATATAGTTAGTTAATCCCAATTATTCAATTTTTTTCATAGCATATAATAGTTAAATTTTGTGCAAATATCAACTTTTGAGGTCTACAACTAAGACAGAAAAAAATGGTGGTTCTCATTGTGTCGTAGGAATTGGCGACTACAAAATACTCCAAAATTCCCATGTTTTGGAAATTTTCAAAGTTCCCTTTACAAAAAACACGGTTTTTTCCTGTGTTTAAACCGGGTTTTTTCCACTCCTCACAACTATATAGATAAAGGATAGTAGAACTGAACAGGGTCTTGGTTTTGCTATAATCCTAGTTTCCTCTTTATCCCTAATAAATTTCTGATGTTGTAGGTATTGTATTGCACTTCGGCTGCCTGAAACGATTCAGATTTCTCCGGATAAATGGCTTTCTATAACACAACCCAGAGCAATGTCAATAGCGGTCATTTCAAAACTAAAAACGGAACAGTAATTTGTATTTCTACTTTTAAAAAATATCTCTTCATCACCAATCTTAATAAATGCCCAACTTTTGGTAAATCTCTCCTTCTTATTGCTTTCTATATATACCAGAGCATCCTCGTCAGAAATACTATTCATCGCTTCAAAAGCAACCTGTCTTAAATATTCAGGATGTTGTGAGGACTTACTGTACAGGTGGATAATTCTGCTTGTAAAAATACCCCCAAGCAACAGGTCCAGTGGAGATATGATAGGCTTAAAAAAATTAAATTCAACAGAAGAATGTAACACATCCAGTTTCTCTGCATGACTAAGAGGGCTATTCCTTTTCTATCCAGAGACGTACGAAAGGGGGGTTAGGGGTTGAAACAGCCCCCTTCAGCTCAGACAAAATGGCAAAAAGAAAAATTTTAGTAGAAATTATGCGGGCTATTATCTTTTAGAATTATGAACCCTCCTTGAAAAAATTCTGAGTACGCCACTGTTTCTATCTTTGATTATTTTGCCAAATACTTAAAAAGTCTACAGCACGATGCTGATCACGATAACTCAAGAGCTTACTACAGTATTTTGTAAGACTGGAGATACATCTTTCACGTATAAAACGGAATTCATGAATAATTTGTTTCGATTTGGATTTTGGAATCAGAAGTATTTGGATTCTCAAATAACTACACCATCTATCTCAAATATAGTTTATTGCAATTCCAGAATGCCAACTCTTGTTTTAAATCATAAAATAACATTCAGAATGAATGGTGTAAATAAATTTCTCTAAAAATATGAAAAGAAACTCAATGGTCATTTTCTTCCTGCTTACTCAAAAACAACAACAAAAACTCTTTCATTGCTATTAAAAAAAAAAAAAAATCTGGTAAAATAACAATCTAAAGGCCCCTCTACACTATAATCCACTGCAAGCCATCACCACCATCTGGACGGAGTATGGTTTTTCATGGTCGATGGTGGCAGACGATAAAATAGCCTTGGCGGACGATGGCTTCCGAGGCGGTTTTTATCTAAAGATTAAAGGCAGCAAGATGCGCAACTAAAGTGTGCAGTAGAGACTATGGACGAATCCACGTGTTTGGCTCATTTAGTGGCCCAGCGTGTGGATGCAACCAGTGAACCATCGTTCAAGGTCCCCATCAGGTAGTGGTGAACAATTGGACATAGTGTGAAGGCTACATAACAGAGAGCGTGACACATTTTTCATGTTCACATAACATTTCTGTCAAACTGTACGCCCTTAAAGTTACAATAAACGTTTAATCCCACCTTTTTTAAGTTTTTAACGATATTTATATAATGAGAATATATAATGCTATATAAAACATACAAGACGTTAAAATCTATAAGAAAAAATATCTAGATAAGAATGCGAGACTTTCCAACAATATTTCTTAAAAATGCTTCTAGTGCACATCATAATAACCAATTGCTTTTACTTTTTATATTTATTTTTAGAGTTTATGCGGACACAAAATTGATTATCGATTTCCACTTACGTTAAATACTCTTTAAATAACACAATTATTTCGAGTCACACAAAGTTTTAGCACCCGTTTTTGCTATTTCACGGTATTAAATCCTCTGTAACTCTGAAAAATATTTTACAATTTCAAAAAATATACGTAGTTTTTTGACAAAATACATTAATAGGCAATCTACAAAATTTTGATTTAGTTTCGGAATAAAATTGACGCACATGAAGCATTATAAAATTATTTATTCAATACAAAAATTATCAAAATGAAAAACATTTTTTAAAATGTAAAATAAGTGTGTATGAAAGAATTAGAGGTTTCAGGGCAGAAAAATATTCATGTTATTCGAAAAAGGTCTTTTAATAATGAAGCGTATAACTAACTTCATTTTTTTTTTTTTTTTTTTTCGGAACAAAAATCCATTTTATATTTTAGGACGAATTCTTTCATTTCAGAAATCTCTTCTCTTATTAAGGAACTTAACCAGAAGCAACTGGTTCTAAGGCCGGACAAACTGAACTCCAGTCCAAGAATACCAATTTATTAGCAGCATTTTGGCTCAAATTTATTAAGTACTTTTAATTAGGAAATATATTTTTAGAACTATTGTACAAAATGAAACTGCTTATAGCTTGGATTCCTAAAATACAATTATGTTATAACATAGATTATCACTTCAATTGAAATGACATCCATTGCAAGGATTTGTTTTTTCTTTTATAGTAGATGAATCGATTAACCCCTTGACATATTATGACGATCCATGTCAGCTCAATCTACAAATGCATTAAGCTGAAGCTCGCTAGTTCTAACGTGCATCAAATATTAAAGGAAATAAAAGGTTAAAATTAAGGATACATGTGCCAGTCGTAAAATAAATTTAACAATTTAATATGGAAAACAGTTGCATGTTACACACATTGCTTTAAGGAAAAGGCGTGCGGATTACCAGTGCAGAATGAACCACAATGGTTGTACAGGAGCTGAGAGATGATGTACACTACGTTATACATGCTGTATATGAACAATAGTCTGTATGGTTACATTTTTAGTTTATCGCTAAATGGCTGCGCCAAAGTAGTATTGAAAAGTCTTTAGTGCTGATTTTGCTCTGTGATGCCTCTGCAAACTCATAACCGAAGGATTGTGGGCTCGGGACTCGAGCTGGCCAAAGATCTGCCTTATTTATTACTGGCGGCTGGGGCACGTAACGTAGGTTTCTATCCTTCAAGTTTCCAAACATTACCACAAGAGGTGGCAGGCCATGCCTGAGAGTCTTCTGCTTTGGAATCGATTCGTATACAGGAGAGTGGTCAAACAAAATAAAAATCCCATGCAATTCTCAACCGGGTCGGTATTTTTTGCTTTGCGCCCCAAACCCAGTCATGGATCTGTTGAATTCTAAAAATTCTAATACAAATCGACCATGTTGACATTTTTCAACAATAATACATAATCCATTTAAGTTTTCGAAACAGTTAAATTAAAACCATATAAAAGTAGATGGCGCATTGCACTCATATTCCATCAAAGATTCTTAAAAAGACCGAAAAGAGTACAGATCGTCATTTTGTGCACATCTGCGAAATGAATTGGATTTTAGTGAAACGGCGCAATGATACGATCGATGGGACTATATATTTGTTTACAATACAATTCTGAAATGAAATTTACAAAACATAGAATGGGAAATTGTATTTTAATGGCCGGTGCATGATAATCCCCAATAGGTTGCTATTCGATAGAAACTTTCTTTGATACCATTTGCAAAAGAGAAAAATAATTGCTATTAGAATATCTCATTTGATCAAGCTGAATCAAATGCTAAAGTTCAGTTTTTGCAGTTTTCAGTCTGTCAAGAGTTAACCTTTTTAGTTTAACTGCGACTGAAAACCTCTTGGTGTTTAAGAAATAGTATTGTGTTTCACTGGTTTGTCCCGATCAAGTAATTTAGTATTTTCCGGATAATTTTCTAAAAATTTATCTCAAATTAGGTTTATAAATATATTACACAAAAGTAATTTGATGGGGAAGTTTAATTTAATAGGGGCAAATTAAACGGTCCTTCTAAGGGCCGATCCCACCAAAGTCGTTTAACGCTATCCGCGATTAATCTCGGTTTAAACGGAGAATTGTGTTCCCTCATTGGCTGGCGCCAGGGTTAATCGTGGCTAATCGTAGTTAGCCGTTAAACGACTTTGGTGGGATCGGCCCTTAGGGCCGATCCCACCAAAGTCGTTTAACGCTAAGCGCGACTAATCTCGGTTTAAACGGAGAATTGTGTTCCCTCATTGGCTGGCGCCAGGGTTAATCGTGGCTAATCGTAGTTAGCCGTTAAACGACTTTGGTGGGATCGGCCCTTAGTCAGGTCTTAACCACAGTGATAAGATAAAACAAAAATACGTGAAACGAAAATCAACTTTCTACGTAAATCGAAATTAACCGTTAAAGTTTTGAATCTACAAACTTTAATAGTGCTGCCGTTTTACAATGCTACAATTGTAGCATTGTAAAGTTTGAAGACTGATAAACACTGCTCTTGCTTATTAGCTTCTATTATACTAGTATTAAAACCGATAAAGAAAAGACGTACTTGAAGTATTTTTATCCGTAATGAATAGATGACGTGAGACATGTTTTGGGGAACATTCCGTTGTCCAGTCGTTTTCCCAAAAGTTCTAATTTCGTGAATTACTTCAGGAATAACGGAGATCTGAGACTTCTTTACTTAGCTGCTGAATTTTGTCCATCGAAATCTCTTTGATCATTGCGTTGGTAAGAAGAAAAATAGAGGAAAATGGGGATGAAGCCCGAACCGAAATTTCATTCAATTTTATGGGTGATGTATCAGATTTGATCGTGTACTTCATCTGAATTAGTTGATTTGATTTAAGAAATTAAAGCGAGGATTGTTTTCATTGGTATAGGCATAGCTTGGTTGAAACGTTCGAAGCATAGAGAATTATTGATATTAAGATTTTCTGCTCTTAACAAAAAAGTCTAAAACTAGATATCTAGTTTTAGACATTGTTAGAACCCAGTTAAAGTTTATATTACAATTAAATGCGCACTAAATTGACTGAAATGGGCCAATTTCCTCATCAAACCGATAATGACCTTTCATTGCCTGTCTGTTTTATTATTTTTAAAAATTCTTCAAAGCTATTCCTTTTCAAGAAAAGTTTGATTTTGTAGTGAATGTGGGAATATTATACTCTTAATCTCTGTAGAGGATCGTTGTTTATTATTTCAAAAGGTAGTTAGAAAACAATATCTCTTTTTTAGTCAACTGCTTATTGCACAACTACAGAAATTTCAGCCAAATACAGAAAATCACGTGATCATTCAGAATTTGGAGAAATAAAATTTTAAATTTGAAGTAAAACTATTTGAAGGGGGGAGGGTTATCAAGATAATTTTAATTTTAATTTCATGTCTAATTTCAAAGCCACGGCGAAAACGAAAATAAATACATATGCACGAATTATTTGTTGAACCTGGCCACGGGGTTCCCTCTGAAATGGCTCAAGACGTATCCGACGATGTCTGTGACAGTTGGGAAGATATGATAGAAAATGGGGTATATGTTTTATTTAACTCTTTTATGTAATTTTTTATAGCAAAGGTTTTTATCATTGTTTTCTGAACAAGATTTTTATCTATGGTGTTACCAACACTGATGTTTTTAGAGCATTAAGCCTAACTTCAGTTGATTATATATATGTATAAATATGTACAACTTTCACCGTTAATTTCGTGTTGAAATAATTGTCGTGTTCGGCAGTGCAATTTATTATTCATGCATAATAAAGCTTGTCATAATATATTAATCTGTTAGTGAATTTATCGTGTATTTAAAACGATAGCTGGATACGGCAAGTTAAGAAAATCATTAAAAGCGTCCTTATAAACAGTTTGGCCTATTTAAAGTGTCGCTAATCCGTTTAAATCTACTGATATTAATTTCCTGGATAAGATGAACTCACAGAGAATAATGGTGAGTTACTTCTTTTTCTTTCCGCGGTTCTTTACACGATTTGAAAGACTTTCAATTTACTTTTTATGAACTTCGCAGCAGGAAAATTGCTGTACATGTCTCTTCCTTGTATTTTCTTACATTAAGGTTCAATGATTTCTAATTTGTGTGATTATACGAATTCGCTGTTTCGTGAAGTCTGTGTCAGTCAGCGATGTAGTAGAAAAGTTAAGATTGTTTCCTCAATGCCTTTCAGAATTGTTCCTAGCTTATTATTATTGATAAGATAGAACTGAGAAAGTTAGTATACTTATAAATTGTTTGCTTTAAAATTGTAACGATTCCTTTTGTTCAATTTTTGCATACTGTCATACTGTTATTTTTCAGTTCAGAAAGTTTGAAAAACTTATTTAATTTTGTTATTAAAAGCCCATTATCATGTAGTGCATTTAATTTTAATTAATCGAAAGGAATTTGCCTTCTAATACTAATTAAAGGAACAAACTTTATGCCTATATATGTGTAGTAAGATTCTTATATCACCCTTGGTTAAAATTTTACTGATTGGATACTTCTAAAGAAAAAAGTTTGATGTTCATCAGTATAGTTTTATCTTGTAGTTGTGTAATATATTAAACTAAGCATCTTGTTTTACAGTTGTTAGATAAGAAAATTGGAGAGTTGCAAATGAAAACACCTAAGATTACTAGGTATTGTATTTAGAGTTTTAATGTTAATATTTGGTTTTGCGTAGTTTGCATTTTTCATGAGTACTCTACATCATATTAAAAGCTTATAATGCATAGTGTATTTGTTGGTTTCGCCATTAACAGTATAGTATTTGCTTTATTATGAGTGTTACCTCTTTACTGTTACAATATACAAATAATTTTAAGTTTTTATGTGATGTGTTTTTAGCCTAAAGATTGTAACAGTATTCCTTTTCACTATTATGGTAGTAATAATGAAAATTAAATATGTATAGAAACTTTTGGTTTATTAAATTCAAACTATCGTATATTATTTTTTGGCCAGTTAGAAACGTAAAGTTTTCCAGTTTTAAACTTAATGGAAATTATAAATTTATAATAATTTTGTGTTGTAATTTTCATATTTGAATAAAAAATTTGAATAAATCTGTACATAAACATGGTTTCCCAGGAAAGAAACCTTATGCATATTAATTTTGTCATTTTTGCTTTTACTTTAAAAAAATTTAATATAATAGTCATAATTTATAATGGTTGTTGTACTATTAACAATGTAATTATGAAGTGCTGAATTTTTTAAATAGTTAAAATGAAGCCATGATAAACTTCAGCATTTGTTTTTTTAATCTAAAATTTATTCAAACCCCTTGAAGATCAGAATATTGTTATTAAATAGTATTTATCTTAGTAGAATAATTTGTCTAGTTTTATTTTGAAGAGATTAATTTGTTAACATTAAATGTTTTTCTTTGCTGGTTACATTGAGTTTAAGCCTAAGCCTGTAACGAATGGTTATTTGACCAGTTACTAATTCATCCAAATTTTAAGCTTAATAGTAAATATTTTACAGCCAGATACTTACTGTTTTTCATGAGTACTCTACTTACTTCATATTTAAAGCTTATAATGCATAGTGTATTTGTTGGTTTCACCATTAACAGTATAGTATTTGCTTTATTATAAGTATTACCTCTTTACTGTTACAACATATAAATAATTATAAGTATAAAATAAAGTTTTTATGTGATGAGTTTATAGCCCAAAGATTGTAACAGTTTTCTCTTACACAGTTTTCGTAGTAATAATAAAAATTAAATATGTATAGAAACTTTCGTATATTATTTTTTGGCCAGTTAGAAACGTAAAGTTTTCCAGTTTTAAACTTAATGGAAATTATAAATTTATAACAATTTTGTATTGTAATTTTCATATTTAAACAAAAAATTTGAATAAATCTGAACATAAACATGGTCTTTCCGGAAAGAAACCTTATGCATATTATAAAGAAACTGTGATATTACTATCCTGACGAACCATGTATTTAAATTTTGTCATTCTTGCTTTTACTTTAAAAAAAAATTTAATATAATAGTCATATGATTTATAATGGTTCTTGTAATATTAACAATGTAATTATGAAGTGCTGAATTTTTATTAAATAGTTCAAATGAAGCCATGATAAACTTAAGCATTTTTATTTAATCCAAAATTATTTAAAACCCTTGAAAATCAGAATATTGTCATTAAATAGTATTTATTTTAGTAGAATAATTTGTCTCTAGTTTTATTCTGAAGAGATTAATTTGTTAACATTAAATTTTTTTTCTTTTCTGGTTACATTGGAGTTTAAGCCTAATCATGTAACGAATGGTTATTTGACCAGTTAATAATTCGTCCAAATTTTAAGCTTAATAGTGAATATTTTACAGCCAGATACTTACTGTTTAAAACTTATTTTGATTAAAATTTTGTAATTAAGTTTTAAATTTAAAATGAAATAGGTATTACAAAAATTTCTTTCTTAATCCTTGTATATTTAAAAAAATACTCAATAACATGTATTTTTTTTTAAACATCTTGAATGTTTTATTCCAGTAATAAGGTAGCATGGCTGACATAAATATAAATAATTAATAATAATTCTTAAATAATAAAAAAATTAATGATAGTTATGCTTTCAATTTATATATCTAATTTCAAATAAAAGCTGATCTTTGCATTTTAAATGTACTTTTTAATTTACTTTTGTCAGAAAACTGACATAAATTTGCATGACTATTATTTTATTTTGTGTATTTGTAACAAATTTTTTCTTTAATTGAGATTTATTTACAAAAAAATATACAATGTATTCTTCACTTGTACTTACTACCCAGTGAGACATTTCTTGTATAGATGTAAACTATTTTTAAACATTACATTAAAAAAAAAAAATCTTATAGCTTATTTATGTAAGTTTAAAAAGACACTCATTAAAGGAATAATAAATATTTTATTTTATAATAAATAATTGTATAATCATATATTTGTACTGCATATTAATAAATTGAAATTTTCAAGGTTATTTATTCTTCACAAATTAATTTTATTTACCAATTCAAATGGCATTCAGACTTCTGTTTGACAAACTGTACAAATTTGTGTTCTAATATAAAAGGTTTCAATGCTTTTTTAAATATAAATATTGATATAAATATTTTTTTAAACATATTTTTAATTTCTGCTAACTACACAGTGAGACATTTCTTGTATACATGTAAGCCATTTTTAAACATTACATTTATAAAAAAAATCGTGTACCTTATTTATCTAAGTTTAAAAAGACATTCGTTAAAGGAATAACAATTATTTTATTTTATAATAAATATATAATATATTTGTACTGCATATTATTAATAAATTGAAATATATAAGGGTATTTATTCAACATTAAGTAATTTTATTTACCGATTCAAATTGTGACTTCTGGTTGACAAACTGTATAAAAGGTTTCAATGCTTTTTTAAATATAAATATTCATATAAATATTCTTTTAGTTATATTTAAATATATTAACTTCTACTTACTACACAGTAAGTAATTATTTATATATATATTTGCATTTTAGTATAAAAGGTTACAATGCTTGTTTAAATGTAATATTATAATGCAAATATTTTTATAATTTTATTTAAATATATTTTCCACTTCTACTTACTAATCAATGGGACATTTATATCTGTAAATCATTTTTAAACATTACATTTTTTATATCATGTAGCTTGTTTCTAAAGAATCGGGACATTTATTAAATGAGTAATAAGTGTTTTATTTTTTATATTTGCATTTTAATATAAAACATTCTAGTGTTTAAATGTTAAATAATAATAATGTTACATATTTTCAAGAAAATGTGTATGTAACATTATTATAAGATTTATTATGCAACTTGAAATAATGCTAAATTTTCTAATTAATGCAGTGAATCAAAGTACTGCAGTATTCTTTCTTAAGGTGTTGCCTGTACACCTTTTTAAAATATTAATTTCAATCAAATTTTGATTTTCAAATTTCTTATTATCTAAAATTTGATATTTCATCTACTCATTACTGCTTCAATTTTGCCCCCATTTCATTTAGAACCAATTATAACATAATAAAAATAAGTCAAAAGTCAATTTTGATCCAGAACTTCTGCAAACCAAAATTCGCTTGAAAATTTTGTTTACTTGTTAATTTCTATTTCAGTAAATTTAAGTTTATTAAATTTTTTTCAAAATTGATTGTTGCATGATTCTTTTCTTACTGCAAAACATCTTAGCTCAAAAACTTGAAGCTCAAATGCTTAGAAAGTTTAAATGTATTATACTTAAGCAGGAAATAGACTAAAATCATAGCTACGAATTATTTTGTGATTTACAGTCCTTTAATTCATGAATTGTATAAAATTGTAGGGAAATTTCCAATGTTCTTGTACTAGAGTTCCTATAACTTCACAATATTATATTTGTGATTACCAAGATATATATTCCCTGAAATCTATAGTTAGAAATAATAAATTTACAAAACAGTGATATAATTTATTTTAGTGTTATGTTTTGCATATTCCCTAATATTAGAGCAATTTTTACCTTGTTTTTCTCCATAGAATTTGAAAAATTCATTTAAATTTTATATCTTATACTTTTTTATAGTTTTAACCCTCTGACTGCTCAATTTGTAAATCGAGATATCTTTAAAAATTGCTTATTTTTTGTTGCTTAGTTTAAGTATATATATATAAGCATGCTATTTATAATTATATTATTTAATGACTATAGTTCTAGTCATATATTTCTATTTATTACTTAATTAAATGTCTAATACTGTATATAATTTATTCCACTAAAAAAAATGGTTAAATGGTGAAAAGGTGAAATGTGCTTCTTAAAAAAGGAAGAAAAATACATGCCCATGAAAATCGTGGGATAAGCAAATTTTGCTACATTTGAATTACCCGTGGAAATTGTGGAATGAGTAGTCAGAGGGTTAAAGCATGTTTATTTATAGAATTTACATTAGAGACAAAAATTTCAGAAAATCTTATCTGAACATGTACAGATACTTTTTTCTCACATTTTTAAAAAAAACTTTATTATCATGAATTTATTTGGCTGAATACTGAATAGTGGTTGAATATTCATGAAATCCATATTTAAATTCTTCATTTCTTTTTTAGTTCTGAAAATCAAACTGCTGAAACATTTCCCCAAATGCGACTGGAAAACAATTCTCGTACCCCATACATGCCTCAGGTTAAAATATTAAAACGTCCAAATGATGCCAAAAATGTAGGGGTGGTCAGTGATAAATCTCCTAGTAGACAGCCAGTTAAGACATTAATGCAGAGGAAAGCAGAATATGCTGAAGCTCGGCTTAGGATATTAGGCTCTGCTCATAGTGAAGACGAGGATCAAAACGTTGGGTAAGTTAAATTTTAAGTGTGATTGTGTAATTTTACAGCTTAATATTGTACTGAACTATTCATAGTGAAATATTTCATTTCTTTGTAGTAGAAAAATAAAAATAAAGAATTTGAAGATTCATAATTTAAAGAAGGAAATATTCTCATCCAAAATTGTGTGGGATTGCTACAGGACCATTAACCAGCTGGCTATGGTCAATAAGGTAACCCTAGTCTGGGTTCCTGTGCACTGTGGTATTTTTGGCAATGAAGTTGCTGATAATCTTGCTAAGTACAGCTCTGGGTTGCTCTTCAATGGCTGGAATCGGTACTTGATCTTCCTTATAATGTAGTGAGGACTGTTAAGGACCTTCTACTGGGAGAGACTTTCAGGGCTAATAAGCTACTTAAGCTCAGTAGGAATGAGCTAAGGGTGGCCATTGGTCTGTTGACTGGCCACTGTTGCCTCAATAGGCACCTTAACATTATTGGCATCACAGATAGCCTGGTATGTAAGGGGTGCCATATGGCCAAGGAGAGTTCTTCACACATTTTGTGTGAATGTGACTACTACTGAGTCAAGAGATTTGAATTTCTTGGCTATCACTTCGAGCCGTGGGAGCTGATCAACTTCCTGGTTAAATTGCTGCTTAGATTTATCTCAGCTATTGGTTTCTCTAAGACCTAACTGTTAATATTTCTTAACTTTATGCTGGGACTTTTTTGTTCCAGTAAATGAGGGGCTTTTCAGTACAATAGGCCATAGGTCACAGTGCTGGTACCCTTATGGGTCGCTCCACCCTAAATCTAATCTAATCTATCTCTAAGGAAGGAAATAAGCAAAAGTTCCTAAATTACAGCAACCTCTCATTAATGTGACTCATTTGCATATCATGACAAAAAATAACAAAGGTTAATGTTTCATTTAGTGTTTATATTTCTTATATCTTTCGTATACTTAAAAGGTTTAAAGTATAAAGTCAGCTGCCCTTTCCTAATAGCTAACAGTCATGCAGATTTTAATTAAACGAAGCATGGAGGATGGAAGTTTGTAGATATTTCAGTTACTTATGGAAATTTTCTATTACATTGAATGCAAGGAAAATTAAAGTCTAAAACTTTCTTCTTTCCCAGGCAATGTCGGGTACAATTAGCTTGTATATAAAAACACACATATATATATATGTCATTTTTAAGCCCTCAGAAAGTACTATTTATAATATTGTATTTTATTCACAATTTAATTTTAGTTTGATCACTCAAAAAACTTTAGATGTACATTTTTCAAAATTAGTTTTTGGCAAATATTTATCTTATATTAATTTTTATACATTTTTTAAAACTTAATTCTGAAATATTGTAGAGCATTTTTGAAGATGCCCTGTCTGGTTCATAATCATTAAACTATGTTCCTCAGGAAATAGGGTTTATGTTGCTATGCCGTGTATTTCAAGAAGGTCCTTATAAAAAGTTACTTGGTCCTTATAAAGTCCTTAAAAAGTTCTTGATTTTTCTTCTGGAAAAAGAGTGGGAACTCTGATATGGTTCAAATTATTAATCTAGATTTTTTTTACTCCCAAGAGATCCTTTCAAAATTCTTTCGTTAGCAGAAAAATAAGTTACTAGTAAATTTACTTAAAATAACAACACTTAAAAAATAAAACTTAAGATGTGGAAATATCATTACTTAGCAATAATGACTTTAGGGATTTGCTTTGGAGCACTATGTTCTACTTGTTTACTGTATGAAGGCTGATGAGACAGGGAACTACTGCATAAAGTTTATTGTAAATGTCTACATAAACCATGCGAGCGCAAAACTATCACAAGAGAAATAACATATATAATTGTTGAAATTCATTCCTCCAATTAATATTATAATAACTTGACATACAGGGCCTGATTATCGCATGGGCACTTGGGGCACGTGCCCTGGGTACGAACATTTTAGGAGGCACGAAAATTTAGTCGAGCACTTGAAGCACATATTAAGTGGGGAAAAATTGCAAGCTTTCGCTGTCATTATTAAGTTTTAATAAATTATTGTACGAGGTAATTGTGTTTGTCATGAACTCTATTGTTTCCTGTTTACTTTAATTTTACTGTTACTTACCTGATAATTTCCTCAACAAACCTGGTGCTCTTTTTATCCTATGGGTTATTGTATATTTATAAGACAGATTATTAGCAACGTACCACTATAAACCATTAAATCATCTCATCAATTTAAAATATTTTTAATTCTATTATTATTTATTTTCTGCACCACAGAGCTTGTGAGTTTGACAAGGTGAAAATAAAAAAGTGGGTCACTCTAGGTCTTTAACAGCTTATCAATGTTTTCATTTTGGGAAGAATTCAGATTTCGTGGGAGCAGAAATACGAAAAATCAAAACCAAAAGATTATGTAAAATAATTTTTCATATTTTTAAATTTATCTTTATGTACTTCAAATGTATAAATACTTTATTAAATACTACCACAGCTATTATGTTTGTAAACTAACATGTCAAACATATATATTTATGCACCCATACACATTTACTGCTGCTGTATCACGTTTTATATAGAGATAGAAGTAATGTTTGAATAAAAAATTACAAAAGTGAAGTTTTCTTTTAATTTGAAGTTATGAATGGACATTATTTTGATCTAGTTAAATAAGAAGTATGTGAAAAGTATTTTAATATTGTAGTTGGAAATATATTAAAAAGCATTCTTGAAACTTGCATAATAGGAAAAGAGTAAATATAAATGTATATTGGCCAGTTTTATGTATGTAGAACCTGTTCTTCATAGCAGATAAAAATGTTTATTTCCGAAAATGTAACACCCAGATTTTTTTGTTGAAATCTGAAATCTGTATTGTGTTTGTACTTTAATTATAAATTTATATTCACTCTACTATTTATTAAAAAATGCACAAATGACTTTTTGAAATGTATTCACAGTTTTATCATAGTATTTTCCTATACATAACCCATAATTCGGCTAAGTCTGGCTGCTACACCAGACATGTATATTTATAACTACTATATAACATAATTGTCAGTGTTTGCCACAGCGGATATTATCTCAAAAATGGAAAATAATATATTATTTTTTGTTTATTTTGCATAGATCCTAACATCTATACAGACATGGAAAAATAACAGAAATTAAAAAATATTTGAAAAAACATTTTGTTAAATTAAGGGTTAAAGATTGTGTTAATTTTCATTTATGTATTGGGTAATAATACAATTTTATTACCTAATATAAGTGTTAAATTAAAATGTATATAGTTTCTGAAATTAAAATGACATTTTTTAAGTAATATCGGTAAAGTATTTCAAAGATAACATCATACTTTTTCAAATTAGCCTCTAATTTTATTGAAAAAATCAGTGTGAACTGCTATATTCAAGAAAATATTTAAAACTTTTTTTTTTTGTTTTGTTTGTGGGTTTCATATAATTCTTTGAATTTATATCCTTCTTTACAAACTCATTATAAAGTACCTAAGCTCCTATCAAAAGTTAGTTTTTAAAACGTTCCAGAACACTCTCACAAATATGTGACGACTTGAGGTGAACTTTCACTTTGGCACACCATTGTCGTCTCAGCCGAGAAGTGAGTGCATTTCTTGATGTCACATATATGACGGTTGGTGCGAAAGGGTTAATGAGACTCAAGAAATTTTGTTTGTTAAAATGGGTGATACCTCACTTGTACAACTATTTTCTTTGGTCCCTTGACAGTGTATAAGTAAGAGGTCACTGTAGTTTTCTTAATCACCTTTATAATTTCAATTAATTACTGTATAATGTGAAATTATTGCTACATTTTTTTATTGGGCCCTACTTATATTCTTTCCACTTCCAGAACTTTTCCCGTGAATTTTACTGTAGAATATATGTACATATATATATATATACATATATACATATACATATATACATATACATATATATATATATATATATATATATATATATATGATAGAGTTTATAAATTTTGTTGACATGTGTCCATTGTTTGAATCTTTTTTTCTTTAGAAGTTTGAGTCCAGTTTCTGTTGCCACATTAGAGAAGAAAAATGAGCCTGAACTTATAACGTTACGAGATCCCCGTGGACCAGATGGAACAAAAGGATTTCTTCAACACCGGTAGCATTAGGTGTACAAATTTAGGATTTTCTAAAAACTGTCTGTAGAGATTATGCTGGGATATGTGAACAGTCGGACTGAAATTCCAGCAATTTACATAAATTATACTGAAAAGAACTGCTTAGGTAAATGTTATATTTATCTGTTTGTAAAGTTATGTAAATTCATCAAATTCATGTTGCCTTTCTTGCAGTTAGTGAAATGTTCTTCATATTTATAAATATGCTTTTTACATGTTTTAATTTTTTTATTTATTAAATTTAAGGTAGCTTAAAGAAACATTATTTTTATGACCGTGTTTCACATGCAGTCATTCACTAGGAAATATTTTATTATAAGCATAACAATAGATCATTTACATTTTATAGTAGACGCTAACTTTGCATTTTAAACATAATTTCTAACTATAAATGATACATGTATATTTTCATATAATGTTTCTTGTCCTAATTTGTACTGTCAACTTCCACTTGTATAAAATAAAATGTGATAATTTTTTGTAGTATTGCTCTAAGTGTTGTAGCCTTAGATGTTGATCCTTTATTAACAGTCAGTAACCTAAAATATTTAATTTTATATTTGAATACTTCCTTTAATAAAACAGCACTCAAAATTTAACTTTCTTAATTTTATAGTTTTCAGTCCAAAATAATTATAATTGTTAATGTTGTGCAGAATTTTCTAGATTTATTTACACATTTAATGAGGGTTATTGAACCTTAAATATATTTAATGTTTCCATTATCCGTAGAGATCTTTAAAAGTTTTTAAGTCGGTTTTCTTTTTTCTTAAAGATATCATATCAAAAATATAATTCATCAACTTTTTAAAAAATTATTCATTTAAATATTAATTATTCTTTCATGTAATATTTTTTCTTTAGTTTCACTTATAATTATTTACCGTTAAGTGCTAGCTGAATTAAAAAAATCTAAGTTCATTTAATATTCATTAGCATTTTCAAAGTGGGGATGAAAATATTTAGTTGCTATAGGTTCAGGAACTGTAATAAGTATTTTTGCAGAAAAATTAAGCAAATTATTTTTTAGGTGTGGTTTGAAAATCGTAATATTATAATTTACCAGCTCATGTTTAAAAGTATTGAATCTTATGAAAATAAACATATCCCTTTTTTGTTTTCTTCATGTTAATTGTAATTGTCATGTACATCACTGGCAATGTATTTTCAAATTGACATGAATAATGAAGTATGTGATGCAATGTGCTATGCTATTTTTCAATTTTTCTTTTTTTTCCCTATTACACACAAATTAAAAAAAATCCTTGTTTTTTAAGGAGGTTCTGTAATAAAATTTTACAAGGTTTTTGTTAAAATCCAGCAAAGCCATGGATATTTTTTCTTATTCCCGATTAAAGTTTTATAGCTTTATAACAAATAAGGTATTAAGTCCTTCAAACCTTTGAAAATTTCTGTTATAATTTATGAAGAAAAAAAAATCTGTGCATAAAATTTTGAAAAAAATTGGTGTGTGTGTGGGGATAATTCCTAAATTTCACTTGGTCAGAAAAATACTTAGAGCAATGTTAGTCTATTATTACTCCCCCTTATTTTTATAAAACCTCAGTGTTATTAGCGATTTTAAATTATATTTAGCATTTAGCAAGATACGTTGTTTTTCATCATGGCTATGCTTGTGTGTTTGTGTTTTCAAGAACATACTTTTAATTTTTTAAATAAAAACCGCAATTTTTTTAGAATTGCGGCTAAAATCTTAAGCTAACATAACTTTCATATAAAGTAATTACTTCCCAATAAATTATTTTCAGTCTGAAATTTCTATTAAGAGAATAATTCCTTTTTAATATATATATGCATGTAATTAAAGTTATTGGCAAATGACTTTAGTTTATGAATAATTCAAAAAGTTTTGATTTTGTATTTCATCAGTATTTTGTCATTAAAATTACTCTAACCTAGTTAAAAAAAAAAAAAAAAATTCATATAAATTCTTTCTTTAACAAAAATCTTTCAATGCTTTTCTGAATTGCAGTAAGAACATAAGTTCCTATTATTTGTATTTAAGTATTGTACTCCATGTTTATTTCATTAAATAAGCAGTAAAACTAATTCAGTTGCATTTACTGTCTGCTGAACATTTATTAGCAGGAAAAATTTACCTTTTTTTTTGTGTGGGCTAAGATTAAGATATAGATGTGATGTATATATGTCATGATGCCGATGAAATAAACATAGAAAAATCTGGATATGATTTAAATATTTTATTCATTTATTTATATGTAGATCCTATAAAAGAGGCAATAAGTCTGAAAAGCATATTAGTGATCAAATTTGTATAGTCGTGGCTTGAAAAATCTATTTTCTGGAAATCAAAATTAGCCATTTTGCTTTCAAATATGCTAAGTGCTTGAAGTTACATATAAACGAAAATGACATGCAAGGAAAAAGTTTTCATGCAGTCTGTGTCTAATATAGACTCTCCAAAAGTGATGATCTTGCATTATATATTACTACAATTTACACATATGTAAACCTACACAGGTTAAGGTTGGTATTCCACCTATTGTTTTGATTAAGAATAAATTTCTTTTAATTTAGATGAAAAACGAATATTGAAATTAAATTATGCTAATTTTTTATTACACACAAGTTACATTTATTATGTATTGTACGTATGTGAGAAACTAAATTTTGTGTTTATAATGTTTTTGTGCAACTATTTCTTAATTTCATGACTAAATTACTGATTAAAATGCAAATACCGACAAGGTATACCAGTAGTTATATAAACACTGAGTGATTAAAAATCAAACCTATGCATTTTCTTATGCATTTAAATTATTTTTCCTGTTAACTGAATTTCCCATCCATTCCCTTCTTATACTTTTGCTATATTATATAAATACTCCAAATGAATTTTCAATATAAATGAAATTAAACTGTATTATAATTAAAAAAAAAATTCATGTCAATTTAAAGAAAATTTTTTATTAATACCTTCTAAAGTAATCTACATTTGAATTTAGAAAAAATAAATGGTTATTCTGTTTTTAATGTTACGTGTAAGACATGTAATTGAAGTAAAAGGAAAGAAACTTGCTTTATTTTTATGTGGTGAGAAAGTGTAATAAGATATATTAAAAATTGATTGTAAACCACTGTTTTAAACATACCTTAAATTTCTGTGACCTGAATAAAATCCATATTTTTTTCTCCTATTCTTTAACATTTTAAGTGTTTAAAGTAATTGTAACTTGAAATTTTTTTTAAATTTTATGATTTTTAAAGTTTTTATTTAAAGTGTTGCAAGAAATTTCCAAGAGATAAATAACTGTTAGTGAATTCCAGAAAGTTGGTACCTAATTGGAATTATGATGATTAAAAAGCATATGTGCTGTGATGAAAAAAAATTTCTTCAGTAAAATTTTTTTGGTAGGCTATAAAAATTAATTTTAAAAAGGGAATTTTTGTAAATTTAGAATTTGATTTTGATTTGTGGAACTATTTCATAATTTGTTGTTATAGCAATAGAATCATGCAGAATTACTTTGTTGTCTGAATTTTGCATAGGTGCTCAAAAATTAAGCTGATATCTTGACTTAAGATGTAATATTTACCTTTTCATTGTTTTGAATAACTCATTAATCAGAATAAATCTTGTGCTTGAGCAAAATTAAATAAATTGGATCAAGCTCTTGTGTAGAAATTGCTTTTGTATCACATAGTAATATCTCATCAAATATTAATTTTTGATCTTTCTTACTTTCCTTTTTTTTTTTTTTTTTTAAATTGAAAGTAAAATAAAAATATTTTTATGGTGTCATTATTTTTAGTTTCACTCAACAAATGCTCTCTGATAAATATTTCTTTTTGTAATTTTTGTTTATTAATACTATTTACTTTAACAGTAAATGTAAAAACCATTGTTTAGTTGTATTGTATGAATTATGGATCTTATGTTATTTCTTTTCCTTTAATTTAACATGGTTAAGTCAAATGTAACATGCTATTTAATTTTGTAAAATGTATACTGACTTAGTATACTTTAGTGGAGTAAAAATTTAATTCTTTCAGATGCTAATTATTGCCATACTCTTATTTTTGTCTATTAAGTTCTTAATTTGTTATGAAACAAAATATTTTATTTATTTTGCCTGATGGTATTGCCTGAAAGGATATTTTTGAAAATTTCAAAGAAAAAAGTCTTGTAATATCAAAAGATGCTTATGGATTATAGACATACATAAGCATACATACAGTTAGAGTTATAATCATAATTTTGTATTTTAATTTGACACTTTATTAGTAATACTTAATACTATTTACTTTAATAGTAAATGTAAAAACCATTGTTAAGTTGTATGAATTAGGGATCTTATGACATTCCTTTTCCTTTAATTTAACATGGTTAAGTCAAATGTAACATGCTATGTAATTTTGTAAAATGTATACTGACTTAGTATACTTTAGTGGAGTAAAAATTTAATTTTTTCAGATGCTAATTATTACCGTACTCTTATTTTTGTCTTAATTATATTTTTGCCGAAATAAGAGTATTGCCATACTCTCATTTTTGTCTTAATTATATTTTTTAAAAGTTTCATTATATAACACTATAAAAGTTAACTTAAGGTACTGCATTTTAATATATTAGAAAAATTCTTTGTATTTTTTGTTCTTATTTGTAATGTGTTTGTATTAAGCAGGTGATTTAAAAAATTAGTTAAAAATTTATGTAATATAAATTATTTTAAAGCCTGCTATAAGCATATTTAAGCTATTGGGAGTAATGATCCCCCCCCCCTCTTTCCCAATCCTGAAAGCGAAAGATTTTACAGCCATCCAATGTTTGCTGTATGCTGTTAATATTACCTTATTATGCATAATAGTACTATGTTCTTTACCTAACACCTAGTTTTGTAAAAATAAATTTGAGTAAATGTTTTACTTTTCTTATAAACTACAGTAGAACCTCGGTATAACGACCTCCTGTGGGACCAACATCATATGGTTGTTGTAACGAAAGGTCGTTGTAATGCTTTGAAAATATAATTTTAAAAAAAATTGAGCAAAGAAATGATGCAAAAGTACATACCTAGAGAACATTTCTATTTATTTGTATTTCCATTACTGAATTTTTGAAAAAATGTCTTTGACGGTTGTTTCAAGTTCATTTGGGAAATTTTCATTATCACTCATTCCATATCCATTAGATTTTGAAGGAAATCTTCAGAATTAAATTGTCCTTCAAAATATTGACGCAAGGCATTGATTGCATTGAAGGCTTCTTTTTCATTCACTTTTTCAAAAGCTTGAACGATTTCTTCTCCGTCGTCGGAATCGCAGGTTTCTTCATTTCCGGTAATACGGACAATAAAATCGTCCTCATTCTAATTTTCTCCACAGCACTGTAAAGTTTCGTCTACTTTAACAAACTCATCAAAAGATAATTGAAGATTTAGTTCTCCCCTTTTCGTCATGCCCCCTCCCCTCCTCTAACAAACACAAAGAGAGGAGTACAGGTTTCATGAAGGTGCACCACAGTACAATAATTTTGAAATAGCCCACTTGCTCCTGAGTTCTGCAGACTAAAATTGGCGGTCATTCTAACGAAAAATAATATGCTTGTGGTCGTTGTAATGATTCAAAATTAACATTATTCCTATGGTAAAATAATTGTGACTTTTTAAGATGGTTGTTCTAATGAAGGGGTTGTTGTATCGTGGGGTCGTTAAAAAAGAGGTTCTACTGTAGATAATTTTTTTAAATATCAAATACAGCTATATAAATTAAAATCATAGAAATTTAACTGCCACTAACAATTGCTCATTAAATTAAAAAATTCCTTTATTTTATTTCTTTATGTGAGCTGTTTATTACGTTAATTTTTCTTTAGATAACATATGACTTTAAATGTTACATTTGTATCTTCAGTACAAATCCAAAGTTTGAAGTATTAATAACAGAGATTTTAGAATTAGATGTACTATTTTCATTTTATTATTTTCACTTTGTCACGTAATTTATTTTTATTGCATCTAATGTTGTGTACCATACATTTGTCATGTCACTAACTTATGTTCGTCAAGTTTTCTGCAGTTTTATTTTCATTAGGTAAAAAATAAAAAAAAAAGTGGACTATACTTTTGTTGTAGACAATAGTTTTATTAAAAGGGTCAGGGTTATATTATTTTGACATTTTAAGATTATTTTTCTTATTTGTTGAATAAAATATGCCAATTGTTCTTAAATTACGTAATTGAAAATAGTTAAAACACCATTTTATATGTATATATCTTTATATATATATAATATATATATGGGTTCTGCATGGCTTGAACACTCAAACACAGATATTTACAAATACAAATATTAAATTGAAATATATATTAAACATCAAAGCCCATCTGGCTTAACATCTCAAAATAATCAACAAAAGGAAAGCTCAAGTTCTGTCTGCACATGAAGACTGTGCTGGTCTATGTCTGCTTTCTGTCTATATCTGTGTTCTACTGTCAAGATTTCTTGTTGCCAAACTGCAAAAGGAAAACTTTGCTCACATGGAGTAAATTTGCTTTGCTGAGCAGGGCCAAGGGTACCATACCTTTATATATGTATATATATAATTACGTATGTATTGCTAATGTATAAGAGGTTTGAAAAATACTCTTGTAAGGTTAATTTACTTAACTAGCCACATCTAATCTGCAACATATCTAAAAAGTATTTCAACAATACCTAAGTGTTATTGAAACAATATTTATTAAATTATTGTTACTTTCTCCTACTAAAAAAAAGAATGAATTCTCTGATTTGTTAAAAGTTGTTAAACAATTTGTTTGCATATTCTTTTGATATTTTTGAACTTGATTATTTCTAATAATTCCACCTATCTAGTCCTAGATGTTTGTAAATATTGAAGAGAATTTCTAAAGAAGCTCAATATTTTGTACTTTAAATGATCAGAGTTCAAAATAAGCATTTTATTTTCATGTATGGTTTCTCAGGTTGATTTTACTTAAGGTCTACAGTTACAGTATTGCAATATATAACTATTTTCAAAGTAATTTTATTACAGTTTATTATGAATTATTTCTCTGTAATTATTTCCTCCCTATTTTAAATAATTATCTTAATTTTGTGTAATAGCTGTGTGCCATTTCTTTTTGCTATTTAAGGGTATATATGAACTTAAAATGTTTAAAAAAATTTTGATTATTAAATTAAATAGTCTGCCAAATGGTTTGGAGTTTAAATTATAGATTGCTATTTTTATCTTCTTTAAAAGTTGCCATTTACTTTTAATACTTCAGCTTTTGCTAGAATTGCAGGCAATTTTCTGTTTGTTTTAAAATTGTGTAAGTAGAATGAATAAGCAATTGAAGTATAATGAGGTTTTTAAGTGTGATTTAAATATGCTATGCTTATTAATCATACTTTTGTAACCATATTTTTTAGTTGCTTTATAAAATTATTGCCATATTATCTAAATCCTGATGAATTATGGAATTACATTATACTATCAAAGATGTAATGTAATCTAGATTAAATATTGTGGCATGTTTTGGATATTAGTGAACATACACGAAGCTATTTCAAACAGATTAAAAGATTGATTTTGCATTTATATTCTCAATACTCTTATGGTTAGTCTTAGGAATGAAATGCTCTCTATTGTATAAGTATTTGTACTTATTGGAATTATTATAGTATAGTAAAAATATTGTAAAATGAGTTAGTTAAAATGATTTTGTAATTGTTATCGCAGGAGACTAAAGCACCTTTATTCATCTGCATATGCATACAAAACATTTTCAGATCATTCAAAACCTGATATTTTCTCTCAATTATACTTGATATCAATGCTGTTGAGTAATTTTTTAGTATGATTTGTTAAATTGGATGACATACAGAGATTACTTTTATGTGCAGATGTTGAAAGTACTACAGACAGATAAATGCAAGAGATTCCCTACCATTTTGTATTTTATTTATTTTATTTTACAAATGTCAAACATTATTGCCTAAGCCATGAGTTCACAAGCTCTGCAGTATTTCTTAACATACAACCAAAAAGTGCAACACAAATGTTCAAATGTTTTTAAATCAGAGTAATTGGAGACCCATAAAACACATTTTGGGGAATCTAACATTCCAATTCTGTAGAGATATTCTAGTAAAGAGTCGTCTCCAGTTAAACAATCACTGTTTTTTTTAAACTGGGAAACAGTATCTTTTCCTCCAGAATCCTCCAGCTGTTATCCATAGCACATTGAATCTGATCTTGTTTAGGTATTTTCTTGAGAGTCAAATTAACAAATAGTTTAGTTATGTGAAAAGACATTAGTCTATTAACTGAACAATGGCCAATTGGTTAGGGCACTGATCATCAGTACTGGAGTTTGTGGGTTCGAATCCCACTATGGCATGGATGTTTGTAGCCGTTCGGAATCAGCTTTAAACAGTAGGTCCCAGTCTCATTAGCCTTCATATGCAAAACAGTAGACTGTAGTGCTCCAAACCAAACCAAAACAATGGTCTATTATGCTCTATCAAAGTTTCCATTGCCATTGAGTTTGTCAGCTTTATTTACTGTCCAAAATTCCACAATGGGCAGGAATACATGTTAGAAGGAAATTTTATGTGTGAGTGCCTTGAGCTTGTCAATTTTTAAAATAGTGTGTATTTGTAATTTGGTGAAAAGATAAGTTTGTAAGCTAAAGTGTAATTATATGTATAAAATTACTTGGCACTTTTTTTAGTCTTGGTTTATGGTAAGGTTACAACACATCTTTCATCTTAAGCCGATTAAATACTAAAAAGAATTGTATATGGAGCAATTAAAATTTTCTTTATTGATATTAAATTAGAGAGCTTTTGGAAATTTATTGGTTTTTGACACTGGATTTTGCTGTAAGAAACCCAAAAGTTGAAATATTTTGTCATTTTGAATTCAGTAAGGCACTGTTCTGTATACCCTTAAATGCTAATGATATAACATTCCTTAATTATAAAGCATTAATTTTGGAAATAATTCTTTTCAGTAGTTTGTAAATAAAATGGGTGATGTCTTTAGTCTTTTGATAAAATGAATGGCGCAATTTTTGTAACTTTTTCTTGGATTGTTTAATGGATTTAAGTTTGTCTTGATAAAATTTTTAGATTATTAAAATTTTGTTGTTTAATGCTTTGTTCTTAAAAAGTTTTTTCATTGTGTTTTATTTCTTAATATCTTAGTGCTCATTCATTTTAGTTTGTGATCTATAATTTATTTGTACATGCATCTGTACTTTTATTAATTTAAAATGTAATGCAATAGAATAGTTAGTTTATATCATGGGGTCAAAAAATTAGATTTTATTCATGAAAATAACAAATTCTGATGATTAGAATATTTGTCAGTGTGTTTTTGTATATATGTTTTTTGAGTTGTAATTTCTACTTTGAAAGCATAGGTAGAAAGCAATAGGATGTTCTTTCAGTTGTAAATATTTTTAACAGTTGATTCTCTTTTAAAATTTGACCTTTCACTGTAATGTTTTGCAGGTGGAAGTAGATTGTAGTTTGATGGCTTTTATATAAAATTTCACATAGAAAGTCCAAACCTAGTCTTTATAATTAATAAATATAATGTTAATTAAAATGGCTGATTCACAGCATTTTAATCCTGCTGTCTTATTAAGCTTTCTCTTTTCTATTCTAAGAGTATCACAAATTTATCTTATGAGTCTCTTATTTTTGTATACATATTTAAAAAGGGGAATATTCAACCTCCTACAATGTGAAAGTTTTAGCTTGTACAATTTTTTATTCCTCTCTAACACATTTTTTTTGCACACAAAACTTCTCAATACATAAATGGAAATCAGTTAAAATAATCTAACATTTTAAGTTGATGTATGAGGGCCATATACAGATTTAATAACTTATATTAATCAAGATAGAAACTTAATTTTTATGTATTTCCAAGGCTTCTCTACGTAATTACCATTCATAATTATACTCTAATTTCAATATATGGATAATTTGTTTAAAATTGATTCAAAAATGATAAATATGCCATGATACTGATTTTTGTGTAATTTGAAGTACTTAATTAGTGTAGAGCTGAATACATATTAACAGGCTTGCAATTCCGTCACTTCTCTCACCTTTAGTCACTTTTTTTTACAATTGATCACTTTCAGTCACTTTTTAAAGTAAACAGTCACTTTTAGTCACTTTTTTCATGGTGTATCACAGCAAAAGTCTTGTTGAAAAAAGAAAATCTGAATTAATCACAAAATATTTTAATTAAAGACTAAAAATGTGATGCTTTAATCTTATATTTCTTATTAAAATGTAATTAGTCATATGGTTTCCAGAATTTAGTGATTTTAAAAAGTCGTAAAGAAGTTCCTAAAATCTACATTTGTACTGAAATGTACATTTAATACATTAAAGTAATTTACGTCAAAGCACACATTTCTCTTTTTCTTTACAATTTTTGTTTAGATACTCTAATCTAGCTATGTACATATTTCAAAACATCATTAATATATGCAGAAAATTGTGATTATAAAATTAATGTATTGTATGTATTCAAATCTAATTTATAGATTTTCTTGAATAAAAAGCAATGTTTTTGTGTTAAACAAAATTTTTAACCTTTTTTGTATTTGACGCTAAAATCATGTCTTGCATAAATCATTTGATTTAGAGTTAAAATAAATAGAAAAATCTTAATTATAGCATCTGTAATGAAGAGGAGAAAAAAAAATTTTTTTTTCAATGTTTAGTCACTTTTTAGTCACTTATTCTGTATTTGTCATTTTTCTCACCTTTTTGGAAGTACCTCAGCAGTTGCAAGCCTGTATTAATGAATAAAAATGTTACAGCATTATAAAGCATTATATTAAGTGGTTTTGCACTTGTTTCTATTGCTTACAGAATTTTGAGACATTTTGATAATATTTTTAATGATAAATATATTAAGTGCTGGTTTTAAAAGACTTAATTTTCTCCCCTGTACCTCTTTTTTTCATAATAAGTAAAGATATAACACAGATTTTGTCTGTTTGTCTAACAATCAAAAAAAGTTTTCATTTAGTATGTACTGATATATTTTGACTAGCTGCTGAAAAAAATTATAAAAATTTTCATAAGTCATAAGGTATTAATATTTGATACATCTTATCTAGGCTACTACTGATTTTTCAATAATTTTGAGTACTCTTCTAAAAAGTTATTTTAATTCATATAGATATATTTTCCTTTTTTCCCATATTACTGCTGTTTGGCAATATATGAAATGTTTTTTAGGTAAATTTAATATTCATTTAATGTTTAGTTGTTATAGGTTCTGGTCTCAAATTTTGAATTGTAGTAAATTTGAATTAACAAATGGTTTCTTTAAATTGTTTGATAAATTCATAACTTTAAAACTTTTTAAACAAGGTATATTTTCCATAATTGATTTTCCAAATTCATTGGTGTGATGTTTTTTACAAAATTATTTGCAACATTTTAAATATTTTTTAAAAAAATAAAGGGAAATATCTTATGGGCTCTAGTCATTTCACTTTATATTAGTAGTTACAGCAGGTTACTTGAAATAAGATTCTTTGAAAGTGTGGATTAAAATGTTGTCAGCTTTTTGAAATAGTATGTTGAATTGCATCGTACACCCTGAATCAAAAAAGTAGTTATTTTTGTGCAATTATTGACCCTTTGTATCTCATTGTACTCCAAATAGAAAAGATTTCTTCAAATCTTAGAATGCATTTTTTAAGTTTACAATTTAAAAATTTTTCAGCATGGAAGTGAAAATTGATAAAAAAATTTTCTGCAAACAAAAAATATTGTATAATTATTTTGAGAAAAGAATTCTGAAGAGATCCACTTCAAGAAATCTACTTCTGAAGAGTTCACATTAAAAGGAAAAAAAAAAAAAATCTAAAGTAGATTTCAATTTATCTGATCAAAGTATGAATGAAACTTTGATGTAAAAATTGAATATAATAATGCCATTTGGAACAAATTCTACAAGCAAATTGTGTTAATTGCAATGTTGAAAAATTGTGACAATAAACAAAACTATCTTTTAAAACTTAGAGAATTCAAAGTCCCAAACATAAAACTGTTTGGGGGGGGGGAATTTTCCCAAACACTTTCGATCATGAACCCTCAAGTGAAATAGCTATATAACTATATACAGGGTGTCCACAGAGAGGGAAAATGTTGAAATGTCATGGAAATTCAACAATCTAGAGTAGTCAGGTTTTAAGTGACAAATTTTCAGTCTCTTATGCTTCAACTCTGGGAAATGGAACTAGGAAAAGATCGGTAATGAAGACATTCACGTGCACATTGTGTCACAGCTAGAATCTCTTTGAGGGGGGGTGCCATGGGAATTGACTTCTCAAGTTATTTCTTTGTCTTATATCTGACCATAAACCTGATCTTGAGTTTTTTTGCTCAAAATTAAAGCATGGAGTGAGTAGAATTTCCTGACAAATGAAAGGGGCAATCCCACTTGCTGGCTGTTTAGAGGGGGTCGGGTGGCCGCTGATACAAATTATTTTACCATTAGGTTTATGAGTCGAAAAATCCGTGCCATGGAAAATTGGCAGTTTAAAAGGGTGTCTGCTCAGAGAAGTTTCACTGTATTTTAACTTAATGAGATTGTGTCGCAATTATTTTACTTTATGTTAAACCTGTATGTAAACTTGCATAATGTTGTCCATTCATCTTTAAATTTTTATGTACCATACCTCCAGCAGTAATAGAGATAGATACCTGTAGTTTATTGGAAGCACATCTGCCAACCACTGTTGCAAATCAACATCTAATTTTGTATCTGTTATAGATCTGCAACACAATGTGATACAAGGGGTTAAATTTAGTAACAAAAACTCTTCTAGGAAAACTTTGTTTTGGACTTTTCTAGTGTTTAAAGATTCCCTGTGGTTTATACATTAAAACATTTTAACTGTTACATTTTTACTGAGCATCTAGGCCCCAAGTCGAATAAAACATTGCTTAACTTCACACAATGTGATCTTAATATCTAAAATGTGCTTGTCATATTTTTTGAATTGTTAACTAACTACAGATGTCTTCCTTCTTAATCTCAAATTCTTAATAAATTTTACAAACTTATTTTAGTAATTGGTTATAGTTATATTGTATTAAATGTTAACCTGTGATGCCATCAGTTGACCTTGTGATAGCATATTTTATGTTTTCAAAGTTAACTTCTTTTGCATGCTATTGATGTGTTGTACACCACTTAATGCATGATATATATGTTGTGAACTTTATCGACAGTTTCTGTATTACTATAGCTTATGTCACCTAATTTATTTAAGTTTCATTTTGTATAGCAGTTTGTAATTTATGAAGTTTGTTTTACTATTTTTTATCGTATTCTGTAAAGTTGTTTGCTTGTGCCTAGAGAAAACAAATCTACTTGGATGCTACGGCCTAAGGCATCTCAAGTACAAAAGTCAATCACAAATTTTTATGCAGAGAGAAGTTTTGTAAATAAAACAGATTGAGTTTTATGCACTCATATTTTTTCTACAATATATCATAAATCGAAAAAAAATGTTTGAATAAACGTTTTAGAAAAGTAAACTTTTTCATCAGTCCTCAACATTAAGTCAGTGTTTCTCAAACTGTAATTAGTTCTTGATTTTTTTAAATGGATTATTTTACATAAAGAATATTTTATTTACATGTTTGTATAAAAATTAGGTGTCATATCTTTGATCTGTTGAATATTATTAATATATATATCAAATGTAAATAAATTTTAGTCTAAAATTTTGGCTGCAAATTATCTTCTACATGAATTTTCAATAACAGTGGAAATTATTTGAAAACATGCATATACAAGGTTCCCAATAACCTGGAGTATTAATGGAATTTCAAGATAATTAGGAATAATCTGGGAAACTGGAATACCAAACGTCAGGGAAATGTATGTTTATTTCGTCAAAGTCAGGGGAGGTGATTCCAAATTATCTCTTTCAGTTCTTTATTAATATTTTTTTCCTTTATGAATTCATAATGCATTTACTGGTATTTGTTTATCAAGCAAAATTTTATGGCAAGTTATTTCCTGTAATATATTTTTTTCCCCCTTTTTTTTCCTTAAAGTTTTTGTAACATGTAATTTATTGTACTAAGTACTAGATTTGTTTTTCTAAGCTGCTTGATAGAAGTTTTGTGTTAATTTTGTAAAAGTCAGTCTAAAATGATGCTAGAATATACAACTTTTAAGTTAATGTTATAAATTAATAACTTTGATAATACTGATTATAAACTAATATAACTTTGAAATTTAATTACAGATTTAATTACAGACCGACTTATTGGTCATTCAGAATTATTAGAATTTGGGGATGGTTAGAATATTTTGTTTTATAAAAATATCTATGAATTGTGTTAAGTCAGTGAAGCCCAGTGGCACTGAGGTAGCGCTTTGCTCTCCTACGACACAGGTCAAAGTTTCGAAGGTTGAGAGTAAGGTTGACGCATCCTTTCAGTGGGTAGATAAACTGAGGACCAAGCATGCTTGGGAACTAAAAACTGGGGATTTCGCATAAGGTTGACCATCTAACCGTAACATATGCTTCACTACAATTGTACTACAATGTATTGTACGTTATTGTACTACAATGTACTAGATTTATGTTTTTCTAAGCTGCTTGATAGAAGTTTTATGTTAATTTTGTAAAAGTCAATATGAAAATATGCTAGAATATACAACTTTTAAGTTAACAGTGTTTTAAATTAATAACTGATAATACTGATAAAAACTAATATAACTTAAATTTAATTACACACACTGACTTATTGATAATTCAGAATTATTACATTTTGGAGATGGTTAGAATATTTTGTTTTATAAAAATATCTATGCATTTGTTGTGTTAAGACAGTGAAGCCCGCGTTGGAGTAGCGCTTCGCTCTTCCACGACACAGGTCTAAGGTTCGAAAGTCGAGGGTAAGGTTGACTCATCATTTCAGTGGGTAGATAAACTGAGGACCAAGAATGCTCGGGAACTAAAAACTGGTGATTTCGCGTAAGGTTGACCACCTAGCCGGAACATATGCTTCGCACCCCAGGGCCCTTGGTCTCGGAATCGGAGACTGGCTCTGGCCTCATAGGAACTGTTGTGCCGAGGAGTTTAGTTTTTTAAGTTAAGAGTCGGTGAAAATGAGAAATTTAACTTTCCATTCTCTCTATTAAAAATATATTATAGGAATGGTTAGAATTTTATCAGGACTAATATGTCAGCTCTTACTTTTACTTTGTGTCATTGTCATCCGTTTTCTTGCAGTCATAATAAAAATGTGAAGTTGTAGGACACTGAATTTCGATGTCCCTTTTCATTTTCTTGGCTAATTCGACCTCATTTTACTAAATAGTTCTAGTCCCCGGTTTCATTAGGCCTGTGTAGTAAAATAGCATTCCAAATCAATCGAATTCCTTAAGCAGTTATCACAAAATAGATAAATGAATTGCTAATCGATAAAGCGCGAAAGACTGTGCTGCAAGGGGCATGGTTATTTATTAGAAGTAACATACTGTACAAATTTTATTACAATATTTTATAATTTAGAAAAAGGCCTTCTGGTTTGTGTAGCAGTATGGATACTAATGACAGAATTCGACAAAAAAAATTTGAAGTGATTTTTTTTTGTTTAGAAAATTTTAAATTAGGTATATGCTTCATTATTTAAAGACATTAAAAAATAATTATTTTACTACACTGAAGCCTTTATTTATTATTTATTTTTTTTTGGTCATACATCTAAATTTTAAACTTACAGTATTTTTCAGTTTGACAGTTTTCGCATTGAATTACTAATTTCGAAATTTTGCACATTGTCTATAAAACTGGGTTTGTTTTTTAAAATCACAAATTTTATGCAATGTTTATGTAATTATTTTCTTGAGTTAGAGGATTAATACCGTAAAACGGCAAAAAAAAAAAAAAAAAAAAAAAAAAAAAAAAGCAGTTGCTACTAAAACATTGTATATCTTGAAATAATTGCTATATATTTAACGTAAATGGAAATTGATATCCAGTTTTGCTTCTATACAAATTCTAAAGATAAAACGAAAAAATTAAAGCAGTTAATTTATATGCGGTGTGTTAGGAAAAGTTTTAAGGCATATTATTGGATGGCTCAATATTTATCAAATAGTCTCGTATTCAAAAATTATTTTCAAGTCATGTTTTATTTAACAACAATACGTATTCACATAAGAATATCGTTAAAAATTTAAAAATAGATTCAATATCCCTTGTACCCCTTTAAGTATTTTCTTTGACCGTTTTCGCATTGAATTAATAATTTCGAAATGTTTCAGGTGCATTACCTTTGAGTTTATCATTCGAAATTTTGCACACTGCCTATAAAACTGGGTATGCTTTTTATAAAATCACAAATTTTATGCAATGTTTATGCAATTATTTTGAGTTAAAGAGGGTTTAATACCGTAAAACGGCAAAAAAAGCAGTTGCTACTAAAACATTGTATATCTTGAAATAATTGTGATATAAATATTTAACGTAAATGGAAATTGATATCCAGTTTTGCTTCTGTACAAATTCTGAAGAGAAAACGATAAAATTAACGCAATTAAAAATATATAAGCTGTTTGCTAGAAACAGTTTTAAGGAATATTATTGGATAGGACAATACTTGGTCAAGGTAATTGTGTTTAACGGAGTACCTAGCGAAGTGGAAAGTCTTCACTTTAACCTCCGAAAATAAAACAGATCAAAATATCAATTTAGGCCTCTAAGCCATTGGTCGGGGAACTTTTTTAATCATTACCCCAAAATATTTTTGTGTAAGTTGATATTACCCCATGGCGAAGATAGAAAAAAAAAATTTGAAAATGATAATTTTGAAAAGAAAACAACTAAAAATTTTATTTAAACTTCATTTATTCAATTTATCAATGTAATACCTAGTAATCCATAACGGTATTGTAACAAATAATAATAATAATAATAATAATAATAATAATAAAACAAAAACAAACAATAATTAAAATTGAAAAAATTAAAAAAAAAAAAAAGAATAATTGAAATTTTTTTTTTCACGTTTTGCAGAAATGGTGTTGTTTCATGTTCTATACAATTGCTTCAAAATTAGGACTTTTTGATGTAAGAGCGATTTGAATGCAGTCTTCGGCGTTTAAGCGATTTCTGTTCTTCGTTTTTATGTTCATTAGAGTGGAAAAGCCTTGTTTGCACAAATACGTTGTTGGTAGCACAAATATGTTGTTGGTGATGGGTAGTGAGATGGCGAGAACACTTTAGTGTGGTGGGTAGTGAGATGGCGTGGCCTGCATATGTCGCTAAATTGTTTAAGTTGAAAAAAATACTAACAAGTTTATAAAATAGCAAATTAAAAATATATACTTTTTACTCAAAAAAGTTTCATTTTTACCCCCAAAAGTTTCATTTTTACCCCATTTGGGGTAATTTACCCCGGTTCCCCGACCGCTGCTCTAGGCAAAAAGTAATCCTAACAAAAATTTAATATACTGCAGGTCACAAGGAAGCGAGGAGGTGAGAAGTTCTCATAAAAAAAATTATGGCCGATTGGTTAGGGTGCTGGCCTTCGGTACCAGAGTTTGTGGGTTCGAATCCGTTTGGAATCGGCTTTAAGCGGTAGGTCCTGTCTCATTAGCCCTCATGTTGCAAAAAGTAGACCGTAGCCCTCCAAACCAAACCCCATAAAAAAAATTATGAGTAACCAACGCGTTGTCTAATTAGGGGATTATTAGACTGGAACCTTGACTATGACCAGTAGGTATGGTTAACAGCAATGCATAGTATTCAATATAACGTAAAGCTCAGAAAATATGTAAATACACACACACACACAAAAGTTAAAGGGACTATAACAAATGCAACTCGGTACAAAAAATATTAAAATTAAGCAAAAAGTGATGACACTGACAAAAAGATATATTTTTTGGATTTTACAAAATTTTAAATTTTTTATTTAGCATTTAATTTTTTATAAAAAAAATGCTAAATAATTATCAATATTTATCAAATAGTCTCGTATTGTAATCAAAAATTATTTTCAAGTCATGTTTTATTTAACAACAGTATGTATTCTCATAAGAATATCGTTAATTAAAAATAGATTCAATGTCCCTTCTACCGCTTAATAAGTCTTTTCAAGCCTTTGCAGTCTAAAGAGATAAAGTCAATTACAGAAATATCTGAATATGTTTGCTAATTTCCCCTGTCAGTTATTTTATTTTTCTCACACTGTTTTAAAGACTGATTAGGTAATTTTAAATGATATTTAAATTAAAAATGATATTAGTACTAAAATTTCTGATTTGAAGTTTGAGAAACTCTGATTAATAAGCTTCATGTTGTTAAAGGTAGATAAGATTTACGAGTATTCTTACTGGAAAATCTAGTCTCAGGTTTTTATTTTGAAACTTAACTACTGCTTCCATTTTATCTAAATTGTTTTAAATCAAGTATTTGATCTTTGATATCCTTAATATGCTAACAGTGTAAGTCCAAGAATCGCAAATGTTGAAATAAAATCAAAGATTTCCAATGAAGTTTTTAAACTTGTACAAAGCCTATGCTTGTCAGTATGTTTGTGAAAAATAAAAATTTTTATATGACCATTGGCTGAAGTTATTTCTTTCACTAATTTATCTTGTTCATAATATATCTTTACATGTATATGTATATATTTGTTTATATGCATGCTCATACAGTGGACTCAATTAGCTGGATTAGCCGGGATAGAAAAAATAAAAATAAGCATTGCTACAATCGCACTGGACATCGCACTGGAGCTTCATTTACTGGCTCTTCTGGGCCAAGCCCTCTAAGCCAGTATACTGGATCACATGGACATGAGAATTAACAATTATTGCAACACGATAATGAGGACTGGGATACTAACAATTATTTATTTTTAGGTATAACAAAAGTAAGGTTCACGAGTTCGGTGAAAGGTACACAATAAATATAATAAGTTCGTTTAATATAAGTTAAGTGAACAGAATAGTTCAATGATTTAACTTGGCATAGTTAATGATGAACTACAATTACTCGAAATTAGAAGTTAATTTTTTTTTAAATATAAGTTATAAAAGAAGATTAAGAACTCAGCAGTCTAGCAATCGATTTCGCAGGTAGGATCCTGCTTGGGAAAGGAAGAAATTTCATTGGATCCTGAGAGCCAATGAAATTTTTGCATGTACAGAAGAGCCCTCGGGAGAGAATTTTAGCAAAGTTCTGGAAATGCTGGTGAGGGATTCAGCTCTATGCAAGGAGAAATTTGGTTGGTCGCTGTGGGCCAATGAAATTAATCAATAGTTGTGCTGAGAACGGCTAATGGCCGTTTTGAGTTAGCAAGATCCGCATGGTCATATTGGGCTAAGTCCAATAAATGGTCAATGCAAATATTAGAAATGAAATTAGTGGCTAAAGTTTTGAGAAAATTTGGAAGCGATATAGCTACAAAATATAACAATATTAATTTGTAGAACAGAATCTTAAAAGATTTGAGGAAGTTAAAATGTTTGAAAATGTGAACGAAGTAGAGTTCAACAATGAAACTCAGACACATAAAATATGTTCGTGGCCACAATGTCCTCCATATTCTCTCAATCAATACCTCTGGGGGTGGCCGGTCAAGTCTATGAATCTTCTACTTGGTCCTTGCTTCGAAATTACGAGGACCACTTAAGCAAAGTCGTTCTTTCACCTTAACGATGCTCATTAAAACGGAAGGCGCATCCCTTTGCCTTAAACCGAGTAGCCCGCCGGCTCAATCGTGCTTGGTCTGTCCAAGTCGCAAGAGAAACAACAACAACATGATAGAATTAACTTAATTAAACTTAGTGACATGCATAATGTATACATGAAATGCATTAAAAATTATCCTGATTAAAGGCTGATTTTCCCCCGTATTTTAATTCCCATTTCGTAATGACAAAAGGTCTGGTTGCTTTGAACCTATCGGGGCAATAACCGTAGTCTTCCTTAAGCTACACGTGCTCTCCAGGTGATGTTAAATAAGTCGCATCTTCACAGCCATGTGTGGAATGAAGATATGTCTGCATTGTCAGCTGCCTTGAAAAAGGAACTTCTATTTTAACACTGGCATATAGTCCGTCATATGACGGGATCAGTAAAATTTTTAATTTTCCAGAATTGTATAGTACCTTATGAGGCAGGTAAAAAAAATGGTTTGTTTTTTGGCTGAGAATTATTTGGTATATGCTGAAATAAATCTATATCTTCATACTCCTTTAAAGTCTCCGGATACTGTGAATGCAGTTTAGAATCACGTTGAATTCATTTATTTAAAACGTGTGGTTATGTATAAAAAACAAACTAACAAACTTCTTCAATAATCTTTCTAAGATATATAACCTAAACGCTAGATGTTTATTAGTCCGTGAAATAGACTCCTAGACTTTTATGAAATGAATTCGTTTTTAATACCGGTGATAAAATTTTCATTGCAACAAAAATAATCTATGATTCAATTTAAAATTATTACATATGTACCTAATCTATTATTTAAGCCAAATATAAAAGAAAACTATTTACGCAATATCCAAGTTCCGTGATAAAACGTAGGAAAATAATGCAGACGATATTTAAATAATTTAAAAAATAATGCAGACGATATTTAAATAATTTAAAATAAATATTTAAATGAGAAGGTTAAAATAATGACGCCATAAGGCTAGGGAAAAAAGTTATTTTTACCTATTTATTATGTAATTAATTTAATCGTCTGCTCTTAACCGGGAAAATAAGGTTTGAAATAATGACATTAAACGCTGGAAAAGAAGGGAAGGGCTGGATTTCGAACGTTTTACTCGCTTTGAATTTTGCTAATCCTAACTCATCAAGAATCTAATATGGATGCCTCTATCCATTCCAGGTCCAACGGCTTCATAAATTCGAGGACAGACGGACAGATATCTTAGGCTATTATTATACAGGGGATTTGACGAAATAATATTTAACTCGAGATACAAGAGATTATGATATCTAATGTTTTTAAATTTTTCTTTGAGGTTTTTCGTATTGATAGCTAAAAATTTCTGAGCAATACATCTCTAGAGCAGTAGAGAGCTATAAAATGCGATAAATAAACTTTCTCCACACCACTTGGAATGTGTTGCGCCATTTTAGTCCGCCGCTAAAAATGAAACCAGAAAAGTTTGTGAGAATTATCATCGCAGATCTTTTCCGAGTTCTGTCTGTAGGGCGGCAAGTTAGTCACCTGCGATAGTCTTTTACAAATATCCATTACGCGATATGATCGGCGTTTTTCCCCATTTATTTTTCTCCCCCGGTGCTTTTAATCATTATATTTCCCCATAGACATATTCATCGCTTTCCCTCCGCTCTTGCCACATTCCCTGGCAGTTGCCCAAGACTTCGGCGAACAAAACTTGCTTGCAGTATCGCATCGAGACACTAGAGGCCTTTGTTTTTGGCAACAACTGCCTTCAGAGAGGGTCTTCAAAAAATTGTCTGTCGCAAGGTTAAGGGGGAGAAGGGAAAAAAAAGAGGTAATACAGGAGGTTTAAATAACCAAAGGGAACAGTTAGCAGACTTTTGTGCTGAGCTAAGCAGTTTCGGGATATATTTATTTTTTATTTATCTTTCGCTCTGCTGATGGCAGCTGCCCGTCATTATTGTAGGAAAGTAATTTTTCGCTTGATGCGAGGGGAGATAAAGTGTTTATGTAGCTTATTATAAGTTCCCAACGGGTTTGGGGGCTGAAATAATCCATGGGGGCGATAGTGGATTTAGAGGAAAATGTGGGGATTTAAGGTAATCAAGGGGGCGAGCAGTAGAAGTAATATCTTTAAAAATATGAATTTTACATCTGTAAAAATAACCAATAGAATAACTTTTTAGAAAAAGAGGATTTTAATGAAAATATTTAACCCTTTGACAATTTCATTTTTTTTCTAGAATTCAACCAAAAAAATGTCACATTTTTTATTGCATTTTTTTTTGTTCATTTTACATTTTTAAGTAAAGATATGTCATTAAAATTATCATTTCTAATATTTTTAAGCATTTATTACAACTTTTTTTTTCTTTCTATGAAAGCATCATAGAACTGAAGTTTACCTTTAGTCTCATCGATATCCAAGTTAATTTTTGGAATTCCAGTGAAAGGAAATCTAGGAGGCGGATCCGAAGGATTATCACAATTAATTTTAAAAAATTGTCTTGCTTGACTGATTCCATCTGTACTACTATCAGAGTCACTACTATCCAGGTCATCTAGTAAACTTTCGCTACTATCATTTACAGATAATTCAGTTTCTGATTCCGAGTCACAGTTCGAATCGCAAGAAATTAGCTCCATACGCTCTGAATTATCCCTTATTTAAAAGTAAAAATATATTATTCAACTCTTACATCAATAAAATTATCAGGCGGTTAGTAAAATATAACCAGAAAGCTATACACTGAAAGATAACAATTCGTCTTCTGATACAAAACATGCGAAAAAACCCGCGCTTTTGAACCAATCAGAGTAGAAAATACAATAAACTGCAAACTATCATTTATTGGACATCTATACGAATAATTTGTTACTAAAATTGGAAAAAATAGGGCCGAAACAGTGCAAGCGAAATAGAAATGAGATTGCCCGTACGCCGTACGGGCAAATCAGTAAAGGCCCGAAAGCTGTGCCCGTACGACGTACGGGCAAAACAGGGAAGGGGTTAATAAGAAAACCATTTCTGTCTACCTTTTATTTTGTGTGTCTTGGAATAATTGTCATAAACTTGGCAGACATTGCAACTACTCCGGATTATCCGGAGTTGCTCCTGAGAAATGAGAAAGTTTGACAACTCCGGAAACTCCTGAGATTGCTTCGGAAAATAACAAAACTTTTGAACAGCTAAAAGATCACAATTCAGCAATTAAATACTAAGTTTTTCAAAAAATATTGCTGAATATTACTCTTTTCACACAGGATGTTAAAAGTTTTCAGTACTGTGCGGAAAAACGAAACTGAATTTAGGTCAAATTTGAGTAGAGAAACTCTAGAATACCTGATGATAGAAAAATGGAAATATTTGAATCAGGGTCAGTGTTGCTATAAAAAACTCTGTTCTGAAAAATAAGTTGTTAAAGCTAAAATAGCTGCTCATAAATTTTTAAATACATAAATTTTAATTTACCTTTTACAATTTACTACTGTGTAAATATTTTAATTTTAATTCAGAAACCAATAAGATATGTACTTATGTATAATCTGTAATAAGCATGTTAGAATTTCAAACCACGATGTTGCTACGGACACATATGCCTGAATCTTGGCATGTTTGACTTGGGTTTAAAACTAACACAAATAATCGAAGAAATTAATGAGTTTTTAATGCAGACTTCTTCACGTATGTTATTTAAATAAAAGATTGGTTTGTATTATATCAAGTCATTTCCAAAAGGAATTCGTACTTAATCTTTTCACTACCAATATTGTCTGGGAAATAATTAGAAATCACCTAGAGAAACAGAGATTATTCGACATGTGTCTAATTGGTGTTTTCAGTAGGATACATATGTCCCAGTGGTGTTATTATAATAATAATTAAAAAAAAAAAGAAATTCAGTGGGTAATGTTTTTATAGAAATTCCACTCATGTTTACCCCACAGTGATTTGAAAATATCCATGTTTCATATTTGTTCATAGTGTTGAAAAAATTCAGGAATTACAGCTAATAAAATCCAAGCAGATTTTGATTAATGACCGAATTGTAGAGCGGTACCGGAGTTCATGGGTTCAAATCCCGCTACTGGCATAGATATTCGTTGCTGTTCGGAATCGGCTTTAAGCTATAGGTTCGGATTCATTAGCCCTTATGTAGCAAAGCGGTAGACTGTAGCGCTCCAAATCATACCAAACAAATTTGTAATAAGGCTTAAAATGGAAGTAATGTTCCGAAATTAACGAGTGAAGTTCGTTGATTGAATAGACTTTGGCTAAGACAGAAACAATAACAATTTATTTTCACGCCAAATGAATCACAATTACAACGGATGGCGATAAAACTTGGCAGCCTTTTGGCGAACTTTTTCAGAGCAATACGGAGAGCATTAACACAGTTCCTACCTTCACCAGACCTGAGCGTGAACTGCCTCTTTATGAGAACTCGAGGCCCCTTTATATAGCTTTCAAGTTTCTAGAAATTACCACAGGTTTCTAGTAAAATCCAGAGAAAGAGGGTCGGCCACAAATGTCACCAAGTCGCCAAATTTGGCGACAAAATGAATCTCCCAAAACTTTGCCAAGGAGCCAATATCTCGCCAATTTGGTGAGATACCATACAAATTACATGTTTACAGCATTCTTAACAGCAATAATAATGTATAATACACTGTCTACCAATAAGTATTTGGACACCTGTGATAGAAAAGAAAAACTAACTTTATTCAAAATCAATAGTTGGTAGAGCCTCCACGAGAGGCAATTACAGCGTGAACCCTCCGGGGCATACTTTCCACAAGTCTTTGTATTACAGCTAGTGGTATTGTCTTCCACTCGGCTTGGAGTAGACATACAAGTTTCTTCACCGATTTTGGACGGGTAGTGCACCCCTTAATTTGGCGATCCAACTCGTCCCAGAGGTTCTCGATAGGGTTCAGGTCTGGGCTCTGGGCAGGCCAGTCCATTCGATGAACTCCATTGGCACCATACCAAGCCTTGGTTAACATCGAAACATGACAACTGGCATTGTCGTCCTGAAAGTAACAGGGGTCCAACCCGTAAAACTGCCACAACGTAGGAAGCACATTGTCATCCAAAATAGTGCAGTAGGCATCGGCGTTGAGCTTACCATGAATGGGACCAAGGGTCCCAGTCCATACCAGGAGAAACACCCCAGACCATAATTCCACCTCCGCCGAACTTGACTGTTGGCACAATGCATTTTGGCAGGAGACGTTCTCCAGGCAGACGCCAGACCCAGACCCTGCCATCCGAACGGTAAAGGGTGAACCTTGATTCGTCGCTCCAAAGAACCCGTTTCCACTGATCTACGGTCCAATTTCGATGTGCTTTGCACCACATTAACCGAGCAGCGCGGTTGGACTTTGTGATCAAAGGCTTATGGGCAGCAGCACGACCATGAAAACCAAGCAGATGTGCTTCCTTACGGATGGTATTCATTGAAACAATACTCCCGGATGCCTGTTGAAACTCCTCGCGGATGAGGGCCATAGGTTGGGTGTGGTTCTTCCGAATTTCTCTGGATAGCCTTCGTCGGTGTCTACTCCCACTTTCGTTGGTCTGCCGACTCTAGGTACATTCTGACAATCCCCGCTCACCTTCCACTTCTTAATCACATAGGCCTCTGTCGATTTTGGGTATTTCAGATCGCTAGATATATCCTTTAAGGATCGACCACATTTGTGACACCCGATAATTATATCTTTCTCGAAATCAGAGAGCTCCGAACTGCGCGGCATCATGCATACGACTAATGCCGATGCTGCTTCCTACACGATCCTACACGATTTCCTACACGAGGCCGTGACGTACCTCAGGACCACAGATATCGTCATTTGCATAGGTGTCCAAATACTTATTGGTAGTCAGTGTATATGTATATATATATATATATATATATATGTATATATATATATATGTATAGATATATGTATATGTATATATATATATATATATATATATATATATATATATATATATATATATATATATATATATATATATAGAGAGAGAGAGAGAGAGAGAGAGAGAGAGAAGCAGGGGTAGCTCTTCGCGGTCCCACGACACAGATCCGAGGTTCGATCCCCAGTCTGGGCAAGGTTGACTCAGCCTTTCATCCCTTCAGTGGGTAGATGCACTGAGGACCAAGCGTGCTTGGGAACTAAACACTGGGAGTTCCGGGTAAGATGACCACCTAATCGGAACATATGCTTCGCACCCCAGGGCCCTTGGTCACGTAAACGGAGATTGGGACTTAGGCCGTAGCCCCCTAGGGTCTTTTGAGCCGAGGAGTATATATATGTATGTATATATATGTGTGTATTTGTGTATATATATATATTTATATATATATATATACATATATATACATATATATGTATATATATGTGTGTATATATATACACACGCACGCACACACACACACACACACACACACACACACACATATATATATATATATATATATATATACATACACTCACACACATAGATATATACTTGTTCAGGCCATCTATGTGGTGGTACATTGGTTTCTTTTATAGAAGATAACCTCTAAAGAAATCTATTCTCTTTTCTTTTAAACCACCCGACAAAACAGAGCATCGGAAGAGTTGAAAATATTTTTCTGTTAGTAAAAGGAAAATGATCTGTTAGATTCTTTTTAGCTGTGAATCAATTTGCTGAAGACTTTTATGTTAAGAAAGGCCGATGTAACTCATGCTAAATTAATTCTTAAACTTTAAATAATGTAATAGTAGAAGATTTCAAAGGAATAATTATCTCTTGTCCCCGGGGATAAAAATATAATCATTGTCTGGAAGAATTTCCCGGATGAGAAGCAACTGGAGTCTCTTTCACTCGTTTCATTTAGCGTTCTTTTGTTCTAAAAGCGTGTTTCACTAGTTCTATTTAACTTTAATTACTTTGTACGGGATATGACGTATGATAATTTATGCCCGTTCTTTCCATGGATCAGTGTTACTTTGCAGGAATTCAGCGATTTTGACGTATTTCTGTTTTGTTAGCTTATTTGGCTTTTATATTTATGAATTACTAATTGGCTATTTGTTATTTAAACTAGGCAACTGAGGAGTTATATTTTAATTGTTTATTAACACTAGAGTCATATTCATTGACTGTTTTAAATATCAATTAGAAATAAAATTAAAAAACAATTCTTAGAAGTATTATAAGGTAAATTGTGCATATATAAATTAAATAATTAAACAAATATAAATTAAAAATACAATTTTTTATTACATATAATATCTAGCGTGCATTAGTGTTGTAAACAAATTAGTAATTAAATACAAGAAAAGTCCGCTGACATTTCTTTGCTTTGAGCAACCATTATCTCTGATGCGAGAGCACTTAGTGGCTTGTAAAGGCAAGCTGAACGAGTAATTAACAAATAGCAAGAGAAAGTACGCAGACAGCTGTTTCGTTGCTTTAAGCAACCATTATCTCTGATGCGAGAGCACTTAGTGGCTTGTAAAGGCAAGCTGAACGAGAAATTAACAAATAGCGAGAGAAAGTCCACAGGCAGCTGTTTTGTTGCTTTGAGCAACCATTATCTCTGATGCGAGAACACTTAGTAGCTTGTAAAGGCAAGCTGAGCGAGTAATTAACAAATAGCAAGAGAAAGTCCGCAGACAGCTGTTTCGTTGCTTTGAGCGAGCACCATTCTGAATGCAAGCACACTCAGGGGATTGCAAAAGCAAACTGAGCGAATAAACCACAAATAGGGAGAAAAAGTATGAAGGCAGCTGTTTCGTTGTTCAGAGCAAGCAACATTTTCGATGCTAGAGAAATCACGGGTTTTAAAAGCAGACTGAGCCAAAAATCTGCGTTTTATCTCAGTGTACTTTTATAAGCCACTGAGTACTCTCGCACTGAGAATGTTGTTCGCTCGAAGTACCAAAACAACAATATGGTTATTTTCTCTTGCTATTTGTGCCTCATTTGCATTTGCTTTGCATCTTATATAAAATAATTACTGAATTACTCAGTAATAAAAAAATACAGATTTCGCGATTTTCACGGTATATTTTTCCAATATAGTCAAATACTTACAGAATGCTTTAAACCGGTCAATTTGAAGTTTAAAAGTGGAAAGCACGAAAAAAAAAAATGTAGCTTTCAGAAACGTAGAAGCCAAACGATGGCCAAATAGCTAGGCTCTGATCTTCGTTACAATTCGAGCGTTCCAATAACTGTGGCATGGATGTTCGTAGCTGCAGATAGCACTAGAAAAGTTTGGAATACAACTGGAAGCTTAGCGGAACTCGGAACTCAAGAAGCCGAAATTAATGAGGGTGAAGCGAACCACACGAACCAAGAGGAAGAAAAACAAATAAGAATTTAGCTCGTTGCATTGACAGACGAGAAACCGAAAAACTAAACTAGAAAACAGGAAATTTAGAGAAGAGACAATCTTAATCCTGGACCTCTAGTTCAGCACGATGAAATCATTGCGACTGCCTTTCTTTAGTCCACCCTGAGGACCCCGGTGATTCGGCGTGCCCGAAAAAACTCAAGGAAGCTTTTCAAAAACCCTGAGAGAGAGAGAGAGAGAAAGGGGGAAATAATTTAGATAAAAAATAAGCCAAAACAAAGCTAAAAATAGGCCGCCGGGGAGTAGGTTCCATTGGAACTCCGCTTGGGACTGCCTCAGGGGTCAAATCTACGACTTATGCTGACTGGCAAGAATTGAACCAAGACTGAACTATGACTGGAAATGTGGTCACATTGCCTTGTCACTCAAAATGCAAGGAGGGGCATCTTGAACATTCTAAACAAGCCAGCATTAATACAGAGAGAAGAAAGTCAATCTAGTAAAATACTGCCCAACATCCTTCAAAATCATCTCTGTACTCGTCATTCTACAATAATGTTTTCAATCTTAAAGTTCCCCTAGAAGATAGTGATATCTTTATGAAAATTTAACTCTTCAATAAACTACATAGTTGTTCAAAATAGCTGTTCAGTGATTGGTACTATTGAAAGATGCAAATGCATTGAACATTCTAAACAGCCAAATTAATACAGAAAGAACCAATCTAGTAAAATACTGCCCAACATCCTTCAAAATCATCTCTGTACTCGTCATTCTACAATAATGTTTTCAATCTTAAAGTTCCCCTAGAAGATAGTGATATCTTTATGAAAATTTAACTCTTCAATAAACACAAATAGCTGTTCACTTATTGGTACTATTGAAAAAATGCAAGGAGGGGCATCTTGAACATTCTAAACAAGCCAGCATTAATACAGAGAGAAGAAAGTCAATCTAGTAAAATACTGCCCAACATCCTTCAAAATCATCTCTGTACTCGTCATTCTACAATAATGTTTTCAATCTTAAAGTTCCCCTAGAAGATAGTGATATCTTTATGAAAATTTAACTCTTCAATATCAGAAAATAGCTGTTCCGTTATTGGTACTATTGAAAGATGCAAGGAGGAACATCTTGAACATTCTAAACAAGCCAGCATTAATACAGAGAGACGAAAGTCAGTAATCTAGTAAAATACTGCACAACATCCTTCAAAATCATCTCTGTACTCGTCATTCTACAATAATGTTTTCAATCTTAAAGTTCCCCTAGAAGATAGTGATATCTTTATGAAAATTTAACTCTTCAATAAACACAAATAGCTGTTCAGTTATTGGTACTATTGAAAGATGCAAGGAGGAACATCTTGAACATTCTAAACAAGCCAGCATTAATACAGAGAGACGAAAGTCAGTAATCTAGTAAAATACTGCACAACATCCGTCAAAATCATCTCTGTACTCGTCATTCTACAATAATGTTTTCAATCTTAAAGTTCCCCTAGAAGATAGTGATATCTTTATGAAAATTTAACTCTTCAATATAAACATACATAGCTGTTCAGTTATTGGTACTATTGATAAGATGCAAGGAGGAACATCTTGAACATTCTAAACAAGCCAGCATTAATACAGAGAGACGAAAGTCAGTAATCTAGTAAAATACTGCACAACATCCGTCAAAATCATCTCTGTACTCGTCATTCTACAATAATGTTTTCAATCTTAAAGTTCTCCTAGAAGATAGTGATATCTTTATGAAAATTTAACTCTTCAATATAAACATACATAGCTGTTCAGTTATTGGTACTATTGATAAGATGCAAGGAGGGGCCTATTGAACATTCTAAACAGGCCAGAATTAATACAGAGAGAAGAAAGTGAGTAATCTAGTAAAATACTGCACAACATCCTTCAAAATCATCTCTGTACTCGTCATTCTACAATAATGTTTTCAATCTTAAAGTTCCCCTAGAAGATAGTGATATCTTTATGAAAATTTAACTCTTCAATAAACACAAATAGCTGTTCAGTTATTGGTACTATTGAAAGATGCAAGGAGGAACATCTTGAACATTCTAAACAAGCCAGCATTAATACAGAGAGACGAAAGTCAGTAATCTAGTAAAATACTGCACAACATCCGTCAAAATCATCTCTGTACTCGTCATTCTACAATAATGTTTTCAATCTTAAAGTTCTCCTAGAAGATAGTGATATCTTTATGAAAATTTAACTCTTCAATATAAACATACATAGCTGTTCAGTTATTGGTACTATTGATAAGATGCAAGGAGGGGCCTATTGAACATTCTAAACAGGCCAGAATTAATACAGAGAGAAGAAAGTGAGTAATCTAGTAAAATACTGCACAACATCCGTCAAAATCATCTCTGTACTCGTCATTCTACTATAATGTTTTCAATATTAAAGTTATCTCAGGAGATAGTGATATCTTTATGAAAATTTAACTCTTCAATATAAACATACATAGCTGTTCAGAAACTATGTTAATCAATAAAAATGCACTATAAAAGGGAAAAATAAAACAGCGTTTAAAAATTTAAATTATAAAATTAAGATTAGTTTATTAAATTAACTTTTTAATAACATTTCTATGGTGCTAACTGATTAAAAAAGTAATTATTCAAATTTACAAACAGTTGTTTAATATCACCTACTCGTTAAGCGGAATTTGGATATAAAGTCGTGACCAAGAATTTCGAGTCTAAACAAGCGAATTAGGGTTAGATTTCCTGACAGACCGTAAAGAATTAGAGAAACGCCGTGATTTCCAATTTATAATACAGAACTTTTAGTACATATAAGGGATATTTACAGGGTGTTTCAAAAATGACCGGTATATTTGAAAAATCAATAAAAACTAAACTGACCGTGATAGAAATTCACAGTTTATTGCAATATGCTTGGGACAATAATAAATTTTCAGGCAGACACACTTTAAAATTAGTTACAATATTTCATAACAGATGGCTCTGCAGTCTGAAAATCTAAATTACGATATTTGTCTGTGGGGACTCTTAAAAGACCAAGTGTACCGCCACTATCCAGAAACAGTTGAATAACTGGAACAGTACATTTGTTCTGCATGTGAAGTCATCCCGCCTGAGACGTTTACACTGGTTTCTGATAATGTCGTTCTGCGAATAAGTCATATTATTGCTCCGCATGGTGGATATTTGGGAAATATCCTAGTTTAGATGTTTCCAGAGTGCAGCGTCTCTATAATTAAATGTGTAGTTAATCTCTGATTAGTTATAACGGTAAGAACAGGCCTTTATTCTATATATTTTTAACGTGAAAATGGTTTTTATAAATTTTTTTGCACTTTTGTTGATTCTGGTTATCTCTAAATTTTGTTAAAAAGGAGAATATACTTGTGTGCAAGTTCAAAACAACTAATTTGTTGCTACACCTCTCGACTTATAAAATCTGTTCTCAACCTTGTAGCAATGAACTGAAAATGGTACAAAAAAGTGGGGCATTGAGAGTTTTAAGTAGATTTTGGCTGTTACCATATTACAGTCGACATATATCACTGGTGACTTCACGTCATATAGACGTCAGAAATTTCCAGAGATGGGAATTTGGTACCTTAAATTTCCTTCTCTGACATCATTATGACGTAGAAATCACCAGTGACATATGTCGATCGCAATATGGTAGCACCCTTTAACAGGTGCAAGAAGATTTAATTTGATGTTTTATTGTTTAATGGCAATGCAGTCTGTTGACAGGCTATGACGTCAGGTTTTTTTTCTGCACTGATCAGTTTGTCGTGTGTCATTCAGAGCTACGGGGTTCTCATACGAGGTTTCAGATGGCTGTTTACGAAACCGATATCTAAGGTAAATACACACTAATTCTTTTTAAAAAGTTGGTAAATTCTTGCACGGTTTCCCTCCCGGGTTCGCGCGACTGAGTTAATTGAAGAGGAATGTTAAATTTAAAAATATCGAATTGTTTAAATTGGATTTATTGTAAACATAGATGGAAATTTTGAAATCAGTATCTTCAATGTTTTTAATTTATGCATATAATTTCATTTATAAGGGCCTTTTTTAAATTAAGGAGCACTATAAATGACCTTTTTTTCATGTTTGTTTTCCATCAAATCTCATGCATTCATAATTCTAAAGTTACTCTATTTTATGTAAACGATAGAAGCGTGAAGTTTTATATAGAGTTATTTTATAATATATAGGATAACACTATGATTAAGGTAAAAGTTGCTTCATTATGCTATACACTGATATAAAGTCTAAAAAAAATCTGTCAAAATGCTTGGTTTCACTGTATCACTGTTTTAATAAAATATAAATCTAGAGATATATCTAAAAATTCATTTATAGACTTATGCAGGGAGCTTTAATAGTTCTCAAAGATGATTTTGGAGCAAAATTTACTGTAATATTTCAAATAAGCTTGTTTTCTTTTAAAAGATTATAAAGTCCCTTTAAAATTGAATGGGTGTAGGGTGCATAACATTTTATTCGCAATAGTATGTCCTCTGTTTTTTTTCCGAACTAGTTTAACTGAACAATTAATATACCAGTGTCGATAAATGGAATATTCATTGTTTTTTTCTTGCTTTATAGTCTGTCACGTTCATTTGAAAAGGCTTTATTTTAATGAGCTTAATTTATCGAAAACACAAAAGCCGTTATGTAAGTATGCAATGTTGTCAATGTGGCATCGGGAATACTCATCTATTGTATTTTTACCTTTCTTTTTAATTCACTTAAGCTTCGTTTCTTAAAAAGTGGATTTTTTTAACGTTTTTATTTTATGCGGAAGTGATTTCCTTAAATCGCATTAAGAGATTGGAAACACTGTATATTCTTAATTCACTTTTCCTTTAATAAAAGTTTAGCTTTTAAAATGTTCTGTATGTGTTGGAAGCTTTTATAAACATTTCCAGCGATTAATAAATGATGATACTAATTGAATGTTAATAGGTATTTCCTATTTATATGACGATGCATTTTACCTTTAATCCAAGGTTGAATGTTTGTATTCTGTAGATAAATATATATTAGTTTTTCAGTTTGAACTTGGTAACACTTAGAGTGCGGGCAACGTATTTTTACGTTTTTTGCAGTCTGTCACTGGAGGGTGAGTCACGTAAAAATCCGTATTTAGTAGATTTGGGGTGGATACCCGCTAACCAACACAAATCTATTAAATGCGTATAATTATATGTATGTGTGACATTATATACGTGTTTGTATTGCTATGCAAAGATTTGCATTCCTTCTTACCACGAGTTATGATTGTCGAATTCTCGGTCTTTTGTTGCGTTATTTCGTCTTCAATCGAATTCCTAGCTCCTGAACGTATAAATCGTGTTTTGTCAATTTGGAGCTTGGTTTTTTATTGTTGAATTAAAAATTGATAAAATGAGCCGTTGTGACAAAGATAGTGAAGAAAGATAGGCGCTGACAGATTATCGGACTGTAATTTTAAAAATCGTTTATTTTTGTGATTTCGTTAAAAATATTGTTTTATCTTGTTAAATAATCATACAGTATATATTAAAGTGTAAAATAAAGTGCTGTTCATAAAAACAAAGTAGTTTTCTATTTACTTAGATTTTTTTAAATAACTAAACTTTCGCGAGATTCACGAAAAAACACCCGCTGCACGCGTAAGTTGACTGAGTTACACCCGCGTGCCAAGTGTTAAGTATTTATATGGGTGTAAATGCTTTTAACAAGACTTGTTAGGTTTATATTTGAATTAATAAACGTAATATGAATGAATCATTGTGTATTTCAGCCATTTTGTTTTCAATGATCATCAATCTGTAAAACAGTAGTCATTCAAAATTTAAAGAGCGGTCCATATTTTATTTTCAGCCTAGAGCCAAAAATAAACATTTCAAAATTTTTAAGGTAAGATAACTTCTTAAAACTACTATCTAACAGATATAGCAAGCAAAGTGTGTAATGCTTTGATGATATTTTCTCTAATCGGATCGACAACTGCTGCTTAAAAGCACAGATGTCATCTCGACAGTGTTCAGCATCATATTTATCCTCATAGAATTTGGTAATAAATAACGAATTGCACATTTTCAAAAAATATTTCTTCATATGCATTACATTTTGTTTGGCCATTTATCTTTTTACTGAAACTACATTTCTTGCTCGTTTGTAAAAGAGGTATCTGTGCAAATATTAATGATCATTGTATTTCGTGAATCAACTGATTGAACCCATTATATCGTCATTTTCAAATATTTTTATTTATTAGCAATGATATCAGTTGGTAGTACATATTTGCTTATTGTATGATTTTTAGAAATGATTGGCCCTCTGAAAGTTTCCATATCCTTAACATGTGTCGACCAAAATTACTTTTAATAGAAAATTCGAATTTCATTAAGTTTCGAGTGTATTTCACTAGTTGGAGTAACCCTAATAGTTTTTATACATTTAGAAATTTGATGTTATTTGTTTGTCAGTTTCATGTTTAGAGGAACTGACACTAAAAAAAGTTTTTTTTTAACACTAGATTTACGTATGTTGATCTGATACCTATTTGTACTGAAGTGAGCCAATTTGACTCATACAAGAAAATTGAAGTTTTTTGCAAAGAAAATAGTTCCAGATTAATTTAAATGTAATGTTTATTAGTTTATATAGTTATTTATTTAATGATTATCAAAAAATTCATGGAAAACATTTTTTACATATAAAATCTGTTTTTGAAACACATTTTCCGCAAACATTTCTATTACATTTAGCACAATGTTTCTACACGTTCTACTGTTTCTTTTGCATTACTGTTGAACTTGCCAATTCTTCCGTGCGTCAGTAGCATGAATTTCTGTCATTGGAATGGAAGTGTTCTCGACTTCTTCTCTATACTTACTTTATACTATACTTTATATATTTTATACTTTGCTTTATATTTACTTTATGCTATATATGTTACTATATTTTCATATACGTTCTATGAGTGAAATAGTTTCACAACCGTGAAAATGATAATGAGAAAATGATAATGAGAAAATGATAATGAGAAAATGATAATGAGAAAATGATAATGAGAAAATGATAATGAGAAAATGATAATGAGAAAATGATAATGAGAAAATGATAATGAGAAAATGATAATGAGAAAATGATAATGAGAAAATGATAATGAGAAAATGATAATGAGAAAATGATAATGAGAAAATGATAATGAGAAAATGATAATGAGAAAAGGATAATTTAAAAATGAAGGGGTCTGCGGGGAAGAGGAATGAAAGTTTACATATATTTTATTAACTTATAACCAACGCATGTTTTTGAAAAGTGATATTAGTTTTATATCTATATAGTGATCAAATTTTTAATGAGTCAAATTGGCTCGATCCTTAAATCTAGTGTTAATTGAGATATTGTATGATTTATTTCGATGCTTTAGTAAATATTTCGCTTCCAGTTGTACCCAATGGAGATTTCTTAGTATATGTGTTTATTCCAAATGCACATATCTAACCAATCTCTTTTCGGTTGGATCACTTTTAGAACTGTTCTATATTTCGAAAGGTAAGTATTAGATATTTTAATACTGATTTCTTCACTAGCATTTGTTTGGATATATACCTTATTACGAGCAATAAGGGTCGACCATTTTTTGAAATAGAGTACCGAACTTCCTTTATATCGATTTCATAACATACAATGTCGACGTAAGCGCCCTGCTGAACGTAATAAAGCATCACCTTTGAGCTAATATTTATCTATGAACGTTTCGTTTGAAAATTCGCACGTTTGTCCCAATATAACAGTATGAATAAAGTCTATTATGTAAGATCCAGGGCCGAATGGTTAGGGTGCTGGCCTTCTGAACCGGAGTTCGTGGGTTCGAATCCCACTATGGCATGGATGTTCGTAGCCTTTTGGAATCGGCTTTAAGCAGTAGGTCCCGGTCTCATTAGCCCTCGTGTTGCAAAAGTAGACCGTATCACTCCAAAAACCAAACCAATATAAGATCCAGGAAAATCGGTAAGAATGTTCCAATAGCTGTTATACTTATTTTATACTTTCAATCGCCCAGATCGTGTAGTGGTTAGCATATAAGGCGATTTCAAGCAGTAGGGAAAATTCTCCAATTATGACAATTCTAGCTTCAGTTTCAAACGGAAGGGCAGTTTATTGTTTGCCTATTGGCGGTTGTAAACGTGAAAATGAATGGGAAGGGCATTATAGTAGGTCGTAACTTTGCGACAAATTGCCTTATTGTGCTCCGGTTAGATTCCCTAGTAAGGTTTTGATGTATTTTTGCTGTCTCCTCATAAAAAATAATATTGTCCACTATAAAACTTAACACAATCTGCAGCTTTGTAGAGGACAATGTTTAAAAAAAGTCTCTGTTTTATATTTTTCTGGTGCTCACTATTTTTATCACTACAGCTGGTGATGCAGACACAACTTAATGCTAAACACGACTGGAAACCAGATACAGATTTAGCAACACTGGACGAACACGTGTAGCTTAAGGATTGACCCCAACTCCAGAGGACATTAGGGCAATGAATCTATTTTAAGTGCCATTAATGATCAAGGCGTATCTGAACTCGAACTGACAACCTTCCGGTTCTGAGTTTGAATTACCTTTTCCGACTTAGTTCAGCTATCAATTTAACTAATAGGAAAAATAACATAGTGGATTACTCTAATAAGTTTCACTGTCGACCGCTAGGGGAAAAACTACCACAATGAACTGCAATGGATGGTTAGGAGCTTCCCACATTGATAGGTTCTCTCCATGATCTTATTTGATAAAGTACACTCTGATATAATGGGAGAAAACTACATTGTTGAGTTACCCCACGAAGTGTAATCGTTCCTATAAATTACTTAACATAAGATCGATAGAGGGCGTTGTTTTCGTCCGCTAAATGGCTTTTAACACTAAAAAACTATGAAGGAACATGTAAACTAAATAATCGAAGTTACAAGACACTGAATGAGTTTAATTTATTCCTTGTGAATCCGATAGGTGGCGCTGATTCGTGTATTTTAGTGGCCGCTAGAGGGCCAAGTGACACAGAAAATCTATAAAAGTAACTACACCTGGAAGGGAGGTCGGGTTGGTAACTCTTTTGATGCCCTGTTTCCTCGACTTTCTTAATTGTAACGTTTTACATGTATAATTATTTGTAGTTTGCTCCTTTTAGAAACCGATAGGTGGCGCTGATTCGTGTATTTTAGTGGCCGCTAGAGGGCCAAGTGACACAGAAAATCTATAAAAGTAACTACACCTGGAAGGGTGGGTTGGGAACTCTTCTGGTGCCCAGTTTCTTCGGCTCTCTAATTGTAACGTTTTACATGTATAATTATTTGTAGTTTGCTCCTTTTAGAAACCGATAGGTGGCGCTGTTTCTTGTATTTCAGTAGCCGCTAGAGGGCCAAGTGACACAGAAAATCTATAAAAGTAACTACACCTGGAAGGGAGGTCGGGTTGGGAACTCTTTTGATGCCCTGTTTCCTCGACTTTCTTAATTGTAACATTTTTACATGTATAATTATTTGTAGTTTGCTCCTTTTAGAAACCGATAGGTGGCGCTGTTTCTTGTATTTCAGTAGCCGCTAGAGGGCCAAGTGACACAGAAAATCTATAAAAGTAAATACACCCGGAAGGGAGGGCGGGTTGGGAACACTCTTGATGCCCAGTTTCCTCGGCTTTCTAATTGTAACGTTTTACATGTATAATTATTTGTAGTTTGCTCCTTTTGAAACCGATGGGTGGCGCTGTTTTTTGTATTAGTGGCCGCTAGAGGGCCTAGTGACACAGAAAATCTATAAAAGTAACTACACCTGGAAGGGAGGGCGGGTTGGGAACTCTCTTGATGCCCAGTTTCCTTGACTTTCTAATTGTAACGTTTTACATGTATAATTATTTGTAGTTGGCTGCTTTTTGAAACCGATAGGTGGCGCTGTTTCTTGTATTTCAGTGGCCGCTAGAGGGCTAAGTGACACAGAAAATCTATAAAAGTAAATACACCTAGAAGGGAGGGCGGGTTGGGAACTCTCTCTATGCCCAGTTTCCTCGGCTTTCTAATTGTAACGTTTTACATGTATAATTATTTGTAGTTTGTTCCTTTTGAAACCGATAGGCGGCGCTGTTTCCTGTGTATTAGTGGCCGCTAGAGGGCCAAGTGCCCCAGAAAATCTATAAAAGTAACTACACCTCAAAGGGCTGGTGGGTTGGGGACTCTTTAGATACCCAGTTCCCACAGTTTGTTAGTTGTTAAGTCATGTTACAAAACACATCCAAATAGACTTTCGTAATGCCGCTAGGTGTCGCTTTTGTGGAATTTCTTCGTGGTCTCTAGAGGGATTTTGACTTAGAAAATGTTTAAAAGTAGATGGGAGGGAGGATGGGCTGGGATCTCTCTTGGTACCCAGTTGCCTCAGCTTTAGATAGTTGTTACATTAGCTTACAATGTTGAACGGACTCTTCTCCGGATCGTAAACATTTCATACCTTCTCCCATTCAAAGACAAACCCTTGTACAGAGCGCTAAACTGATTGATAGTTGGAATACTGACACTTAGGGGCTTACTAACGGGAGGAACTCCTCCTCAATGTGGTGACTCTTTAACGGTTGTCAATACTTGTAATTATTCGTATGGCAAACTATGTAGATCATATAATGTTCACCATATTTGCGCGAAAGTCAAAGTATAATAATTATAGATTTATCATAGATCCAAAGATTGAATATAACTTTTTTCTATAGGTTAAATTAAAATTTTAAGATAAAAAAACAAAGCTAAATAACATAGCACAAAGCGTTCATTTGACACACTATGGTTGCCTTCAGCAAGTTCGATTCACGTCGCTGTCGTAGAAAACTTTCAAAGTCTTAAAAACCCAAAGGTAGACTATAGAGTTGGAAACCGGATCAATAATTATCTGGGCAGATCTACTAATTAGAAAAACCTCTGATTGATATTAGGGGAAAAAAAAACTAATTTCAACTAACTGGAAGCAATAAGATAGTTTCGATATATAAAACAGTGATCCAACCGAAAAGAGATTCGTTAGATATGTGCATTGGGAGCAGACACATATACTAATAAGTCTCCATTGGGTACACAAGAAATACATTAATCATTATCTTAATTATAACAAATTCAAAAGCAATTATATCTATAGAAGATTTTTAACGACACACACACTTGACACACATTAATATTTTTATTACACACACACACACACACACACACACACACACACACACACACACACACACACACACACACACACACACACACACACACACACACACACACACACACACACACACACCACACACACACACACACACACACACACACACACACACACACACACACACACACACACACACACACACACACACACACACACACACACACACACACACACACACACACACACACACACACACACACACACACACACACACTCACACACACACACACACACACACACACACACACACACACACACACACACACACACACACACACACACACACACACACACACACACACACACACACACACACACGCACACGCGCACACGCACACGCACACGCACACACACACACACACACACACACACACACACACACACAGCATTATCAGTACTAATGAATAAAAATATATTTCAAAATAACAATACTATGGATAATACTATGTTCACTAATGGAACTGAATGATCATTAATATTTCTACAGATAACTTTTTACAAATACTGAAGAAATTAGCCAAGTTAGAGGCTAAATCGCCAAATGAAACGTAAAACGTAATGTGTATGAAGAAAGTATAAAGAGAAATGTGAAATTAGTTATTTGTAAACAAATTCTATGAGAATAAATAGGATTCTTTTTTTCACTGTCAACCGATATGTAAAAAATCGACCAAAGCGTTAACAACTATGTCAGATCGTAGTTTTAACGATTTCTTTTCACTTAAAACATTTCTTAAAAATTTTGAAATAGTCATATGCTGACAAAATCTGCAATGTTCACCCCTTTTTTAATGCCTATTGGTTTACACATTAATGGTCATTAAATAAATGGCTAAAATGTTAGACTCATTTAGGTCACATTTGTTAACACATATATAAAACTTAATCTGTCTTGAATCTGTTAATAGACATAAAATAAAAAAAAAGATCTGTTAAAAGCATTTATACTCATATAAGAACTTAAAAAATTCACATTGTAAACGTATTAATATATACTTATCTATAGAATACAAACATTTAATCTTGTAATTAAACTAGAATGCACGCGTAAAGCAAACTAACATATAATTCTTCACATCAACTCGTTTGAGTTCAATTTTAAGGGCGACATGTCACTCGTTCAATCAAGCCTTTAAAGTTTTGTAATTTAGAATCCAATTTAAAGCAGTTTAGAAGAATGAAGTCTTATAAAGCATTTCTTTTAAACCTGTAAAATGCTTTTATAATCTTGGCATTTCAAGTCTACTTAACCCCTTCCAGTATGATTTAATAATGAAAAACTGTGCATGAAATAACCATTTAATTTTTATTTAAAAAACTTGTTTCATTTTACCTTACATATTCTTAATTCAAATCCACTTTTTACATAGTGTTAAATAATATCAGAAACAGTAAAATTAAGAAAATATCAAAGCAAAACATTAATAAGGTATACAGATAATAGTCTTCAAGCTAGTGGTACTTTTCAAAACAAAGTGCAAAGGAATTCTTAATTGTTTACACCGCCAAGTAGTCTCACTTTTAATTTGATTCTTGTTACACACACGGCATTTCTTAGTAGATTTTCTTTTATTCTGACTCATTAATTTGGCAATGACTTGTACCAAGTAAACAATATGCAATAGTGACTTGTGATTTTCACAAGTGATAAAAGAGTTGTCAAATTCAGTACGCTAGAAATTTTAAACTAAATTAATTATCATATTTAACAGTAACTTTAATCGCATGACGAGTGTAGCTCGTCATTGTGCGGTATGGAATGAAAAACTAATGACGAGCTAGACTCGTCATTTTACCGGAAGGGGTTAAAATGTGTTCTATAAATGCACTCTACGTAAATATGTGCAAGATTTTTAAACATACCTCAAACTATCTTTACATCTCAAGTCTACTCCCAATGTATTCTATAAATGTTTTCTACATAAATAAGTGCAAGAATGTTTATACCTCTAGAACTACACATTATATAAAATATACCGACACAGTTAAATACAATGCATTTTGACAGTTTAATATATTTGTGTAAAACAAAATAATGAGTCAACTTTTTACATATTCCATTCGCAGTTTTATCTCATACGTGGCAGGAAATTCGTATACATAACACTTACATGTTCAACACAATGTAGAACTTGCACACAGTTTGTAATGCATAGAATTTAAATAAAAAAAAAACATGGGAATAAAGGCATATACAGTTTCTATTTGCTCAGAAATGCTGTAATTTATATTAAGTGTACGAATAACTTTTAAAATAGTGAAAATACAGATATAAGTTTTTTTTTTGTTATAAAAGTTTATAAATATGATGATGCTATTATACATTTGAAACTATTTGACATTCTCAAGGTTAAATCCCTCTTCAATTGACTTAGTTGTGTTAAATTGTAAAACAATATAAGAATTCACAAACTTTATAAAAGTATTTATTTACCTAAAATGTTGTCTGATAGTTAACCATTGTCGTATTCCGAAGTATGAGAACTCTGTAGCTATGTATTTGGTGATGCTATCGACGTTCGACGAACTACTAAAGATTGCAGCAGAAAAATCATGACGCCATTAAATACTCACTTATTCAGCCATTAAAGAATTACATGTCAAATTTAATCTTTGTTTTCTCCAGCTAATGTCACCAAATTTTTATTTTTCCACCATTTTCAGTTGCCGAGTCGAGAACAAGTCAAGATGTGTGGCAAGAAATGAGTTGTTTACAGCTTGCACACAAGTATATTCTTCTTTTCAACAAAATTTAGAGATAACCAATATTAACTACAGTGTAAAATGTTTTATAAAAACCATTTTTATCTCATAAAAAAATAGAACAAAGGCTTGATCTTACCGAGATGAACTGTATCTCGGTACAGTTCATCTTATTTCACACTTATTTAATTACAGCGAATTAGATGTTATCGTAAAATCAGTGTTAAAATCTTACGGTGTTCAAATAATTAGCGTTTAATCTGCGGTTATTTCTAATCAACTGTTATGCAATGCATCTTTAATTTGTCACACGTACTTTTTTATTTTAAATAATAAAACAAGAATAAAAATGATTTAGAATTTTTTGAGTAGAGCCATTCTTGTGTTTAAAGTTCTCTAAAAAGGTACACATTTTTTCTTTGTTTTTACAGTTCTTACGTTCGCTAATCACAAACAAAAAATGTTACAATTATACTAAAGGCTTTCACAAAAGTTAAGAAATTAACTCTATTTTTTGAAGCTTTAATTAAAACTTGTGTCACGCATAATTTGTAGAATTTTCCACTGTATAGAAAGTATTTAAATAAATCTTTCCATACAAACCACACAGATGTACAAAAATTTCCCTCACAGATTAACACGATAGTTTGGTTTGAGATGCTACAGTCTAATGTTTTGCTACGCGAGATCGGGGAGTACTCCTTAAAATTGATTCTGAACATGCCAGCAGCGGGATTCGAACCCGCAAATTCCGGAATCGAATACCAGCACCCTACCATTCACCCGTCGATGAGCATAGATTAACACGAAGCTTAGAGAATCCAACATAGCCAGTACTCAAACACTTAGAACAAGTCGAGATGTGTGGCAAGAAATAAGTTAAGAGCTTGCACACAAGCATATTCTTCCTTTCAACAAAATTATAGAGATAACCAATATTAACCGAAGTGCAAAGTACTTTATAAAGACCATTTTCATCTTATAAAAAATAGAACAAAAGCCTGATCTTACCGAGATTAACTAATCATTTAATTATAGCGAATTAGAGGTAATCGTAAAACGAATGTTAAGATCTCACGGAGTTCAAATAATTAGCGTTTAATCTACGGTTATTTCTAATCAACTGTTATGCAATGCATCCTTGATTTGTTACAAGCACCTTTTTATTTTAAGAATAGATGTCTTCATTGGAATAAAAATAAATTTAGAAAACTTTTAGTGGATCCATTCTCGCGTTTAAAGTCCTCTAAAAAGGTGCACGTTTCTTTTTTGATTTTAAGAGTTATTACATTTGCTAATGAAAAGCAAAAAGCGTGAGAATTACACGAAAGACTTTCTACAAAATTAACTCTATTTTTCGAGCTCTTATTAAAACTTGTGTCCCGCATAACTTGCAGACTTTTCCACTGTATAGAAAGTATTTAAATAAATCTTTCCATACAAACCACACAGATGTACAAAAATTTCCCTCACCGATTAACTAGACAGTTTGGTTTGGGATGCTACAGTCTAATGTTTTGCTACGCGAGATTGGGGCGCACTCCTTAAAATCAACTTTGAACATCCATGCCACCTGCAAATTCCGGAATCGAATATCATCATCCTACCACTCACCCATCGTTAGGCATAGATTAACACGAAGCTTAAAGAATCCAACATAGCTGGTACTCAAACACTTCGAGAAGAAGTCGAGATGTGTGGCAAGAAATGAGTTAAGAGCTTGCACATAAGTATATTCTTCTTTTCAACAAAATTTAGAGATAACCAATATCAACCAAAGTGCAAAATACTTTATAAAGACCATTTTCATCTTATAAAAAATAGAACAAAGGCATGATCTTACCGAGATTAAATAATTTAATTATAGCGAATTAGAAGTAATCGTAAAACCAATCTTAAGATCTCATGGTTTTCAAATAATTAACGCTTAATCTACGGTTATTTCTAATCAACTGCTATGCAATGCATCTTCGATTTGTCACATGAACTTTTTTATTTTATTATAAGAAGAAATGACATCATTAGAATTAATATAAATTTAGAATTTTTTCAGCTGAGCCATTCTCGCGTTTTAAAGTCCTCTAAAAAGGTACACGTTTCTTTTCCGTTTTTACAGTTCTTACATTTGCTAATAACAAGCAAAAAATGTGACAATTACATGAAAAACTTTCATCAAAACTTAAAAATTTGACTTAAAAAGCATTTAGAAGCAAAAGAATTCAAAAACATTCAAAAGCTTCAAAAGCATTTAGAAGCCAAATGAAATTAAAATCTATTTTTCGCGCTTATATTAAAACTTGTGTCACGCATAACAAGCAGAATTTTTAACTGTATACAGAGTGTTTAACCCTTTCGTGGGCTTTGGGAAGATTACTTCCTATCTACATAATCTTACAAAATACACCCGTGGGAAGCTCTAAACCCATTTTAATATATTGGTCTTGCTATTATAAAGATGGGAAGACTATTAAGTTTTGTGTCATCATCTATTGGTCGATCGATTGAATAGAATTAGTAATTATATTTTGAAAGTTTCCAAAAGGTTGTGTGAGAAATAAATGGCCCACGAAAGGGTTAAATAAACCTTTCCTTACAAACCTCCCAGATGTACAGTGATTTACCTCATAGATTAACACGATAGTTTGGTTTGGGACACTACGGTTTAAGGTTTTGCAATGCGAGATCAGGACATACTCCTTAAACTCGATTCTGAACACCCATGACAGCAGCGGGATTCAAACCCGTAAATTCCGGAATCGAATACCAACACCCTACCACTCAACCATCGTTGGGCATACATTAAAAAGAAGCTTTGAGAATCCAATATAGCCGGTACTCAAACACTTTAACACATATTTAATAACGTACAAGAGGCTTTTATGTTTCTGTGTAATGAATGTTGACGAGTGAAGTTCCAGGTATTTAGGAAACTGATCATGTTATATGTGACAGAAAAATTGTTAAAATTGTTTATGGTCGATACTTTTTATAAGCTAATATTGTAATGAAATGTGTGCATTGATTATAGTGAAACAGGAGGTGCTGGTCCTGTTGCAAAATGTAGGGCTACAAATGAAACAAGAATCAAACTTTTTTATACGTGTAAAGTATTGTTTTATATATCTAAAACAAAATTTGTACATTCCTGCTCAACAGAGACTAAACAATAATATATTTATATAGAAATAAAATTTCGGATGATTTTAATTTTTTTGTAAAATATATATAACATATTATATATATCTAGTACCAAATATTTTGCAGCGATCCCTTCCAAAGAATTTGGATTAGAGCAAGAAACATTTTATTTAAGATTCAGTTTTTCAAAACCAAAAATGAGTCTATAAAAATGGGGAATGTTTGAGAGTCACCTTTATTATCCTGTATTAGACATTTGTAGTTTTCGGGATTGAAATGTCACAGCGGAATCGATGGTGAAAGAAAGAAATTCTGAGAAATTTAGCTGATATTCAATTTATGGCAATTGATTTTTCAGTAGCAAATCAAAGAGCAATCACATCTCTCGAATGCCCTAACGCAGAACAAAACAGAACTGCTGCAGAACTTATAGACTTCATGATTACTGAAATAAATAATAGACTCGTAGCTCTAAATTCAATTACTATTGACTTTGAACATTTTAAGTGGCCATGAGTTTCTTAAAAAGTGTCTTAGTTGATCAAAAGGTCTGCATATCTAGTCCCAAATGATTTTGTTGATTTAAAATCACATGAATTCATATCAGGAGTTGAAAGTTTCAAATTTCAACCGATTTAGATACTGAAAGACTTCAAAGAAATAAGTTCCTGCTAAGTTTTAGAGGGAATTAATCATTAGAACTAGAAAATATATTTCCAAATTTAGCAACTGCACCAAAATTTTTTTATTCTTTAGTGAAACGACAGCTTTGTGTGAACTTTCTTTCAGTAAGATGAAAGTGATAAGATTATATCTGCAACCCTCATTCAGACAAAAACGGCTACGGAATATCACCATTCTGGGCACTGAAAAAAGAAATTGAAGCAAGATTAGATCATCGATTTACAGGTGGATGCTAAACCTTGGACAGCAATGCCCCAAATGTCTTTACTTTTTATATAATACTTAAATATAAATTTTTTAGTTTTTAATTTCGTAAGTTATGAGTTCATTTTGAATACAGGTGTCCCAAAAGGTCGTTTACAAACTTAAAATGCAGGTCTGTCATATCATGATGAACGAGATTTACATAGGAACTTGTGTCCGAAAATGCAAACTGCGACAGCTAGAGGGCAATAATTGCAGGAAAACGGGAGAGTGGGAAAAATCATTTCAAACTTGGGCGTTGAAGGAGAAGGATGAATGAGTTTAGTAAAGCAGAAATGGCCGACGTGCATTACGTATATGGCGCCGCTGATGGAAATGGACGAGCCTCTGCACGGATGTACCTTGAGCGCTTCCCAAACAGATGTCAGACAAGTCATGTTTTGTTTGGACAATGGCACCGCAGATTGTGTGAATCAGGAGCTTTGTCTTTGTAACTAACCAAAATAAATACCACTATACATTTGATCACAGATTAATACCTAAATATAAACCAGAGCTACACCACAATTAGGAATTCTGGCAAAGCAAATTTATCTAAGTAAACGTAACAAAAACAAATAATTTAGGAGTCGGCTTAATGCTCTGGGTAAACTTACAGATATAACTAAGAAAAAGCAAATAAAGCTTCATTACCGATGAAAATAAGTTACGTGGTACTCACTTAAACTGATGAAAGTTCGACGAGACTCAAACATGCAGAGCAATAAACATACTGGGCCGGTCTTACCAAAGTCGTTTAAAGGCTAACCTCAATCTCTGTTTAAACGGATAATTGCTTCCTACAATTGGTTGGTTACTAGTGGTTAGCTGTTAAACGACTTTGGTGAGACCGGCCCTAAGAGCCCTAGTTATGAATGGAAACAATCATGTCGAAAACAGAAGCCTACCGAGAAAACATGCTCAGAGAGCAAGCTGCATAGAACCTCAGCCTTAAGCATAAAAAGATTTATACAAATACTAGCATATAGCGCATCTGACGGGATCAGTAAAATTTTTAATTTTCCTGAATTGTAAAGTACCCTATGAGGCAGGTAAAAAAAATGGTTTGTTTTTTGGCTGAGAATTATCTAGTATTTTCAATAATTTGTTTATCTTCATACTCCCCTAAAGCCTCTCGACACTGTGAATGCAGATTAAAATCACGTTGAATTCATTTAGAAAGATAATTCAAAGTTTTCTTAGCTACGTCGAAATTATCGTTAAGTTCTTCCCAATTTTTTTGCCACAGTAATGAATGGAAGTAAAGTAATGAAACTATCATTTTTCACGACATTCTGGAGGTAGATAGAATTTGTTGTTAATACCGGTGATAAAATTTTCATTGCAAACAAAAAATAATCGATGATTAAATTTAAAACTATCCCATATGTACTTAATCTATAATTTAAGTTTAATAAAAAAGAAAATTATTTAATATCTAAGTTCAGTGATAAAAGGTATGAAAATAATGCAGATGATATGTATATAAATAATTTTAAATAAAAATGATTAAATGAGATGGTGAAAGGAATGACGTCATAATGCTAGAAAAAAAATGTTATTTTTACCTATTTATTATGTGATAAATTGATGAATTTAATCATCGCCTGCTCTTAACCGGGGGAAATAGGGCTTGAAATAACGGCATTAAACGATCGAAAAGGGGGAAGGGGTGGATTTTGAACATTTTTGAATTCGCTTTGAATTTTGCTAACTGTAACTCATTAAGAATCCAATATGGATGCCTCTATTCTCTATCCTAATTTTAAATAAAAATGATTAAATAAGATGGTTAAAAGAAGAACGTCATAATGCTAGAAAAAATGCTATTTTTACCTATTTATTATGTCATAAATTAATAAATTTAATCGTCTACTCTTAATAGGGGAAAATAAGGCTTGAAATAATGGCATTAAACGCTCGAAAAGGGGATTAGGGTGGATTTCGAACGCTTTAAAGAAGACTGTATTTTTACCTGTGATATGAAGCATATTTATACCAATTTATTTTAGAATAGGATCTTTAGTTTAGGAGAAGATAATCCTTACTAGCTTTGTATTTTGCTAACCCTAACTCATCATGAATCTAATATGGATGCCTCTATCCATTCTAGGTCCAACCGCTTCATAAATTCGAGAACAGATGGACAGATAACTTAGGTTATTTTTATATAGAGGATCGTTACAACCGTTCGTCTATTCAAAGTAGCAAGATTTGACAAACTCTGATTGGCCGAACATCGTTGCTTGTTAAAAAAATTTGTAAGCGGTTGAATTAATTTTAATATTAAAAAAAGTGTTAAAAATAAAAGTAATAGTTATTTTAAGAAAACTATTAAATACAGCTTAAACTTTAAATGGAAGTTAGAACACAGCATCTTTTAACCGATGGCAAATGAATAAATAAACCAGGTTAATTTATCAAACGCTTAAAAGGAAAGCAGATATATAACTGATGGGATTAACACTTGGTTTCCAACAGTATCACAGGCAATTCCTAATAATGGCACTTTGTACATATAACCGTTATTTATGTTAACTGTTTAGTAAAGAGAACACATTTGAATGATCTCTGATAGAGAACTTAATTTCTAAGATAAATATTACTAAAGGAGTAATTATGACGAAACGTTTGAGGAATGAGTAATTTTGAGATTATAGATAATGCATTCGATCGATACACTACTTGAGGTTTTAAGTTACTTGTAAATTTAATTCGACAAATTATTTCAAATGATAACATGCCGAAACATAATGCTTGGAAGGAATGTTTATGTCAGATGATGTATAATTAGTCTGGAAAAGCGGGAAATCTTCTTTCATCTTCAGAACCCGAGAGAATTCAGTTGACAGAACGCTGAGAATGATGTTTTAGAATAAATAGTCCTCATGCAACTATTGAATTTACCTGTAAAGTTGGATATGAAAAAGAGAGAAACATTCACAGAACAAAGGATCTTCATGAATATGCGTTAAAAAAGATTCTATCGGGATTTAAAAGGCTAATGATAATTCAATAAAGTATTGGAAAATTTAAAGAAATGGGTTTTTCTGTCCTATTTGAATGTCATGCTATATTTTAAATAGATAGCTATAATGTTTCTGTGTATTATGTATCATGTTTGAGGAAATCTATAAGTTAAATTTAACCAAAAATTAAATAACACAGACTTTAAAATAAACTGAAAGATGTACTTTGTTCAGGTACTGTAAAAAATAAATTTCTTATCGGAATTCTGGAACCTTAAAAGATTTTGAAATACAACTTCTCTGGAAGATCTTAGACTCTTAAAATAAAAACATGTATTTATTTTGTATTGATTCAAGCAATGTTGAATTATAAATCGATTTTACACATCAATGATTACCGAAATCTGTTCAAATTAAGCGATAATAATGCAAGATAAAGGCCAAGAATTACAAAAAAGAATATTTTATATAATTCAATAAAGTATTGGAAAATATAAAGAAATGGGTTTTTAAAAAGTTAAGTCATGCTATATTTTAAATAGATAGCTATAATGTTTCTATGTATTATGTATGTATCATGTTTGAGGAAATCTACAAGTTAAATTTAACCAGAAATTAAATAACACAAATTTTAAAATAAATTTAAAAATGTACTTTGTTTAGGTACTGAAATAGAAAAAAATAAAATTTCCTATCGGAATTCTGGAACTTTAAAAAGATTTTGAAACATAACTTCTCTGGAAAATCCTAGATTCTTAAAATAAAAACATGTATTTATTTTGTGTTATTTCAAGCAAAGTTGAATTAAAAATTGATTTTACACGTCAATGATTACCAAAATCTGTCCAAATTAAGCGATAAGAATGCAAGATAGAGGCCAAGAATAACAAAAATGAATATTTTATATAATTCAATAAAGTATTTGAAAATTTAAAGGAATGGGTTTTTCTGTCCTATTTGAATTCTCATAAAGTTAAGTCATGCTGTATTTTAAATAGATAGCTATGGCATAAAGTTAAATATAACGGTTATTTATGTAAACTGTTTAGAACTGTTAGAATACATTTGAATCATCTCTGATAGAGAACTTAATTTCAAAAATAAATTTTACTAAAGGAGTAATTATGACGAAACGTTTGAGGAATGTGTAATTTTGAGATTATAGATAATACGTTGGATCTATACACTACTTGAGGCTTTAAGTTACTTGTAAATTTAATTAGACAAGTTATTTCAAATGATAACATGCCGAAACATAATGCTTAGAAAGTATGTTTATGTCAGATGATGTATAATTAGTCTGGAAAAGCGGGAAAACTTCTTTGATCTTCAGAAAAGAACCTGAGAGAATTCAGATGATGCTGAGAATGATGTCTTAGAATAAATACTCCTCATGCAACTATTGAATTTACCGGTAAAGTTGGATACGAACAAGAGCGAAATATTCACAGAATAAAGGATCTTCATGAATATCAGTTAAAAAAGATTCAATTGGGATTTAAAAGGCTAATGATAATTCAATAAAGTATTGGAAAATTTAAAGGAATACGTTTTTCTGTCCTATTTGAATGCTCATAAAGTTAAGTCATGCTATGTTTGAAATAGATAGCTATAATTTTTCTATGTATTATCATGTTACGTATCATGTTTGAGGAAATCTATAGGTTAAATTCAACCAAAAATTAAATCGCACAAACTTTAAAATAAATTTAAAAATGTACATTGTTCAGGTACTGTAAAAAATAAATTTCCTATCGGTATTCTGGAACCTTAAAAAAGATTTTGAAACATAACTTCTCTGGAAAATCTTAGATTCTTAAAATAAAAAAAACATGTATTTATTTTGTATTATTGCAAGCAATGTCGAATTAAAAATTGAATTTATACGTCAATAATTAACGAAATATGTTCAAATTAAGCAATAAGAATGCAAGATAAAGGCCAAGAATGAAAAAAGAATATTTTATATAATTCAATAAAGTATTGGAAAATTTAAAGAAATGGGTTTTTCTGTCCTATTTGAATGCTTAAAAAGTTAAGTCATGCTATATTTTAAATAGATAGCTATAATGTTTCTATGTATTATATATCATGTTTGAAGAAATCTATAAGTTAAATTTAACCAAAAATTAAATCACACAAACTTTAAAATAAACTTAAACATGTGCTTTGTTCAGGTACTGTAAAAAATAAATTTCCTATCGGAATTCTGGAACCATAAAAAATATTTTGAAACATAACTTCTCTGGAAAATCTTAGATTCTTAAAATAAAAACATGTATTTATTTTGTGTTATTTCAAGCAATGTTGAATTAAAAATTGATTTTACACATCAATGATTACCGAAATCTGTTCAAATTAAGCAATAAGAATGCAAGATAAAGGCCAAGGATAAGAAAAAAGAATATTTTATATAATTCAATAAAGTATTGGAAAATTTAAAGAAATGTGTTTTTTATCCTGTTTGAATGTTCATAAAGTTATGTCATGCTACATTTTAAATAGATAGCTATAATGTTTCTATGTATTATTTATCAAGTGCGAGGAAATCTATAAGTTAAATTTAACCAAAAATTAAATCACACAAACTTTAAAATAAATTTAAAAATGTACATTGTTCAGGTACTGTAAAAAATAAATTTCCTATCGGTATTCTGGAACCTTAAAAAAGATTTTGAAACATAACTTCTCTGGAAAATCTTAGATTCTTAAAATAAAAACATGTATTTATTTTGTGTTATTGAAAGCAATGTCGAATTAAAAATTGATTTTACACGTTAATGATTACCAAAGTCTGTTCAAATTAAACAATAAGAATGCAAGATAAAGGCTAAGAATAACAAAAATTAATATTTTAAAATTCAATCTTGCAAAAAGTTAAATTTTGAAATATGAATATTCTAACCATTTCAGGTCCAACTGCTTCATAAATTTGAGGACAAACGGACAGATAACTTAGGCTATTATTATATAGGCGATTGTTGCAACTTTTTGTCTATGAAAAATAACAAGATTTGGCAAACACTGATTGGCCGAACATCGTTATTTGTTAAAAAAAATTTGTAAACAGTTGAATAAATTTTAAAATTAAAAGAAGGTGTTGAAAATAAAAGTAATAATTATTTTAAGAAAACTATTAAATACAGATTTAACTTTAAACGGAAGTTAGCCAAGAACATCTTTTAACTGAATACAAATGAATAAATAAACGAGGTTAATTTATTAAACACTTAAAAGAAAAGCAGATCTATAACTGATGGGATTAACACTTGGTTTCCAACACTATACCAGACAATTCCTAATTATTATATGGCATTTTGTACATATAACGGTTATTTATGTAAACTGTTTCGTAAAGAGAATACATTTGAATCATTTCTGATACAGAATTTAATTTTTAAAATAAATATTACTAAAGGAGTAATTATGACGAAACGTTTGAGGAATGTGTAATTTTGAGATTATAGATAATACGTTGGATCTATACACTACTTGAGGCTTTAAGTTACTTGTAAATTTAATTAGACAAGTTATTTCAAATGATAACATGCCGAAACATAATGCTTAGAAAGTATGTTTATGTCAGATGATGTATAATTAGTCTGGAAAAGCGGAAAAACTTCTTTCATCTTCAGAACCGGAGAGAATTCAGTTGACAGAACGCTAAGAATGATGTCTTAGAATAAGTACTCCTCATGAAACTATTGAATTTACCGGTAAAGTAGGATCTGAACAAGAGCGAAATATTCACAGAACAAAGGATCTTCATGAATATGCGTTAAAAAAGATTCTATCGGGATTTAAAAGGCTAATGATAATTCAATAAAGTATTGGAAAATTTAAATGGGTTTTTCTGTCCTATTTGAATGTCATGCTATATTTTAAATAGATAACTATAATGTTTCTGTGTATTATGTATCATGTTTGAGGAAATCTATAAGTTAAATTTAACCAAAAATTAAATCACACAAACTTTAAAATAAACTGAAAGCTGTACTTTGTTCAATTACTGTAAAAAATAAATTTCTTATCGGAATTCTGGAACCTTAAAAAGATTTTGAAACATAACTTCTCCGGAAAATCTAAATTCTGAAAATAAAAACATGTATTTATTTTGTGTTATTTCAAGCAATGTTGAATTAAAAATTGATTTTACAAGTTAATGGTTAGCAAAATCTGTTCCAATTAAGCAATAAGAATGCAAGATAAAGTCCAAGAATAACAAAAAAGAATATTTTATTTAATTCAATAAAGTATTGGAAAATTTATAGAAATAGGTTTTTCTGTTCTATTTGAATGCTTAAAAAGTTAAGTCGTGCTATGTTTTAAATAGATAGCTATAATGTTTCTATGTATTATGTATCATGTTTGAAAAAATCTATAAGTTAAATTTAACCAAAAATTAGATCACACAAACTTTAAAATAAATTTAAAAATGTACTTTGTTCAGGTACTGTAAAAAATAAATTTCCTACCGGAATTCTGGAACATTAAAAAGATAATTTCTCAGGAAAATCTTAGATTCTTAAAATGAAAACATGTATTTATTTTGTGTTATTTCAAGCAATGTTGAATTAAAAATTGATTTTACACGTCAATGATTACCAAAATCTGTTTAAATTAAGCAACAAGAATGCAATACAAAGGCCAAGAATGACAAAAAAGAATATTTTAAAATTCAATCTTGCAAAAAGTTAAATTGGGAAACGTCCCTTTCTTGTTTGATAATTATTTGAAATATTTTAATAATAATTCTAAATGTGTTTGATGACATATATACTAGGGCTGTTCAATAAGTAATAAGACTAAAATTATAAAAAATACAGAATACCTTTAATCAACAGCCTTTACATGGTGTTTTACAAAATAACTACCGCACTTATCCCAACGTTCCGTCCGCTTCTTAAAAACATGTAAAAGTCCGTTTTTTGAGAGCTCTTTCAAAACCGCCTCTGCAGCCTTTACACATTATTCGTTTCTTGTAAAATGTTTGCCTCGTAATGGTTTCTTAAGTTGAGAAAACAGCCAGAAATCGCATGAAGAGAGATCAGGACTATATAGAGGGTATGGTAAAATCTCTACGTTGTTCTGCAGCAAAACATCCTGTACGCAACAAGCAATATGGGGCAGGGCATTGTCATGCTTCAATAGGAAGCTATTTCAGGGCAAAGGACGTTTCCTTTGAACATGCTATACAAATTTTCGTAAGACATTGGCATTGTACAAACCATTTACGATAATACCGGGTTTTACGGCTTGTTGATACACCATTCCTTCATAATAAAAAAAATATTGCCATAACTTTACCAGCCGATTTCACAGTTTTTTCTTTCTTGCCAAACACGCTTCAGTTCAATCACGTGATAATCAGGAACATGAACGTGTACACGCAATCTATAGGTAGCTTTTTCTAATACAGACAACAAACTTTTTTATGCCACAGAAATTAGAATTCCGATGAGCGGTTTCGCGGCAGTAAAATTAGTCTTATTATTTATTGAACAACCCACGTATATTTCATATCTCCAAGGTAATAATTTACAAACAGCTCTTTAATGCCTACTTATTCTTTAAACACACATGAAGAATGAAATGTGATGAGGCGATTTAGATCAGTAATATAATTTATTCATTCATACAAGAAGTAAAATGCTCGGGATCTAAATCTGAATTCATCACATCTTTTGTAAAGGATAGAGGACCATAAAATTATTTTCAACGGAAATTGTTGTCTTGTACGGTAGTCTTGGGCGGGGTTCTGATCCCAGTCCTAGATTAGAATCCTGTCTCCGTACTTGACACTAAATAAGAATGTACCTTTGTGGAGTTATTTATGAGTCCCTAAGGGACAGTGCCCAATTAGAAGGGATAAGGTTTTACACGTTGGCGGTCTCAAGGCGGGGTTTAAGCAGACCAATTAGATTTTTACAACCATCCCGATTAGATGATAAGACGGAAGAGGGGACAAAGATGACATTAATGAAATAAGAAAAATCTAAAAAAAGAGAGAAGGTGTTCGGGAGTCCAGTGGAGGAGACAAGTCAGACGGAACGTGTTAGGGAGTCCAAGGAGAATAGCCTTGAGTTTGACAGAGACTCCGGAAACGTTCAGAACATCTAGAGACTACCAGCAGTGTTCCTGTATAAAATATTACGTTCGCACCCCAAACTCTCAGAAGGAAGCCCCTGACCAGACCGACGGAAGATCCATACATACCCAATCCTGATAAACCCTCAACCAGCAGTGTTCCGGGCTCACCATATTAACTCACAAAGGCACCCCCTTTTACGTATATTTGAAATTGAGATTAGGTCCTCTCTCTTATATTTACATATTTACTTAAGTGATGAAAAATTATTGTCAGAACTAAATTAGAGTGGCACCTAATTTGAAGGTGTCGATAAAGCATATTTTATGAAGATAGAATCGGATTGTGTGTACATAGATGATATATATCATTAATAATAAATTTACTTTTTTTTATTTTAAGCTGGTTTCAGATACTTTTAATTTAGCTTTTAGTTTATTTTCATATTTTATATCTGTAGTTTCTCAGAACCTGTGGTTGAATTTAGTACTAAAAAATTTAACACAACTCAACCAAAATAAATACCACTATACATTTGATCACAGGTTATTACCCAAATATAAACGAGAACTACACAACATGGAATACAGCATCTTCACTAGGAATTGAAGTCTAAACAAACGAATTATGGATAATTTCATGACAGACTGTATTAAAAGGGCTGAAATTAATTCTGAACTATATTAATACGCTTTTAGAACATATAAGATTTATTTATGTTAACTGCTTCGAGAGAAGAAGTCATTTGAAGGAACCTAGTCCGACAGCTTAATTTCTAAAATAAATATTGCTGTAGGAACAGTTATGATAAGACGTTTGGAGAATTTAGGATTATTGATAATGCACTGGAGCGATACGCATTTTACGACGCTTTATATTTGATTCATCGAACAATTTCAAACGATAATACCTTGAAATATAATGTTTTGAATAAATGTTTATGTCATATTATGTACGGTTAGATCAAAAGAGTGAAAAGTCTCTTATGATCTTCAGGAATGAACTCGAGAGAGTTTAGGTGACAGAAAGCTAAATGAAAAGCCTTGAAACAAATATTCCTCATGCAATTATTGGCATTATCAGTAAATTAGAAAAGCAACAAGATCAAAACAATCACGGAATAAAGAATCTTAATGAATATGGATTAAAAATGATTCTATAGGTGTTAAAAATCTAATGATAATTCAATAAAGTGTTGGAATATTTAAACAAATGGAGTATTTCTGTCCTAAATAAATGCTCGCAAAGTTGACTCATGCTATATTTTAAATAGATATCAATAATGTTTCTATGCAGTATATGTAAAGTATGAGGAAACATCAAAGCTAAATTAAATAAAATTTTTATTTTTTATTTTTAATTTCCTATTTTTTATTTTTCTTAATATTTTATTTCTTTACATACCACACGCCAGCACCAGGTAGTATACACTCAAGAGTCAAAACATTATGACCACCTGTCAATAACGAGTTGGCCCACCTTTGACGAGCAACAGAGCTTCAACCCACCTTGTTATGGATGCCACAAGTCATTGGTAGATGACCGGAGAGAGATTGTACCAGATGTTTAAGCAACTGTCACGCAAATCCGAGATATTGCGAATTGTTGGTCTTTGAACAGTGAGCTGACGTCCCATGATATCCCAAATGGATTGAGATACCGGAGATTAGGCGGCTAGGACATTAACTGGAATTCAGCATCATGTTCCTAGAACCACTCCAACTCAATTTTAGTCTTCTGCCACGGGGCGTTGTCCTGTTGGAACATTCCATTTCCAGCTACAAAAACAGAAGCCATGTAAGGGTGCAACTGGTCCGCAATGATGTTCAGATACCCTGTAGCATTCATGGTATGCTCTACCACAATCACGGGTCTCCGAGACGCCCAAGAGAATGTCCCCAAAGCATAATACTGTCACCACCGGCCTGTGTATGACCTACTGTACATTGAGGAAGCAACTGTTAGCCTGGAAGACGGCGTATCCTGACACGGCCATCGGCGTGAGGAATGACAAACAGTGATTCATCCGACCAGGTAACTCTCAACTACTGATCCATGGACCAGTCGCAATGTTTCCTTGCCCAGCGTAGGCGCAGTCGGCGATGACGCTTGGTCAGCAAAGTCACAGGAGTGGAACGTTTGCTGCGTAGCCCCATATCCAACAGTGTCCGCTGAACAGTGTGCGATATTATTCTACTTGGCCCTGAATTGTATTGGGTTGTCAGCTGAGCCACTGTCTGGCTCCGGTTTTCCTCCACCATGCGAGACAGTCTCCGACGACCTTTTTCTTTGATAGCGTGTGGACGTCCAACACCATGTCGTCTACTGCTGGTTTCACCGTCATTCATCGACTTTGTATAAGTACTAACAACTGTAGATAGCGAACAACCCACGAGTCGTGCAGTTTCGGAAATACTTGTTCCGAGCCTTCGAGCCATTACATCTGCCCTCTATAAAATTCGCTTAGATCCACAGCCTTTCCCATCACACACAGAAGTAAGTAAAAAAATGATTCTTCAGACTTTCCAACAGCAGTTAAATACCACTTCCACCTGATTACGTGTCTTCCACGTCAACCAGGCGAGTTCATTGCAAAATGAAGGTGTGGTCATAATGTTTTGGCTTTTTAGTGTATAATTTAATAGGTTATTGTTGATTTATTTTAAACTAGATTTCAGATCTTATACAATTTTCTTGAATCAAGAAACTGAGCAGACATTTACTGTTTTCTTGAAAATGCAGCCGTTAAGGGTTAAATCATAAAAAATTTAAAACAAACTTTAAATTACACTATTCGGACACTTTAAAAAATGAATTTTTTATCGAAGTTCTGGAGTCTTTAAAATAAACTTTAAAATACACTATTCGGACACTTTAAAAAATAAATTTCTTACTGAAATTCTGGAGTCTTTAAAATACACTTTAAATCACACTATTCGGGCGCTTTAAAAAATAAAATTTCTTACCGAAGTTCTGGAGTCTTTAAAACATTTTAGTAACACTACTTCCCTGCAAAGTGTTGGACTGTTGAAAAAAAGAATTTATATTTATTTTGTATGTGTTTTTCAATGTGGAATTAAAAACTGTTTATATAGATCAATGATTACAAAAATCTATTCAAATCAAGCAGTAAAAATGAAAGATTAAAGTAAAGAATAAAAAAGAAACATTTAAAAATACCTTCCACAAGAAAATATTAAAAAAATTAAAAAAAAAAACCTTGGTTTTATTTTATAATTATTTACACTTTTTAATAACATTTCTAGTGTGTTTAATCTTACATATGCTTCACCTATTTCCCAAATATATTATGCTTCACACTATTTTGAAAGTAATAATCTGTTTGATGTTCACTTACTCTTTAAGTGGAAGGGGATATAGCATTGTCACCAGGAATTGTCTAAACAAAGAAATTAAGGAATGAGGGTTGCTACACGAGGGAAAATGAGACCGGGACCTACTTCTTAAAGCCGATTCCAAATAATTATTAAGTTCTTTAATAACATCTCTAGTGTGTTTAATGACATACATATGCTTCATCTATTTCAAAAGCAATAATCTGTTTAATGTTCACTTACTCTTTAAGTGTACAGGAAGACTGGACTATAGCGTTGTCACCAAGAATTCTCTAAATAAAGAAATTACTGTGGGGGGGTAATTTGGTTTGGTTTGGAGAGCAAAGGATTACTTTTTTGCAACACGATGGCTAATGAGACCTAGACCTACTGCTTAAAGCCGATTTATGGATGGTTACGAACATTTATGCCACAGTGGGATACGAACTCCGGTACCGAAGGCCAGCACCCTAACCAATCGGCCATCGTTCGGCTTGGGTTGGTATGGTTTGGAGTGCTACAGTTTACTTTTTTTGCAACAGTAGGCCAGTAACCTACAGCTTAAAGCCGATTTCGAACGGCTACGAACAACCATGCCACAGTGGGATTCGAACTCCGGTACCGAAGGCCAGCACCTTAACCAATCGGCCATCGTTCGGCGGAGCCAACGGAGAGCTAAGGGTTAAAGGTGTTCTAATAAATTCGAAGCTGTATTACGGCACTTTTATAAATATACGGGTTATTTATGTAAACGCTTCATGAGGAAAAGATATTTGAAGAATCTTTGTCATACAGCACAATTTCTAAAATAAACATAGCTGGAGGAGTAGTTATGATAAGACGTTTCGAGAATGAGTAATTTTATGGGTTATTGATAGTGCATTGGATCAATACTCATTTTAAGTGACTCTAAATTTGATTCATCCAATCATTTCAAATGATAATGCGCTGAAACATAATGCTTTAAATGAATGCTTACGTTAGATGATGTATAAACATCCAGTAACAGAGGAAGCATTACTTTGATCTCCCGATACAATCCCGACACATTTTAGTGGACGGAACGTTGGATTAAAAGGCTTGGAATAAATATTCCTCACTCAAATAATAACATTAACAGTAAAGTAGGAAAGGAACAAAATTAAAATATTCTCGGAACAAACGATCAGGATGAATGCGAGCTGACCAATATTCAACCGGGATTTAAAAAGCTAATAATAATAATGCAATAAAATGGTGAGAAGTTTTAAGAAATAAATACTTTTGTACTAAGCAATAGCTCGTAAAACTAACTATCTATGTTTTAAATTTGGTTTATATGCTTTATGTATAGCTTCTTATGTAATGTATCTCAATTCCTTATATATATAAGTTGGATTTAACTAAAATTCAAATCACGCAAAATTTAAAAAACAACAACTTTAAAATGCGTTTTTTTTCAGGTACTTTAAAAATCTCTTACCAATTTTTTGGGATCTTAAACACATTTTGAATATATAAGTTCCCTGGAAAATGTTGTAACTTTAAAATAAAAAAATTATATTTATTTGTGTGTTTACTGAAAATATTTTTGTATCAAAAAATGATTACACAGATGAAAAACTACATATATCCTGTTCAAACTAAGCAATAAAAATGAAATATTAAGGACAAACTTAAAAAAAATAAGAGAACATTTAAAATAGTTCTTCAAAAAATGTGTTATTAAATTGAAAAAAAATCCTTTTACTATTTTATAATTATTTATAACTTTGTAATAACATTTGTAGCTTGTTCGATGACATTCTTATGCTTCATATTTGCTAGGATCAGTCAGTAAAAAAAAAAAAAAAAAAAAAAAAAAAAAAAAAAAAAAAAAAAAAAAAAAAAAAAGAAAACGAAGCCGAATGTTCTTGTCTACTACGTAGATTCTGGAAAAAATTAGACAAAAACTAGTTTTTACGTCAGTCGATGCGGAACCACAAAACGGGAAGGTTGATTCAAAAAATCAATTTCGATTTCAAATTAATTTTTTATTTACCCTTGCAAAAATGATATTATATATACATATATATATATATATATATATATATATATATATATATATATATATATATATATGTATATAATACATATATATATATGTATATAATATATATATATATATATATATATATATATATATATATATATATTATAAATATATTTGTTTGTATATATATTTGTTATTTGTCTTTATATATTTGTTTATATATTTCAATATAAAATGCGAAAAGTTGGTTAAAAATTAAATAATTTTCAATCTATTGAGATTTAACTGAATAACTAAATTTACGCGCAAAACGCCCGCTCCCGGTACAATTCCGCTGCGAAATGTACCTGCACACAATGTGTTAAAAAACATGTCATTTGCCATAACAAAGGAATAATTGAAAATGCTGTGAAGTGACTCAGCCGTATCTCTAATGCAGTAACAAGTTTTCTAAAATATCATCTCCTGAGATAGAAATTATTGGTTTTTTTCTGACGTTACTTAACACATTGCGTGCGGGTACATTTCGCAGCGGAATTGTACCGGGAGCGGGCGTTTTGCTAGTAAATTTAGTTATTCAGTTAAATCTCAATAGATCGAAAATTATTTAATTTTTAACCAACTTTTCGTATTTTATATTGAAATATATAAACAAATATATAAATAGAAATATATAAATAACAACCATAAGATTTTTGTAAACAAAAAATGTATATTTTAGTGGATAAATTTATAATAGTATTGTAAATATGAAAAATCAAACAGAAATAGTAGTATATAGTTTTAATTTTTTCGAATTATGTTATATATAAACATTTTTACATTATAAAAAAATGAAAAGAGCAATCATAAAACTAATAATGTAAAAACTAGTTTTTATTTGTCTAAATTTTTCCAGAATCTATGTAGTAGACCGGGAATAGGGCGTTTTGCGCGTAAATTTAGTCGTTCAGTTAAATCTCAATAAATCGAAAATTATTTAATTTTTTAACCAACTTTTCGTATTTTATATTGAAATATATAAACAAATATATAAATAGACAAACAAATATATATATATATAAACATATATATATAATATATATATGTATATATATATATATATATATATATATATTATATATATATATATATATATATATATATATATATATATATATATATATATATATATATATATATATATATATATATATATATATATATATATACTATCATTTTAGCAAGGATAAACAAAAAGTTAATTTTAAATCTAAATTGATTTTTTTTAATCAACCTTCCCGTTCTGTGGTTCCGCATCGACTGATGTAAACACTAGTTGTAATTTATCTAAATTTTTCCAGAATCTATGTAGTAGACAAGATAATTCGGCTTCGTTTTACTGCATATAATGTTATTTTTTTACCCACAAACAAACCATGTTGTTACACTAACACGTAGTAATACGTGACCCGCGATAAAATATCAATCGTCAGAAAATGTATTAGTACGTGTCCCGCATACAACGTGTTAATTGTTTTTACATTTTTCTTTCTTTTTGCATATGATATTGCTAAAATACAAAGCGTTCTGTTAGAATTACAGTATGTATTTTTTGTGGCCCTCATAAATTTAAACCTTCTTTATTTGGTCCGTATAATTCTTTGAGACATGCTTTATACAGACAAGTTCGTTTCGAAAAGATGATTGAAGAATCTTTGGCAGACAACTTGAGTGATTTCTATAGCAAAGAATATTGCTAGAGGAATAATTATGAGAAAATCATTTGAGAAATGTGTAATTTTTGAAATTATTGATAACACAATGTATCCATAAGCATCTTAGAATTTTAAGTTACAATTAAAATTAATTCGCAGAATCATTCCAAATGATAATACGCCGAAACATATTGCTTACAAAAATTCTTTTCTTTCTGGCATATAATTACTCCAGAATAGCTGCAACTCTACTTTGATCTCCGGAGAGGAAACCGATAGAGTTCCTTTAGAGACTTAAAATCTACATTCTAAAGTTTTCTTTTGACTCATGAGTCCTTGGTGTAGATACCAGTGTACCCTTTAAATCTGATATAGACGGTTAATATTTCGCCAAGAAAAATCTATAGAAACTGTAAGAAATATGCTGTTTTATGTTGTACAGTAAAAAAGTTTTTTTAAAGTGAGTGTTTTTTAAATATTGACAAAATAAAATGATTGAAAATTTGGAAATGTATATTATAAAGTAAATTTAGAATCTTGAAATCTTCATTTTACAGCTTTAGACGATCACAGCCGTCACAGATCAGTGAGTTCTTGGTGTAGATACAAGTGGAATGATACCAATAAATTCTTTACATCTGATATTGAAGTTAAATATTTCTTCAATATATATATATATATATATATATATATATATATATATATATAAACTACTAGAAATATGCTGTTTTAGATTTTACAGTAAATAAATATTTTTTTAAAAGAGGTTTTGTTTATTTATTGACAAAATAAAATCCTTGCAAATTTGGAAAAGTATATTATAAAGTACCTTTAGAGACATAAAATCTACATTTTAAAGCCTTCTTTTGACTCATTGGTGTAGATACCACTGTACCCTTTAAATTTGATATTGACGTTTAATATTTCGTCAAGAAAAATCTATAGAAACTGCTAAAAATATACTGTTTTATGTTGTACATTAAAGAAGTTTTTTTAAAGAGGTTTTTTTTATATGTATTAACAAAATAAAAACCTTGAAAATTTGGATCATCATTTTATCTTCATTTTACAGTCTTCTTTTCATTCTCGACTCCTTGGTGTAGATACCAGTGTACTGTGACGTTGCTACACCCCCATTTGGCTTCACAAAGAGGTTTTGTTAAAACCCAGGCCAAGGCGACTTTCTGGTTGGCTTTTGGACACTATATTACGAAGAGTTTTCGCTTTGACCACGCCTTGAGATGTCCGAGGTGATTGGAAGGTCGGACGCGACACCGAAATGTCAGACTGTGAGGCCCCACCGAGGAACCAATCAAGGAATACCACGAGAGCGACGTGGAAAGAAAAAGCCCATGCGAAGAGGCGAAAGGTGACGTCAGGCAGCGCAAGTTTTTCGTCGGAGAGAGTCGAGATTCGACTTGCAGCGGTTGGTTTTCTTCGGAAAGTTTTTCTCCACTTTTATTGTTGGACTCAAGAAGGCCCCATTGTACCCTGTACAACGGTATCTGTTTGCACCTATCCGCAGATTGTTATATTAGGTTCGCCTCGAACCTGGAACTTTTAGGTCCACACCAGCTCACTTGAGCCCTGTGATTTCCATGCGGAAAATGTGTACATAACTCCATTTTAATCAAGAATAAACGTTGTAATTGTTCTAAGCTGTAAGTCGTGTCATAATCACTTCACCCACACGCTATCCGAGGATCCGGTGACGTTAAATCTGACGTTAAATCATACCCTTTAAATCTGATATTTACGTTGAATATTTCGTCAAGATTTGATTTGGTTTGGAGTGCTATGGCCTACTTTTTGCAACATGAGGGCTAATGAGACTGGGACCTACTGCTTAAAGCCGATTCCGAACGTCTACGAACATCCATGCTGCAATGGGATTCGAACCCATGAACTCCGGTACCGAAGGTCAGTACCCTAGCCAATAGGCCATCGTTCGGCATTTCGTCAAGAAAAATCTAAACTATAAAGTACCTTTAGAGGCTTAAAATCTTCATTTTACAGCTTTTTTTCGATTCACGAGTCCTTGGTATACATACCGGTGTAATAACAGCAGTGTCCCCTATAGTAGTGGAACACTGACCATAGTGCTAACATAACCAATTTGGAAACCAATTCCTAGTAACTACAAAATAGATCTACCGTGCTGAAAAACCAAACATTTTACCACTAGAAATTAGATGATAAAAGCAATACACAATGGAGAAAAAAAAAACAAGATTCTCGCTTTGAATAACATTTAATCTCTTATGTACAAGGAAATAAAGAAACGTAAAGGAATGATAAAAAAATTTCTTTTGCTAAACGTCACCGTCAAACATTCGCCCATTTGATATGATTGAAATACACGCTCCTTTTCTCCCGATTCCTTTTATATTTTATTTTTATTTTACTTGCGTCTTCTTTTTCTAAAAGACCTTTCTCCGTATTTGCTGTCATTATCAAAAGAGGAATAAAAAGGGGGGAAAGTAGCGAAGATGTAATAGCCACATTAACTTCATTCCTTCTCCCAACAACTAAATATACCTAACTATAATCATTTCTATCCGACCTGACCCAGTTATCCGCTAAACTACTTTTTAACGGGATAATTTGAAACTGGTCTCGAAAAATGGCGCTTTAGGAAATCCGCAATGGAATAAAAACGTTCCAGAAGGGGGGAGGGGAAAAAGTCAGGGGACCGTGAAATCCAGCGGATAATGCCCACCTCAAAAACGATGGTAACGAAATTCTCTTGGACTATATTAAGAAGACATTTTCGAATGGTATTTTTTTTTTAAACGGGGCAGAAGGGAGGGGGTGATTGGGACAATGTATAAATGACTTTAACGTTGTAAGGAAACAGGCGTTTAAAGACAATTTTAGTGCCCCATGAAAGTGAAATGGAAAAATTTACTGAAGAATGAAAAGATGGTTTATCGATGGAACGTGGAACTAACGAATTTCGTATTCTGTCCAATTTTTATTGTTCTTAGGAGTTCGGAAATCTAAAAGGAATTATTTAATAAGTCGGTCGTAATTCTAAATGCTTTCGATTTTCATAATTTGTTTTTAACCGCTTCCATTACAATTAAAAAAAAAATGGCAAAAAATCATCACACTTTTTTTTATTTTATTATTAAATACGAGGAAACGAAACAAAACTGCTATATTTTAAATAGATATTAATAATGCTTCTATGCATTATATGTAATTGTACTGAGCTACTTTCTCACGATGGTTAGCACGTGCATGCACAGCTGTGGAAGATATTTCCAAGAAGAATTTAGGTACATCTGTTGACTTCCCTTACATTTCGAACGCGCGGCCATCCAATAGATGGCGCCACAGATTCTGATCTGAGCTCCTCGCCACGAATTTTAAGCTGAACTTAACTTTAATTTTAATTTTCGTACTTGTTTTCTCTCCTTCTAACTTAATGTTAGTTATCTTTGCTGCCTTAAGCAGATCCTAAAAAAAAAAATCGTAAAAAAAAAATATATATAAAAACTTTAAATAAATGAAAATAATTATAAAATTTTTTCCAAAAACAAATAAAAATCCTTCTATCCTTAAACTTCCTTCTTTATTTTATTATTATTTTTAATTAATTTAACTGAAGGGCCTAGTAAAATTTTATACCCATAAAGACCTGCACTTGTGTATATTGTGTTTAAATCTTAAAGAAAGACACTAAAAAACTTGCTAACAGGGGATAAGGCCTTGCCAGGAAGGAAAAATCTCCAAAGCTTCGAGCTGTTGACTTCGTGTTTTAGGGACCCCTGCAGAGGAGTTATAGATAACGGAATGACACAAGCGTAACGGTCAAGCTCTCACGAGATGTAACCGTGTTAAGGGCGGGACTAAGAAATAATGTCTGCTTTCACAAAAGTGGCTATTTTAATGAGCCTACCTGCACTCCCGAAGGGGGTGCAGATGTTGGAAAATTTCACCAACAAGTGATAAGCAAAGAAAAAAAGGGGCGTTAAAACCGAGGTGATGAGTTGTGAAAGAGAGTGAAGAAATTGGAGTCTAGGTCGGGATTGAAGAGTTGCTGGATATCCAGAGTGCCCGGACCAGTAATCGAGTCCCGAACCCGCATGACAGTATAGACGTACAGCAAAATAACTGCCGCTACGCCAGTACTGACGCCCTTTACGCCCGGGGTCAAGCACCGTCGTACAGCCTGATGAAAGCCCCAATCTGGAGGTAAACTTGATCTTATTCATAAATCATTACCTTGGGTCTCGGATTCTGTCCAGTTTTTATTGTTCTTAGGAGTTCGGAAATTTAAAAGAAATTATTTAATAACTTGGTCGTAATGCTAAATCCTTCCGATTTTCATAATTTGTTTTTAACCGCTTCCCTTACTAATTAAAAAAATGGCAAAAAATCCTTACATTTTTTTAATTTTATTATCAAATAAGAGGAAATGAAACAAAACAAAATGTGTAGGTTTTAAGTTGAATTTTTAGTTTTTTTTACAGGTGTAAAAGCATTAAGTTTTAATATTAGTTTACTATCCCGAGTTATCTAGTCAAATGAAAAGAGTTAAATCTCTTAGTTATTAGTCTTAGTTAGACTTATTAGTCTTTGTATGATAGTATTAGAAACCAGGGACAACAAAAATTAATAAATGGCATTCTGTACACTGGTATCTGGTCTCTTTTCTTATCTATCGAATATCTTTTACGGGAGCACAGAGTACACTGTCTCGTAGAATTTGATTTTTTTGCAGTAGCAGGAATCATCGGGAAAGTGCCATAAGGTTAACCTGAGTGGTGTGTGGTGTGGTTTTGGAGCGCTACGGTCTACTTTTTGCAACACAAGGGCTAATGAGACCGGCACCTACTGCTTAAAGCCGATTCCGAACGGCTACCATGAATGAATGAAATCACCTTTAGGGCAGTCCCTGGGGGGATTCCCCAAGAGCAGGGCACCGCGACCAGAGGTCTATTGTACCCAAACCCAAGAAGAACAAAACACGACCCAAGTGCGCCTAGGAGAAAAGACCACAAGCTGAGGCAAATCTCAGCAAACAGCTAACAGGGATGTCCTGTAGCTCCCAAGGCTCAAGGAGGTGGCGACCAAGGTGCTCAAACCTAAGAGCCGAGAAATACTCACAATCACACAAAATGTGGCGAGCAGTCTCCTCCTCAAGACGCAGCCACGACACAAGGGATCAGACCTAATACCCATTATGCTGAGGTGCCTATTGAGGGCACAATGACCAGTAAGAAGACCAACTGCTTTCCTCAGACCATTTCTATGAAGCGACAAGAGCTCCTTACTACGCAGACTGGGGCAGTCACGATTGAGCTCTTTAGCTTGCCTATGACCATCCCCAATAAGCCACTTGGAATATTGAAGGCACCTAAAATGCCTAAAGACAGAATTCCTAATAGACCCCGGAGCAATACCAAGGACAGGCTCAGGTCCAGTAAAGAAAGTACTGGACCCTTTCCTAGCTAAATAATCAGCAAGCTCATTACCTTGAATTCCCATATGACCGGGAACCCAGTAAAGATTAACTTTGTTGCCAAAGGCAAGGTCACGAAGAGATTCCAGACACTCCCAAACCAGTGCAGAGGTAACACTACACCTCGACAAGGCCTGGAGTGCAGCCTGACTATCATACCGAACGGTCATGCCATAGTGGGATTCGAACCCACAAACTCCGGTTCCGAAGGACAGCACCCTAACCATTCGGCCATCGTTTGGCTAACTTGATTGGTAAAGGACTAATATTGGGTCCTCCTGATGTGGCATAAAACTCGTCACGGTGATTTTCCTCAACTGTATTTCTTTATAGATTACTAATTTACAAACCGACATATACAGTCAGTACCGGCTATATGGTTACCCGCTTATATGATCAGTTTTCTGAAATCCCGTCTAACTTAATACGCAACATGTGTTAAAGCGCACCGCTTATACAGGCATTTTCTTTTTGTTCTTACCAGTTGTATGGTAAGTTTTATGTTTTCAACGAGTTTCCCCTTTTTTTTGAAGTCAGGGCGAAATCGGAGAGGACCTGAATTCAAGCCTTTATTTTTCTCCCTTTCCCCCTTTCTTGCTTGTGTAGACTCATCGTCGGAGTTTTCCACCTCTCTAAGATTTCGCCCTCCACTGATAACAATTGGACATCTGTCTGTTTATTGGTTGAAGTCATCTCTCTCATACATGACCTCAGGTGTTATTTTACTAATTTCGAAACAGCAGATGATCATTTAAAATCTATTAGGAACTTAGAAAAAATTGTGTTAACAACCAAAAAAAAAAAGGAAGCAAACTTATATATCTGATTATTTTTAAATACATTGAACATGAATGTACGTGTGCTGTACTTTGATTAGTAAGGTAAGCTAATAAATCCCCCCCCCCAAAAAAAAAAAAAATATTGCATATTTTTAATGTAGTTTTTACTTCTCGAAATAATTTTTACAATGTTCTTAAAAGTATTATTATTTGTTTATGAGTACTACATTCCGATAGATGAATATAATTCTGTCACAATTCAATAGGGTTGTATTGTTCTGCATATATGGTCACCCCGCTTATATGGTCTGGTTTTTCTGGACCGTTGAGCTGACCATATAACCGATACAGACTGTACTATAGAATAGGGAAAGCACGTGACCAGTCCCGCCAAAAGAACCGCGAAACCAACAAAACTGCCAATCAAAGCTGAATATTTCCTTTCATTTCCTCCAGACCAAGTAAAACCGGATAAAAAATCTTACTAACAAATTCTGCTTCGCCCTAGTTTTCTCTGAATAATTATTAACTGCAATATATACAAACCCGAGATAACTCGGGATAATGAAGCAAGCGGTTAAGGGCAGAAGGGATTTAGATGACCCACACCCACATCCAACTCAAGGGTTTATGGATGCGAAAGCTTAAGTGGGCGGGGAAAACCTTTCGACATTATTCATTTCAAAATTATACAGTGATTAATTCACTTAAAATTAAATTTTTTTAAATATTTTCATTCACTTCAAAATTTAATTTGTATAAAAGAGTAACTTGAATTTAACACTTCGCGTGCGGGCAACATATTTTTAAGTTTTTTGCAGTCTGTCACTGGAGCGCGGGTCACATAAAAATACGTATTTAGTAGATTTGTGGTGAACACTCCCTAACCACCACAAATCTACTAAATACGTATAATTATATGTATGTGTGACATTATATGCTTGTTTTTTGCTTTGCTATGCAACTCAAAAATTTTTTTTTCATTTTTCTTTCCACAAGTTATGATTGCCGAGTTACTCGGTCTTTTGTTCCGTTATTTAGTCTTCAATCGAATTCTTAGCTCCAGAACGTACAACTCGTGTTTTGTCAATTTGAAGCTTTTTTTTTTATTGTTGAATACAAAATTGATAAAATGAGCTCTTTGTGACAAAGATGGGGATGAAGAAATATGCGCTGACAGATTATCGGACATTAATTTTAAAAATCGTTTATTTTTGTGATTTCGTAAAAATATTGGGTTTTTTTTGTTAAATAATCATACAGTATATAATAAAGTGTAAAATAAAAAAAAGTTTCGTTCATAAAAACAAAATAGTTTTCGATTTACTGTGATTTTTCTGAATAACTGAACTTTAGCACTATTCACGAAAAAACTCCCGCTGAAAGCTTAAGTTGGCGGTGAAGTATACCCGCATGCCAAGTGTTGATATATTAAAGATTCCCTTTAAATTTTTAATATGATTGCGATTATTATCTATTCTTTTAAAGTATTCAATTTGTGTTTCATTTTCGTATTTTTTAATAAACAGCAACAACAACAACAACAAAACAAACAAACAAACAAACAAACAAGATTGCATTTTACTTGCATGTAATACTGAGGGTTACCTACCATTCCCAATTTACAATTTGGCGATTCTAGTTTTCTGATTTTATGCTAGTAGGTTGCAAAACTTCCATGACCGGTTAACAACAAGGAACGTTGAATCACAGTTTTAAATTTTAAACTTCTAATGATTCTTAAAAAAAGGGTTTGGTTTGGAGCACTACGATCTACTGTTTTGCACACGAGAACTAATGAGACCGGGACCTACTGTTTAAATCCGATTACGAATGGCTACGAACATCCATGCCATCAGCGGGATTCAAACCCGCGAACTCTGGTTCCGAAGCGCAGCGCTCTACCACTCGGCCGTCGTTCGGCGATTCTTATAATAATAATAATATATAATGTTGGTACATGAATCATAACAAGCACTAAAATCTATTTGATAATAATTTTTATTACAATGCGAGAGTGTTTGATAACAATGAGGCCATGCAACAATATTCCTTAAAAATGCTCTTAGTACACACAGCATACAAACTAACTGCTTTTTTTCTTTTTAGTTTTAGAATTTGTGTAGATACAAAAGAGGGTAACACAGTTTCCTTAAGTTAAATATTATTCATATAAAGCAATGATTTCAAGCTCTAGAATGTTTTACCAACTATTTTTTGCTTATTTTCATGGTATTATAGTGCTCACATTTCACGGTTTTTGAAGGGCGCCACACCCTGCCCTTTTTTCATTTAATTTCGACTCTCCTTGCCCCCTTTTTCCCTCTTTAAATTTATTTAAATTCTGAAATCAATTAAAAACCGAGAAAGTGCTTTTTTTACATAAAATATGTATTTTCAATCTAAAAAGTGCCCATACATTTAACAAAGAGTGCCCTTTTTTTGACAAGCACCCTTGCCCTTTTTTGAAAAATATGTAAACACTAGATATAAAATCCTCTGTAACTTTGTGATTTATAAAAACATACTCAGTTTTATAACAAACATATTAATAGGCAATCTCCAAAATTTTAAATAAGGTATAATAAAAGTATTGCAACTAAAATCTTATAAAATTTCCAAATTAATACAAACATTGTCAAGTTGAAAAAAAATTAAACCTTAAAATAGAGATGTATGACAAAACAGGTTTCAGTGCAGTTAAATAATTAGGTCATTAAAAATGTATTTGATAATAAAGCGTATACTTAACGGGATTTTTTTCTGATAAAAACATCATTTCATATTTTTGGTCGAATTCTATCATTTCGAAAGTCCCTTTTACCCCTTAAAGCAAAGTTATTAGTATGCACATGTGTGCACATTGCATGCAAACCTTGTATTGTGACGTACTATCCCTTATATAAATCTACCATCCCACTGAAGACTACCATAGACAGCTTGCATGAAAGTAAAGATAACCCGCACATGTACTAATATAAATAATATGTACTTTATGCCTTCCAGTCTTCAACCTACAGAGCAACTCAAGATAGGGTGACCACATGCAGAGCTCTACAGTTCATTAAGTTCTCAAATAGAAAATATTTCTAGTTAAGGATTGAAACTTTATGTTCAGTCACTGATTCCTTCATCGAAAGTGTGGTAAAGTAGCATGACACATACTAAGTGGTTTAGTTTTAAACATAATAGAAGAGTAGCAGAGATAAAAAAAATCAGTTCGTTTTCCCCCTACACTCATAAAAATAAAAGTAACTATTTTTGTTAATCATGTTTTTATCCTTAATTTTACAAACCTAATAATATTATAATTAAATTAAATAATATTTGTTTTTTAGCTACTCGAACATGTTTTATTATAAACTTAAATAACGGTGTAGGAAACTGGATAATAACTAGATACAATCCAAAGATAGAAAATTACAATTTTGCTATAATCTAAAGTCCTTATAACACATTATCATGTATGTGTTGAAAAAGCAACAGATTCAGTTTAGGATCCCTTTTCTCGTTAAACAAATACGCAAATAGAGGAAAATTTTCAACCGACTGGAGACCTTATCACAATTTAATCTGAACCTAAAATAAACCAGTTGAAACATTTTCACTGTAACAAGAAATGGGCACAAAAATTCCTGATTAAAAGGAATAATAAACTAACACGTTCTTATTAACATATGATAAGGTGTATATTAATCGAATAATTATAGTTTGAAAAATGTTTTTTTCCAACTCAGACACAAAACGTGAAGATAAAATGAAAATATCAATGTTAAATTTTTGAATGATTAAACTACTTTCCCTACACTGCGCATACCAGAAACAAAAAATAATTAACATACCACATATAATTAAGAAAATATCTACCTGTATAAGCATGCGTATTTTTACATGTTTAACATTCAATTTTAAATGCTTACTTTGAAGGAAAACATATGGATGTAGATTATATGCTAATAAATAGATCTACACTTGTTACAGTATACATATTACCAGTCCATATCTACCTGTATAAGCATACGTATTTTCTATGTTTAACATTCAATTTTAAATGTTTACTTTGAAGGAAAGTATATCAATGCAGATTATAGGTCAGTAAATAGAGCTACACTTGTTACAGTATATTTATTACCATTCCATATCTACCTATATAAGCATACGTATTTTATATGTTTAACATTCAATTTTAAATGCTTACTTTGAAGGAAATCATATTGATGTAGATTATATACCAGTAAATAGAGCTACACTTGTTACATTATATTAACCTTCCATAGCTGCATCTTATTCAATAGGCCGTGCTATTTCGAGAAAGGGTGAAATACCCCCGTCCTTGTTTTAGCAGAGGACTTTCCGTGAATCAGCTCACACAATGGGCTTACCCGTCGTGAATTGTATTACTTACGCCGGGTGTATTCCAAGCCTGCTAATGAGAATAGCTTTCGAAACCGAACACTGCGAACAGCTGTTGCTTTTCATTTTAACAGTAGTTATTTATTTGTATATTTATTCCTGCAACAATACTTATCTCATACTTAAGTTACTTACCCCGATTTTTTTTAATCTTGCTTGATCTCCCTTATCTCTTTCTATGAGTATTCAAAGTTGATTAAGTCTAAATTTTGGATTTTTCGAATTGAACAAATGCACCTTGAATTTCTTATCCCCCTATATAATAATAGCCTAAGTTATCTGTCGGTCAGTCCTTGAATTTATGAAACGGTTGGACCTGGAATGGATAGAGGCATTTATATTGGATTCTTGATAAGTTAGAGTTAGAAAAAATTCAAATCGAGTTCGAAAACGTTCGAAATCCACCCCTTCTCCCCTTTTCGATCGTCCAATGCCATTATTTCAAGCCATATTTTCCTCGATTAAGAGCATGTGATTAAATTCATCAATCCCATTATAAGTAGATGAAGCCAAACAATGGCCTGTTGAATAGGGTGCTGGCCTTCGGAACCGTTCGTAGGTTCGAATTCCATTAAGGTATGTTCGTAGCCGTTCGGAATCGACTTTAAGCAGTAGGTCCCAGTCTCATTAGCCCTCGTGTTGCAAAAAGTAGACCTTAGCACTCCAAAACCAAACCAAATAAGTAGATGAAAACATTTATTTCTAGCATTATGACGTTATTCCTTTAATCATAAATTTAATCATTTCTTATTTTACATTATTACAATATCGTCTGCATTATTTTCATACGTTTTATCACTGAACTTATATATTACGTAAATAATTTTCTAAAGCTTAAATAATAGATTAAGTACATATGTGATAATTTATATTTAACGATCGATTATCTTTTGTTGCAATGCAAATTTTATCACCGATATTAACAAGAAATTATTTCCATAAAAGTCTAGGAGTCTATTTCACGGACTAATAATTATCTAACTTTTAAGTTATATATCTTTGATAATTTAGAAGTTCGTTCGTTTGTGTGTTTGATTTTTATACATAACCACACGGTTTGCAACCGGTTTGCTAAATTTTGGACATCATTCATATATACCGCCAAATAATCACTGTCAATATTAAAATCTCTGCTGTTCAACCTATCACGTAGTATGACAAGATAAATTAAAGTTGGCAACTAACATGCGGTCATTAAAGATAAACAAATTATTGAGCGTCTATCAGATAATTCTCAGCCAAAAAAAAAAAAAAAAAAAAAAAAAACTACTTTTACCTGCCTCATAGGGTACATAACAATTCTGGAAAATTAAAAATTTTACTTATCGCGTCATATGATGGACTATATGCTCGTACAAATATAATGGAATAATTACTTAGCTTATTAAAAGAAAGTTTGAAAGGTTTTGATTAATTCAGAAAAGCCTGAAATTTCGAAAAGTTTTCTTTTTCGTTTAGGATTCCCGAATTTTTATTAGAATCACACCTCTCAAGGACTGAGAGAATTACTCTAATGATGACAGAATATCTTGTCGACTATTTCTCTCAAAGACAATGGCGCTAATAGGTGATTTTTTTTATCAGTAATGGTAAAACCTCCCTTGACCACCTACCTTGGGCATATCCTTGGCACCTCAAGGCACTTCGTCTCGAAAACAGAGATTGCCACCGTAGGCAATGGCTCCATGTGGGTTGTTGTGCAAGGAATTTAGTTTATGTTTAAATCTGTGATATGTCTTTCAATTTGACCTTGATAAGAGTTTCTTTCCAGCATTCGCAGCAAACTGTTGTTGTTTCAAGTTTCATTGTAGTGTTTATTGTTATTGTTACTAATATACTGTATTCGACATTTGGTTTTTGATGAATGAAAAAAAAAGACTGTTATACTTACGATTTTAAATCTCGATAGGTACGATTGCCGCTTATAATAATAATAGCTAGTTTTAATAAGTCTATTGAACTTTAACCCTTTGCCTGTCCTGTACGTCACACATGATATGCACATCTAACACTTTATACACTAGTATATCACACGTGACACACAATGAACTATATTTTAAGTAGAAAGTAATTCGGTGTAGAGTCTTAAATTTAGTTATATTTTGCTGTTAGATGCATGACATCTAAAGCTTCATATCTAAAGTTCATCATATAATTAGTCTCTCACATGGTGACAGCTAAAGGGTTAAAGTTTCTTTTAGAGGTTGTTTAAGTTGGACTATTTTAAGCGTAAAGCTTGAAAGCGTGTTTGAGTTAATATGGAAGACAGCGATAAGTGTATTGTAACCTTAACTCTTTGCCTGTCCTGTATATCACACATGATATACACATCTAATACTTTATACGCTAGTATATCACACGTGACACACAATGAACTGTATTTTAAGCAGAAAGTAATTCGGTGTAGAGTGTTAAATTTAGTTATATATTGCTGTTAGAAATATGAAATCTAAAGCTTCATATCTAAAGTTCATCATATAATTAATCTCTCACATGGTGCCAGCTAAAGGGTTAAAGTTTCTTTTAGAGGTTAGTTTAAGTTGGACTATTTTAAGCGTAAAGCTTGAAAGCGTGTTTAAGGTAATATGGAAGACAGCGATAAGTGTATTGTAACCTTAACCCTTTGCCTGTCCTGTACATAAGGGACGGCCAACACGTCGATCGCGAAACGTTTTTTGGTCGATCATAGCCGGCGAGAGACAAAATTAAAAAGAGCGAAAGAAGTTGTAAAATAATACGTAAAATTTTTTTATTGAGTCTGGCAGAGGAGTTGTAAAGACATTTGGAATAAGTTGTTTTATTACCACGCATCGAAGCGAGCACAATTTCATCTAACACTGCATGTGAATCCCACAACCGCACACTGAGATCGGGGATTTTTTAAGCAAGCGCCGATCCGCGCCGGTAGTATTTAGCTGTTTATTTGTTTACCTTGAGTGACAAGCAGTTTGTTCTATTTACCTGACTTTGTACAATTTGTTACTATTACTATTAAATTATTTGTACCTACCTACAACATATTTTGACTTGTATGATGTACAGTGTACATCATATATAATATACACTTCTAATACTTTATAAGCTAGTATATCACACGTAACACACAATGAACTATGTTTTAAGTAGAAAGTAATTCGGTGTAGAGCCTTAAATTTAGTTATATTTTGCTGTTAGATATATGAAATCTAAAGATTCATATCTAATGTTCATCATATAATTAGTCTCTCACATGGTGACAGCCAAAGGGTTAAAGATTCTTTTAGAGATTTGTTTAAGTTGGACTAATTTAAGCGCAAAGCTTTAAAGCGTATTTGAGGTAATAAGGTAGACAGAGTTTATAAATATAAGAAAATTCCCTATATAATAATAGCTTAAGTTGTCTGTCCATCTGTCAGTAAATGAGACGGTTGTAACTGGAATGGATAGAGGCATCCATATTGTATTTTTGATGAGTTAGGGTTAGCAAAATTCAAAACGAATTCGAAAACGTTCGAAATCCACCCCTTCCCCTCTTTTCGAGTGTTTAATGCCATTATATCAAGCTCTGTTGTCCCTGGTTAAGAGCAGAACATTAAATTTATTAACATAATAAATAGGTAAAAGTAACATTTTTTCCTAACATTATGACGTCATTCTTTTAATCATCAACTTTAATCATTTCTTACTTTAAATTATTTAAATATCGTCTGCATTATTTTCACACGTTTTATCACTGAACTTAGCTATTACATAAATAATTTTCTTTTATATTTGGATTAAATAATAGATTAGGTACATATGTTCTAATTTGAAATTGAATCATCGATTATTTTTTGTTGCAATGCAAATTTTATCACCGATATTAACAATAAATTCTTTTCATAAAAGTCTAGGAGTCTATTTCACGGACTAATAAATATCTCGCCTTTAAGTTACATATCGCTGAAAATTAAGAAGTTTGTTCGTTTGTGTGTTTGTTATTTATACAGAACCACACGGTTTGCAATCGATTCGCTAAATTTTGGACATCATTCATATATACCGCCAAATAATCACTGTTAATATTAAAACCTCTTCTCTATTCTATCACGTAATATGACAAAATAAATTAAAGTTGGCAACTAACATACGGTCAGTAAAGATAAACAAATTATTGAGCGTGTACCAGATAATTCTCAGCCAAAACACAAACCATTTTTTTTACCTGTCTTATAGGGTACTTAACAATTCTAGAAAATTAAAAATTTTACTGATCCCGTCATATGATTGACTATATGATAGTACTAGATATAAGTTTTAAGTCCAAATAGGAACTTTACCTCGAAATTATGCTAGTTCATATTTTCTTTTTAACCCTTTGGCTGTCCAATACATCCCATTTGATATATACATTTAGTGCCTTATATGTTTGAATATAACATGTGATAATAGAGTAAACTATATTTTAAGGGAAAAATAATTTGGTGTAGTACCTTAAATTTATTATAATAGTCAGTGAGAGGTATAAAATTTTGAAGCTTTATATCTCATGTATATCATATGATTATTCTGTTATATAGGGAAAGCCAAAGGGTTTAAAGATTCTTTTAGAGATTTGTTTAAGTTGGACTATTTTAAGCGTAAAGCTTTAAAGCGTGTTTGAGGTAGTAAGGTATACAGCATTTTTAAACATAAGAAAATACTAGATATAAGTTTTAAGTCCAAATAGGAATTTTATCTCGAAATTATGCTAGTTCGTATTTCCTTTTTAACCCTTTGTCTGTCTAGTACATCCCATTTGATATATAAATTTAATGCCTTTCATGTTTGAATATCACATGTGATAATACAATGAATTATATTTTAAGGGGAAAATAGTTTGGTATAGTGCCTTAAATTTAGTTAATATTTTCAGTTACAGATATAAAATTTTGAAGATTTATATTTAATGTATAGTATATAATTAATCTGTCATATAGGGACAGCCAAAGGGTTAAAGATTCTTTTAGAGATTTGTTTAAGTTGGACTATTTTAAGCGTAAAGCTTAAAAGCGTGTTTGAGGTAATATGGAAGACAGCGTTTGTACCCATAAGAAAATACTAGATATAAGTATTAAATCCAAATAGGATTTTACCTCGACATTATGGTAGTTCATATTTCCTTTTTAACCCTTTGTCTGTCCAGTACATCCCATTTGATGTATACATTTAATGCCTTACATGTTTGAATATCACATGTGATAATACAGTGAATTACATTTTAAGGGAAAAAAATGGTGCAGTGTCTCAAATTTAGTCATAATTTTCAGTTAGTGGTATTAAATTTTGAAGCTTTATATCTCATGTATATCATATATTTATTCTGTCATATGGGGCCAGGCAAAGGGTTAAAGATTCTTTTAAAGATTTGTTTAAGTTGGATAATATAAGAGTAAAGCGTAAAATACAATGAACTATATTTTAAGGGTAAAATAGTTTGGTGTAGTGCCTCAAATTTAGTTATAATTTTCAGTTAGAGGTATAAAACTTTGAAGTTTTATATCTCATGTATATCATATAATTATTCTGTCATATAGGGACAGCCAAAGAGTTAAAGATTCTTTAAGAAATTTTTTTAAGTTGGACTATTCTAAGCCTAAAGCTTTAAAGCTTGTTTGAGGTAATATGGAAGACAGCGTTTGTAAACATAAGAAAATACAAGATATAAGTTTTAAGTCCAAATAGGAATTTTACCTCAAAATTATGCTAGCTTATATTTCTTTTTTTTAACCCTTTGGCTGTCCAGTACATCCCATTTGATATAAACATTTAATGTCTTATATGTTTGAATATCACATGTGATAATACAGTGAACTATATTTTAAGGGGAAAATAGTTCGGTGTAGTGTATTAAATTAGTTATAAATTTCAGTAAGAGATATAAAATTATTTTGTCATATAGGGACAGCCAAAGGGTTAACAAAACAAATGTTGATAAATGACAACTAAAAGAAAGAAGAAATGTCCCAAATCAGTATGTTGTTTCTTTATTATTTACAAAAAAAAATTAACAGGTTGCGGCCGACTAGATTGTACTCACAAAAGGAAAATTTTACCCATCGGGCAACAAACTATAATTGCAAGAAACGAAGTGGACGCCATAAGAAAAAGAACACAACGAAAACAGGCTTCGAACAACACATAAGCTGGAATAGGTTGATGATTTGTGATAAAAATTCTTCTGGAATATAGTAGGCAAAGTGAAAAATATCATACTATTTCCCTTTTAGATAATTCACGACGATACTGTTACCAATTGAATGTCTCCGGCAGAATTTTCCTTCTCAGTGAAATAAAAATTTACACTCTTATTCACAGCTAGCTGTTCTCTGTCGGAATTGACACACAGCAAAAATTTTCCGAGTAATTTCCCCTGCCTTCATGCTAAGCTTTGATGTATAGCAGAATTTATTTAACTCACAAAGTAAATAGGACTTAGCAAATTGTTGATAGTAAAAGGGTTTTAAACGGTGAAGTTTTTAAAAGAAAACTTCATTGAAAGAGAATTCTAAATTTTAATGCTTCATAATTGGAAGAGAGATAAAAAAAATTCAATAAAATTTTGATCGTTAAAAAGTTTTAAATCACACTTCTACAGTTATTTCTTACGGGATTTTCAACCTTGGAATTAACTCAGAATTGGCTAATCAACTAGTAAGACAAAAAAATTTGCACTGTATGTAGAGGTACATTATAAGAAGTATGAGAAAAAATCAATGCATTCGCTTACAGCTGCTAATGATAACTGTAAAAACGCGAATGCTGATACGCTATAAAAAAATTTCAGATACCTGTAATAAAATTGCAGGTTCCCCGAAAATATGTCAAGGAAGCTCTGAAGTGATTTATAAGAATTTTAATATATCGACAACGCTAGAAAAGAACATTGCCCCGTATTTCTCAACAGAAATAATTAATGATATCGATATTACCTATATCTATAGAGCAAATGCGTAAAAAATGGGTAAGATGTCATAGGATACCTGACAATAATTTCCTAGCTATGTATAGAGCATCGCGGCAACGTATTTAAATCGCTATAAATTTTTTTTTCTCGCAAAACATCTACCGCTATAAATTCGACTGTCGATTAGGAAATTAAAAAAGAAATCTGTCCCAGTGACAGAAGTCGTATAGCGTACAAGATTATCGGTGCATCTCGAATATTCTTTATATCAAAAGGGAAATAGTAATTAAAAAGGACCCAGGATATGCTAGAGGGTCGAACACATCTAGTCCGGGAGTTTATAAGGGCAAGAGGAATTCTAGCGTAGGTGCTGCTTCAAAGTCCTCATTATTTTTTAAAAAAATAGCGAACCCAAGTTCTTCGAGGGATCGGGGACATTGAGCGTATAGTAGTCCAGGGGGAAAGGGTTCTTGAGACTCATTAGCAAATGTCTCTTTTCTTTGATTTCTTCTGTTGGCCAAAATATATACTCTGTTCTGCAGGCTCTTCATCATTGTTTGCCCGTCAGGATATTCACGAATTCTGAAAAGAAGAAAAAAAAGAAGTTAAATGGATGGGAATGAAAATAAAATAAATCGGTGTATAACATAATCTATTAATAATTTTATGGGTTAGCTAAGTTAACCTATTGTAACAATAAGTTACATTCAGTTCAACCTTCACCTCTTCCCGCGAGTCATCGTTAGAGGTGTGGCGACTCAGTCGCACTGATTAATTTTTGTAATACTCGTTTATTTTTACAATATTACATAATTGTTTATAATTCATTTTACAATATTTGTTTATGTTAATTTTTTATTTTTCGAAATTGTAACTGTATCTTTTGTAACTGTGAACCGAGGCCGTGCTTGAGGATAAAAGCACCCGCCACTCGGGCACAGCAGGTCATTCGCCCAAGTCCGTCTTGCCTCGTTCCCTCGTGCCTGCAGCCGACTTCAACGTTCCTTGGATGTTTTCTCCGTTCGACCTTGAGATGACCTCTAGGACTGTATGTTTGTCACGTCGCTGCTGAGAATGGAAATTAAGTCTGTCTAGTTTCGTCAGGTCGTAATTGATTGTTGTTGAAGGATATTGTTTATTGTTTATATTGATTAATTTATTTAATTACCAAAAAGCCATTGGTTATTTTGTTATGTGTATTCAAGTAGGATAAATAAATGTCTTATTTCCTGTTCATGTGTGTGTAAGCATCTTAAGGTAATTAAGCAAGTGGCAAGAGCTAGGCCAGCAATTGAATGTTACCCTCTACGTAAAGAAAGGCAACCTTTTACAGGTCCGTATTAAGCTACGTTAGAGCGCTTGCTTCACAGGCATACCAAAACGGGACCGGTTTGAACTAGAGAGAAACTTCGGACTTTCTCCCGAATAGAATGGTCCGTTAGTTTGGGAGATTCTGACCCTCATCGTTCTGAAGTGGACCCCTGTTTTTTTCTCTGCGAGAACAAAGTTGTTACCAGAGGCGAGAAGAAGGTGAACGCTGCTGGCATCTGCGGCTTGAAGGATAGACATTTTTTTGAGCGTCACGCAAAAGAAGGAAAAACGGCCATGATGGCAAGACCGACGCCGAATCCAGAGGAGTCTCCCCTATCTACAAATGATAAGTTGTATTCCAATTGTATTCCCTAGGCATTTATTTAATTGTATAAAATTATTTAATCAAGACATATTTGTCCATGTGTTTTTTAATGAGTTTAGATTTCTTGTTTCTCCAACACTAGGCCAACGTAACATAATTTTTACACCTATTAACAATCAAATCATTTCTGCTTAATATACCGAGTGTCTATAAAAGGTCTGACACATTTTGATGTTTAATAATTCTTAAAATAAGGAAAGTTTATTGAAACTAATAACATTAATGGTTACACAGATTCAAAAATATTTAAGGTCTTTGTCAATAAACTTTCAGATGATATTCTCCATACAACGAAATGAGTAGACAAAATGGTAGTCGATATAAACAAGATGGTAGTCGATTTCACGTCAGTTACAGGCAAGCAGGTCGGCCTATTTAAAGATTCTTCACTATTTTATTATTCTCCATTATTTAACAATTCTCCCTTCTTTTATGAATTATTAGCTGTTACCCACAGACTTCCCACTGCAATTGACTTAGACTTTCTTAGCTACATATTTCTAGGAAATCCTTAAAAGTTTTAACCCAACTAATGGTCGATTTTTACGCAACATGGATCTTTTAATATTTCCTAGTCCCAATTCTAAGCGACGGAATTAGAAAGTTATGGATACTAATATCATGATAGGCGGAATTATCTATTATCCCAATAAACTATAAGTAAACTTTGATGAACATAAAGATTCGTAGCTTTTTTTTAAAATTACCGTTGTTCTGCAACTTTATTAATGTTACTACTATAAGCTTCTTAACCTGTTCTCAATCTGAAGTGGAAGTAATTCACTCAAAAATAATAGCGCTCGTTCAAATGGGTATTTTTTTAAAGAAATATTTAAAGAACATTGAAAATAGTAAATGGGATTAAGTGGATGAAAATGGTAAAATTTAAAATCCGTTACGACTAGAAATTTCTATATTTAGAAGGGGAATATCATTTTTAAAAGTTAGTACATGTAGAAAAGAATAACTATATATATTTTTTATATTTATTTTTAACGAGATTAATTTTTAACTCTTAATTTGGCTAGGTTCGCTACAATGAACAATCAAATAAATAAAATCTGTATAATAAATATATATTTTTATCGATAATATATAGTATATTGAATATATTATATATTATTATTATTTAAATTATTATTATTGTTATTATTATTTATTTAAATATATTTTTAATCGATATTTGTAAAAACATTTTGTCAAATTAAGGGTTAAATCTAAAATTAATATTTGATAAAACATATTACAATTTAGAATACACAACTTAAATACTGAATGTCAGCTCCAATTTGACTTTGATGGGTAACTCCTGAGTAAGACTATTCGAACCAACTAACTGACAAATTAAGTAATTAACCATGGTTGTTTAATCAGTAAAACTGGGTCATGTTGGTTATTATGCCGGTTAATGATAGTTAGATGGAAGATGATTTCATTTAAGTACACGTATATTAAACCAGTTGAAGGAGCTTGACCATTAATATACAAGACTTGTTTCAGACCTAATTGATTAGAAAGTTAGTAATTAGGGGTTTAAAATGTCGCATTCATGATGAACACTAGAATTCAGCTGGCATTCAAAGATAGTGTACGTTGGTTACGGGAAGTTTCCCACTTCAGAGGATTCTAGAATACGTTCTATTGATCCAAATGCGATACAATTGGAACTGCAGATAATTAAAATGATGCGCTTGATATTTTAGTACAAAAAACCGCCTATAGGTGGCACTGTGATACATATAAGCTATTTAATATGTGTTTTAAAAGCTAAATAATATTAAAAACGTAGTATTAAAAGTTCTCAATATGTCCCCTTTCATATTTTGAAATATTCTGTAATTGCAGGTACTTACGTATTAACGCAACCAGGCCAAAATTCGCATAAATCGCCAAATTTGGCGACCTTACTTACGGCAAACGTTCGTGTTATACGTGGTTTTTCGTAAAGAAATTATTTTACTTACTGGTTAGATTGAATGCCGTGAAATACTTTATCTATGGGTATTTGGGATCTGCCTGCGAGTGAAAAAGATGCTGTTGAATTGTTACAGGGATATGGAATTATACCGAACGAACGTACTTGTAAAAATTCTCATAAAATGAAACTGTATTTTGGAAAGCAAATCTTCTGGAAATGTAACATGGAAGAGTGCAATCAACACTTGGGTGTGAGAACCGGAAATTGGTTTGAAGGTAGCCGAATTTCATTTGTGACAGCCGAGCGCTTCATTTATTGTTGGTGTAAAGAGTTAACCTCAATTAAATTTTGTGTAGAAGAGATGGGAATTGCTAACAAAACTGTTATAGATTGGAACAATTACATGCGGGAGATATGTGCCCTTGAAATGGATGAAAAAGAAAGACAGCAAATAGGCGGCGAAGGACTTATTGTGGAAATAGACGAAAGTTTATTTGTAAAAAGAAAAAATAACACTGGGCGTGTACTACCACAGCAATGGGTTTTCGGTGGAATTTGCCGAGAAACGAAAGAGATTTTTTTGGTTACTGTACCTGACAGAAGCGCCGTTACCCTCATGGAAAATATTTGCCAAAATATCAAGGAAGAACGCATTATTTATTCGGATTGCTGGAAAGGATACAAGACAAGTGAGTTGGAAAATGCTGGATTTCTGCATGGAACTGTTAGTCACAAATATAACTTTGTGGATCCCGACACATACAACACGTAGAGCGCATGTGGGGCTCAGCCAAATGACGCAACAAAAAACAGAGAGGAACAGCCCGTCATCATCTTGACTCATACCTCTTGACTCATAATTTATACGGCGACAAGCTCAAGCTGTTAATAGCGAAGACGGTTTTCAATCAGTGCTAAAAACAATAGCCAAAAGATTTCCACCGAAAAAATAATTCTGCAACTTATTCAAATTCGAAACAGGAAGGGTTTAATTGCTATTTTATATTTTAAAACAAAATAATATAAAAAACTGTATTAAAAATTATCTGTAATTAATAAATGTACATTTTCTTTCAATTCATACTTTCTTACTCAAACTTACAAATCGCGCCAACCTGGTTGCGATAATACGTAAGTACCTAATTGCAGAACCCTATTTTCCACAGCTGACCGGAGTCTGCTGGAATATCAATAACATGGCTCCGAATGCTGTCCTGCAAATTAATTAAATAATTTTTAACTTATAGTTAATTTTTTATGCTCATTGCACATTGACTAGTATTGTATTGTTCGGAAACTTTCTTCTTTTTAATATACATATATTTATATTTTGTTAAATATTAGTGCAGACTCTATAGAAGAAAAGAACAGTAATTATAATTTCTATTACGATTTTTTTATATGTCGTGAGAAAAAATAGGGGTATGGATAAATGATATATGATACTGTCATTCCTTTACCTTTGTTAACTTAATAATACTAAATATTTTCTACAGTGTATATTTTTTAAAGTAGTTATTTGATTTTAAGCTTAAGTGGCAATTTTTATTACTGGAAACTTAATACTTCATTTTATTTGTCATACACAGAGTAAACCTAAATTTGATATCCATGTACATTTTTTTATTTGAATATTCTAGCAATATTATTCTATACAATTTATTGTTTAAAAATACACTGAAATGAAATTGTCTTATTTCAGACCTAGAATTTTTTAATAGAATGATTTTTGAGCAATGCTCTTCTAGATCTTGTTTTTTATGCATTCAAATTTTTATCAAGTGTTCCTTTTTCAGTACTATGTATTCAAATAACTATGGCAAAAGGTGTTTGTTAGTTCAATGAGAAACGAAATCTCAAAACTGATAAGAATCGCATATAAAGTTCAAATACCATCAAGTGCTTGTTTTAAAATATTGGAAATATAATTTTAAAATATTTAAAAATATTGGAATAGCTCTAAATATTCCCGTGGTTGCAAAGCTGCAAGTGCTACCAGGTCCAAAAAATTTTTAAGCCAGGTGATATTCGTATAGTTGCTTAAAAGCGATTCCAAGCCAAAATTTGGTACGAGCACTTCGACGGCATAGTTCCTATAACCTGAAAAATCGGTCGAAACTGCAGGGTGAAACAGTTGTTTGAGCATTTTTAAACTGTCGTGTTGTACCGAGGTACTTTCCCACGGTGATCTGCACGTGCATGCACAGCTGTGGGAGGATTTTACTAGAGGAATTTAGGACTCCAATTGTGCCCGTCTAGTTTAGGGACTCCCGCAGAGAAGGTATAGATCGCGGAATGGCAGCGTAACGGTGAAGCTGGCACAGAGATGTAACCGTGAGTTATGGGAGCAGGGGCTAAAAATGTCAGCTTGCACAAAAGGGGCTACTTTAATGAGCCCACCTGCACTCCCGAAGGGGATGCAGATGTGGGAAAATTTCTCGAAAACAGGCGATTGGAAAGGGAAGAAAAAAGGGGCGTTGGAACCGAGGTGAGGAGTTAGGAAACGAAGTAAAGGAGAGGAGTCGAAGTCGGGATTCGAGAGAAGTTTGACAAGGATCCACCAGCACCAACTCGTCCTGTGAGCCCGGACCGACACCACAGGAGGAAAGTCCCTGCCTGATGAACACTGGTGTTCATTTGGACTCTGGTGAACACTGGTGAACACTGGTGATCATTTGGACCCACTGAAGGACCGACACCGCCCCGCTCATCATCCCCAACGCGTCCCGTGCGCCCTGACCGACACCGCGTGAGTAAAGCCCCTGCCTGCTCCCCTGTGCCTGTAATAGAGGTAAAGATAAAATAATACATACAGTCACTTAGGCCTCTATTAATGATTTAAGCTTGTAATTGAATAATTAGTTCATTATAAAGAGAATTGTAGTAATCATGCTGTAAATATAAGACATAAATAATTGATGATTATGATAACCAAGGTTTAACTTGTAAATGAATGTACATAATAAATATCTGAATGTCAGTATAAAGTATTATATTTTTACTGTGTTTCCCCCTTGTAACCGAACACTGGTGTAGATGTTGTAAGTACATTACAACACATGTGATAAGCCTTTAACACAGATCTAGCACACATTACCCGTGACTATTATAAGTCACACCTCTAGAGGGGAAGGAAATTTCTCAGATGGCCTCAGCTATTCTGGGACACATAGGTCTTGGGAATCGAGGACTATTGTAGGAACGAAAGGGTTAAATACTATATAACCTAATTATTTCCAGTTATACAATGTTTTAGCAACTGTTTCTAGGTATTAGATACCCTGCAACTCTTTAAAATGCTTTAGAATTGTAAAAATAATACAAGGTTTTTGACAAGCACATTAATAGATAATCTCGCTAAAATTTTGAATCAGAAATACATGAAAGTAATGGCGCCTGAAACATTTTGAAAATTACTAATTAATTACAAAAATTGCCAAACTGAACAATATTTTTAAAAAAAATTAAAATCAGAGTGCATGACAAAATAAAACAAATTTAAGTGCAATAAAATAATCATGTAATTATACAAATGTCTTTTGATGATAAAATGTATATGCATCTTGATTTTTTTTCCAGAACAATATTTTAGGCTAAATTCTGTCATTTTGAATGTTTTTGTTGTTTTACTTAGGTGTCTGAAGATCTCATTTTTCAGTGGCAGTTATTCCGGTGCATCCAGTACAAAACAACTCAACATTACTGTGATTTGTTTCGGCACTGTTCAGAAGAACTTTCTAGTAGTCGCAAATCGCATCAAGAGAACACATCCGTAAGGCAGCTGGAATGTTGCCCATTTTTCATGCTATTTGTATTGCATCTGTAAATTTTTTAGTCATTTACTCGTTTTTGTGTTGTACAAGGTCCGGCTATTAATTTCCAGGACTCATGGAATAACTCAGAAGAAAAAAAGTTTAAACACACATCCATTTAATATGATTCGAAGTAATTCCCATCAGCCATAATACACGTCTGTGCTCGGCTGTATAAATTTCGGAAAGAAATTTGAAACTCCTAATTTGGAATGCTCTTTAATAGTGACGTTATAGTTTATAGTTTCTTCCGGCGTGCGTACGGACTACGGCCGACCTGTGTGTAGGTCATCTTCTAGGATTTCGGGCCCATCCCAAAAGCATTTAAACCATTCAAATGTTCTTGAACGGGATAATACTTGATAGCCGTAAATTTGTTTTAACATTTCGTATGTTTCCGCAGCTGTCTTGCCTAATATGAAGCAAATATTAATGTTAATTCTTTCCTCCATTTTCACTTCGACAACGGGAATTTAGGATCTACGTTTTTATGCGCCTTTCCATAAAAACCACTTACTTCAGAATGGCGCCGATTGCACTGCACATGCGCAAAACAACGCTCTTCAACGTGCAATCATTAGCGCCATCTTCTGACTTTTCGTTCTTCTACAGTTACGTCAGTCCTGGAAATTAATAGCCGGATATTCTATATAGCGACGTAATATAAGTTTTTTTTTGTTTGATAAGAAGTGTTTTCATTCACTTAATTAACTAAGTCGCAGCGGTAGTTCAGTAGATAAAAGGCAACGATATCGTAACTGAGAGGTTTGCGGGTTCGGAACCAGAGCCGGCCTAAGATCTGCCGTGTTCGTTAAAGGTGACTGGGGCACTTAAAATATGTTCGTGGTCACAATGCCGTCCAAGTTCTCAATCTATACCACTGAGGGTGACAGGCCAAGTCTATGAGTCTTTTGCTTGGTCCCTGCTTCAAAATTACGAGGACCCATTTGAGCATAACACGTACTTTCACCCTTGTGGTGCTCGTTATAAACTAAAGGCGCACCCCTGTGCCTTGAAACGAGTAGCTTCTTGCTTAATCGTGCTTGGTTTCACTAAGTGACATAAGTCAACAACAATAACTACGTCGCAAAAGCAGTGAATGTGTTAAGTTCTAAGGATTTGTGAGAAGTGCTGGTTTCCTTACCATCATAGTTTACGAGTCCGTCGCCGTCGAGATCCGCTTCCCTAATCATGTCCTCGACCTCCTCGTCGGTCAGTTTCTCACCGAGGTTGGTCATCACGTGTCTGAGCTCGGGCGCCGAGATGAAGCCATCTCCGTTCTTGTCGAAGACTCGGAAAGCTTCCTTCAGCTCCTTCTCGCTGTCCCGCTCTTTCATCTTGTTGGACATCATGAAGCAGAACTCATTGAACTCGATCGTGCCATTACCTAAGGAGGAAACAAAGTCGTCAGATTAACCTATAACGTCTGCTATAAGGTAATTTGTCGCAACGTCACGAACTACTATAATGCCCTTCCCATTCCTTTGCATGTTTACAACAGCCAATAGACAAACAATAAATTGCCCTTCCGTTCGAAACTAAAGCCAGAATTGTCATAATTTGAGAATTTGCCCTACTGCGTGAAATCGCCTTATATAAAGCATTGCTATGTATTATTTTTGATGAAAAAGTATGAAAACAAGAAAGATTAAAGGCCTGTTTCAGCAAAATAGTTTAAGGACTAACCCCGATTAAACGGAGAATTGAGTCCCACCATTGGTTGGCGTTTAAAGACAAACCGTGATCAACCCATGGCGCCAAGCAATGGTGGGACTCAATTCTCCGTTTAAACAGAGATTAATCGTGGTTAGCAGTTAAACGAATTTAGTGAGACCCGTCCTAACTCCTGTGTAAATTTGAGGTAATATTACTTGGCATAAAGCCTATTCATTGTTTCTGAAGTAATAATTTCTCATACGGGTTCTGATTTCAAGTAATCACAGAAATCTCAGTAATGTAATTTTACTCAAAAGTCTTAACTCCGTACATCAGTCGGAAAGTTACTAGAATACCCAGATTTTAAACTACAAATAACTCGTAATTGTAATCGTACCTAAAAAATTTTGCTTATAATCCACAAATATTAACTGCATAGCTACTACAAAATAGGGCTTGAAAAAATGACATTAAATGGTAGAAAATGGGGAAAGGGTGGATTTCGAACCTTGCTAACCCCAACTCATCAAGAATCCAATATGGATGTCTCTATCCATTTCAGGTCTAAACGCTTCACAAATACGAGGACAGATGTATAGATAACTTAGGCTATATTATATAGGGGATTTAGTTTAAAGTTTCTTACGTGCCGCAGAGAAACAAATTAAATTATTATTTACAATCTGTATTTAAAGATGCAGATTTACGCATTGTTTGCTCGCTTATTTACTTACGGAATTACTCATTTTAACTTATACTACGTCCGTCTGAACGATGGAATGTGTATGGCGATGTTCATTGGTACCAAAGTTCATGAGTTCATATCCCACAGCTGCCGCCGATTGGTTAGGGGGCTGGCCTTCGGTACTGGGGTTTGTGGGTTCGAATCCCACAAGAGCATGGATGTTCGTAGCCATTCGGAATCGACTTTAAGCTGTAGGTCCTGGTCTCATTAGCTCTTGTGTTGCACTTCAAACCAAACCAAACCCGCTGTTGTCATAGAGGGTAGTAGTCGTTTGGAATCGGTTTTAAGCAGTAAGTTCAGGTCTCATTAGTTTTCGAGTAGTAAAAGAGCAGACCGTATCACTCCAAATCAACCAACTATCCATCAAATTGGCAGGAATAAAGCAGGAATACGCTTAAAGCTCTGATGTAGGGAAAGGGATAAACAAGAAAAATGACACACGATAAATAGAAAATTTTATACTAACGATACAATACAAAGTGATTTTAATTATTTAGCGGCATACTTGAAAATCTTTCGCGGTATGCTAAGTATGTACTGTCATTTTAGAGTGCCAATAACTCTCCGACTTACCTGAGTTTCATTTGAGGATCCCAGTTTAGCTAATTAAAAGTAGTTTACAATTATTTTTCAAAAACCCTTTATCTTCAGTGACAGCTTTCATAAAGTTAACATCGTATGGGGCTTGAAATGCGATTGGGAACTCGAAAATAGTTAGTAGCGCAAAGTTGAAAATCTGATGTCTGAGATTTGTTAAAGAAGTGAATCCGTAAACAAAATATTATGATTTACCAGTTATAATATCGTAAAATGTTAAGATAAGCATGAAATGTATTATATAAATGTACTGTCTGTTTTGTTCAAAATTTCAAATTGCACATTCATTTGCTAGACCTTCTATCCATGTATACAAGTCTGAGATTCCTTATAGTAAACGTAATATGATCATCTTAAAAAAAATTCTCCATAATCTAGAATACTGTTCTAATAATCTGAATATAATACTAGAATGTACAAATTAACGTATGGCACTTACATATGTGTATGTATGTATTTTCAATACTAGTACATATGCATATATGTACAATAAATCATCTATGCATATGTATATACACATACATCTACCTCTCTCCCTTTGTCTGTTTGTCTGTCTATATCTATCTATCTATCTATCTATATATGTACACACACATATATATATATATATACTGACAAATATATAGTAACTATGTGTTAATATTCCCTACTAATTAATTACCTATTAATACTTTATTAGTTTTTAATAATCTGGATTTAACACTAGAATATAAAACTGAAACACACACACACACACACACATATATATATATATATATATATATATATATATGCAGAGTCAAACACAGACACACACCACACTCATATATATATATATATATATATATATATATATATATATATATATATATATATATATATATATATATATATATATATATATATATATATATATATGCAGAGTCAAACACAGACACACACCACACTCATATATATATATATATATATATATATATATATATATATATTGTAGCTACTTTAGCTCTAACTGAGTTGGAAAAAGATAGCGGAGGCCTAAGTACAGACTAAATATCTTTATTACAAACACTAAATACTAAAGTTAGGATGAAGACAGATGAAAACGATGAATATCTACAAATGAAATGATGATCGTTACAGGAATCAGCTTGCTAAGTGTTTGGAGAGAAAATAAAGGGGGGATGGAGGACACTCTCAGCCGCTTTCCCGACGCTTGTGGCCAATTAATTCACAGAAGACTCGATCGGTCAAAAAATCACCTTGGGACATGAACTCCAGTCTTTTTTATCTCACCGCAAATTTTCATCTCAGCTGATCGGACATCTGATTGAGAACGTGGTAAGGAAACCGCTTGTAGATTTGCTATAGCCGGATAGGTGTAAGCCCTGTTCCAAAGGGATTTTGCAGTAATAGGGAGCAATCTCGCCGATCATTAATTGATGTCTCTGGACAAACATCTGGAGAAAAAGGTAGGGAAGTATTGCTGTTTTCCTTACAATGAAGAGGATTTCTGTCGTGTGAGACTCTTTCTTCAGGATGTCATTGAACTAACACTGGAAACACTTCATCAGCATCCTAATGAATTTCTCATACAGAATGATTGAGATGATTCTCAATGTTAACAATCCTCTATTCAGCATCCTATTCTGCGCGTAACAACGTTCTTTCACTAAGTAAAGATGAGCTCAGTTCAAGTGCTCACAAAAGGCACGTTTGCTATTCCTACCTTATTCCGGTTTTTTTCACGGTAGTAGATAGGTCTGTATCTGGAAATTTAATGTAACGAGAATTCGCATATATATATATATATATATATATATATATATATATATATATATATATATATATATATATATGCGTGTGCGTGTGTGTATACATACTACAGTAGCAAGTAGCAAGTCTCCGGGAATTTTAGTGTTTAGTAATACTATATATAAATTACTTTTTCTTTGATTTTTATACAATATGTAGGCGACAGTTTTAATATCCTGTATCATCGTCCCGTAATAAAAAAGTCACTATTCCTGAAGTCTGGAATGAATGAATATATGAAGAGAAAGTGCCTGCGATATTAATATCAACAGCCAGTTTTTTTCACTTCTTACTACAACGCAACCATTTTTTCTACTTACCAGAGATACACAGTTATTCAGGAACTAACTCCATGGTTCACTTACATTTTGTGGACTCCGGAGTAATTAAGGAAGCATGAAACATTCGGTGGGCGACTGGAATTTATAAATGAAATATTCATGAAAGCTGACTAGATCATTCTTTTCTACATTTTTGCCTAATTGCGTGTCGTTTATTTGAATGCAAGCCCAATTTCATCGCCAAATGGTATTTATTTCGTGACCAAAGTCATCAGGATAATGACTCTGGGTCGCAACAGAAACGAAATGAAGTCAAGCCACACGAAACGTTTAATAAAAATGGACTTTTAACGAAGTCCGATATAGACGTAGAAAAATATCAAAATTGAAAATTAGTGTACATATCTGTGCGTACATGCAATTAGCTTTTGACAAAATTGTACCATTAGTTAAAATTCGTGTACATTCATGTACTGTCTACGAAAAAGCTTTCTAAATCATCGAGTAAATTTAAAAAGTCACAAAATTGATATGTTTAACTTTAAAATTCGATATCGTTCGGTATTAACACATTGTTTGCGGGACACGTACTAGTATGTTTTCTGACGATGATACTTGAGCGCGGGTCACGTACTAGTACTAGTTAATGTAACAACATGGTTTGTTTGTGGGTACAAAAATAACGGTATATACAGGAAAACGAAGCGAATGTTCTTGTCTACTACATAGATTCTGGAAAAATTTAGACAAGTAAAAACTAGTTTTTACATCAGTCGATGCGGAACCACAGGACGGGAAGGTTGATTAAAAAAATCAATTTAGATTTAAAATTAACTTTTTATTTATCCTTGCGAAAATGATATTATATATATGTATATTTAAATATTATATATATATTTGTATTTACATATATATTCGTTTATCTATTTATATATTTGTTTATATATTTCAATATAAAATACGAAAATTTGGTTAAAAAATTAAATAATTTTCGGTCTATTGAGATTTAACTGAATAATTAAATTTACGCGCAAAACGCCCATTCCCGGTACAATTCCGCTGCGAAATGTACCAGCACACAATGTGTTAATAAAATCGAAGCATATTATTAATTAAACAAGTATCAAAACATGTCTCTAAAGAAAAACATTCTAAAGAAAATATATTTTGTAGAAAAAACACATTCCTAAAGAAAAAAAAAAATTATAGAGAAAAACATCTAAAAATATTCTATAGAACAAAACTTATCTCTGAAGAAAAAACTTGTTATTTAAACTTTGTGTTTCAGATTATAAAGGTTATATATAGAAAACATATTGTTTATTCACTCTAAAGAAAAACTTATTATTTCCTCTAAAACACATATTATATCCTCTAAAAACATTATTTCCTCAAAAAATACATATTATTTACTCTAAAGAAAAACTATTTAATGTTAAGAAAAAATTTATTATTTACTGTAAAGAATATTTTTAACAGAATATTTTTTCTTTGCAGATATATTTATAATTTTATGTAATCAATAAAATTGTATAATGTAATTCATACAAAACTATATCAAATTTAGAATTTAAACACCATAAAAATTTTAAAATTTTCCAAAACGAAATCAGCAAGCGAAACTGAAGTTTTCCTCTAATTTTTTAAAAAAAATTTACTCTATCATACAGTAATATATTCTTCACAGAAACACAATAAAATTTTTTTTTCCTAAATATTTTGTAAATTTTGTTAAGATTATTAGTTACAGTCAGTCGCATAAAGATTCACTAGATATAATCACGTTTAAATTCATATAACGTCGTAAACATGTTTGTTTGCAGAACGCTTTGAAGAAATGAAATAAAAACTGAAAAAGAAAATTACAAATTGAAGGTGCAAAATTCCCTTGGGTCAAATGTCCTATAGAATTTCAAAGAGGTATTTCTAAAATTCGATTAGGTTTTTATTACCTGTTTAAAGTTTAAGTGGTTTTTGACGTTCTTTTTTTTCTATATCCTCCTCCTTTAGTATCGTATAAAAGATCTTCATGCCATCTTAAATTTTTTTTGGATATAAATTTTTGTACGTTCTCAGCCATTTCGCCATGTTTTTTCAATTTAATAAACAGTCATTCTTTCATCGAGGAAACCTAAGTTTATTTGACCCTTTGCTGTTCTGCATATCACATATATACAGGATATGATCACATACAACATGATATAAAAATATAAAAATTTTATATTAATAATTTTATTGCATATCAATGTTTTTTGGAAGAGTATAAAGCATTACATGTGTATTTCTAAAATTCGATTAGGTTTTTATTACCTGTTTAAAGTTTAAGTGGTTTTTGACGTTCTTTTTTTTCTATATCCTCCTCCTTTAGTATCGTATAAAAGATCTTCATGCCATCTTAAATTTTTTTAGATATAAACATTTCCGGTAAATTCTCAGCCATTTCGTCATTTTTTTTTCAGTGAGTTAACAAAACAGTCATTCTTTCATCGAGGAAGCCTTAAGTTCATTTTCGATACTTTGTTTTTCCTGCATATAACATATGATATACAAGATATGATACCACATATGATACAGTGATATAAAATATATAAAAGCTTTTATATAAAATATATTTTATTGTGTATCACATGTTGTTTGGAAGCGTATAAAGCATTAGATGTGTATATCATTTGTGATGTAGGTTTTGATTACCTGTTTAAAGTTTAAGCGGTTTTTGACGTTCTTTTTTATATCCACCTCTTTTAGTATCGTATAAAAGATATTCATGCAATCTTAAATTTTTTTAGATATAAAAACTTCGCCATTTTTTTTCAATGGGTTAATAAAACAGCCATTCTTTCATCGAGGAAGCCTAAGTTCATTTTCTAACCTTTACCTGTCCTGCATATCACATATAATATACAGGATATGATATTACATATGATACAATGATATAAAATATATAAAATTCACATTTGGAAGCGTATAAAGCATTAGATTCTTATGTGATGTAGGTTTTGATTACCTGTTTAAAGTTTAAGTGGTTTTTGACGTTTTTTTTCTATATCCCCCTACTTTAGTATCAAATGAAAGATCTTCATACCATCTTAATTTTTTTTAGATATAAACATTTCTGGTAAGTTCTCAGCCATTTCGCCATTTTTTTCAATGCGTTAATATAAAAGTCATTATTTCATCGAGGAAGTCTTAAGTTCGTATGATATACAGGATATAAATATATTACAGCTTTTATATTAAATATATTTCATTGTATATCACATGTCGTTCGGAAGCGTATAAAGCATTAGATGTATATATCATATGTGATGTGTAGGTTTTCATTACCTATTTAAACTTTAAGTGGTTTTTGACGTTCTTTTTTTCTATATCCCCGTTGTTTAGTATTGTATAAAAGATCTTCATATTAATTTTTTTTAGATATAAACATTTCTGGTAAGTTCTCAGCCATTTCGCCATTTTTTTCAATGCGTTAATAAAAGTCATTCTTTTTCCGAGGAAGTGTAAGTTCATTTTCTACCCTTTGCCTGGCCTGCATATCACATATACAGGATATATTACATATGATATCACAATAATATAAAATATATAAAAGCTTTTATATAAAATACATTTTATTGTACATCACATGTCATATAGAAGCGTATAAAGAATTAGATGTGTATATCATGTGATGTAGGCTTTCATTACCTGATTAATGTTTAGATGGTTTTTAACATTCTTTTTTTCTATACCCCAGTTCTTATGTATGAAATAAATGATCTGTTGGTTAAATCTATTGTTGGTCAAAGAAGCCATATTTGTATAACGTACTTAATAATTTATTAAATGTACCAATATGACAGAACATTATTCTCTACTATACAGTAAAATGTAGCAAATGTGCTTTAAGTTTTGTATAGCAAAATTTAGCAAATGTGCTTTTGGTTTGTCAGGATTGTTGGATTAAAGATACCATATTTTAAATAATGTCCTTAATAATTTATTTCACATATACGTGACAGAAAATTACTCTTTACCATATACTAAATATAGTAAAATATTGTTAATATTCGTAAAATATTTATAGTAACAATATGAGGAAATAAACAGTTTTAGATTAAATTGTTTATTTAAATTTAAAAAGCAATACATCTATGTATGGGATATTTCTGCTTAAAAGAACTATAATGGAGGTACTTAAATAAATAGAAATAATGGTTGAGAAAAGTAACACATGTTGTCACGAAATTAAATTAAAAAGAAATGAATTCTTCAGAATTTCAGCTTCTTTAAGCTTAGTTTAACTTTTTTTATATTTATCAATGTTATCAAGACATTTTTCCTACACAAACAAAATTGTTAAATCTAAGAAAACTCTTCCCTTCTGCAGAAATGTAAGAAACATTTACCGTGTTTTTGTTATTAATGTTTTAATCATTTTTTTTTGTCAAGACATCATTATAAAGGTGACCTAGACATTATCTTTAAAACATTATTATGGTATTTGCCATTCATAAACGATGTTGTTAAATTTAAGAAACCCTCCCTTATCGTTTTATGAGGAATCAAAATAATTTTACATGCAATGTTAATGTATATCATCTTTTATATATTTATCAAGTATTACAATACACTATATTATTATCTGAAACATTACCTAAGCATTGCTCAGACATGAACAATATTGTTAAAGAGACTCCCACCACCAGTTCCTGTTTCATGCAGAAATTAAAGAAAAGTTTGACGTATTCTGTTAATGATTTTAAACGTTTATGTTGCGTACATCAATGGTATTAATATTTGTTTTAAAAATATTATCGTTTGTCATTAGTTTCATCTTAATTTTTCTTTTGTGGTGTGGCAACTTTTGAAAAGAAAGAATAATAAGTTTTTTCTGGTTAGATTGGAGTTTTGTAAGATAAGGGAAAATATATATATATATGAAATTAATAAAAGAAATCTTGTACTTCTTGACCTATTTCCATGAAATCATCTATATCATGCAGTATTTGAACAAGAAAACAAAGTTTGTATGTTCAACTTAACCTTTTTTTATATACAAAATTGTTAAATTAAAAAAAATACTCCCTCCTATTTTACATGGAATAGAAGGGACAACTTAAGAATTGGGTTCCCATTGGCAACTTTTGCAAAAATATTGGCGATATTTACTAAACACAAAGGTAATACATCCAAACATTGTATTTCTTGCTTTTTCTGGCGACTTTAATTAATCATAGAGCGCCATCATAATAGAATTATATACTCTTACTTAATTAAAGAAAACGACTTGAAAACCAGACATTTATATTTATGGGTAAGTAATTCCTTAACAGTTTACAAACGCAACAGCTTCAAATTATTAAATATCAGCCATATTGAACTATTAATGGTTTGTTATATCTAATTTTTTCCAGCATTGAGCACTTTTAATACATAAAAAAAGAGCTATACAAGGAGAGCTGGATGCAAATATCATATAAATTATAATATAGATACAGATTGTCTGGAAATGGTGAGATCAGAAAAAATGTTAGGAGACCATACTTAAACCCTTATCGCTAAGTTGGCGAGGGAACCCAGTTCTTTAATCAAGCCGGAATGGGAAAAATGTATTTGTTAATGTATTTTTAAAATTTTTAACCAAGCTCTATCGTACGCCACATTACCATTAAAACTTTATCAAGAATTTTAGACTTTCCCCTCCGGTAAAAAAGAAATTTAAAATTATGTATGCCTTCTATTAATGTAATTAATTATTCAAATATATTTTATTTACTTACAGATTTATTCTTTTTTATAAGCATGTTTTAAAATATATCCTTGACACACATCCGCTCTAAAACTAACCAGAACAAATGGATTTTGCCTTAAGAGTGTCACTGTCAAATATTTGCTACATGAGGCGTAATCACACCAAACCATAATACTTAAATATGCTTCTGAATAGCTACAAATATCCATGGTAGTTACCACTGTCAGTAAAAGGTCACTTGCTCTTATAGCCGTCGTTACATGTCGATTGGAAGCGTATA
>CM063511.1:46133540-46171040 GCA_032207245.1 Pardosa pseudoannulata | reverse complement strand
TTTGGGAGAGAGAAAAAAACCTTCTCTACCCTACAGCCCCCAACAACCAAATGCCTTCTTCTTGAAAGACCTTCGCAAAAAGGGGGAGGAGAAAAAGGGCTGAGAGCAACGGGAGTGGTCAGTGGACTGGACTCCTTAACGACAGCTGGCATTCCACACAGAGGTATGCAGGGACATAAAAATCCTATTCCCCTCTAGGTCTGGAACTTCTGCTTTTTTCAGGGGAATAAATTCTCACGGGTCCTGAAAATGACCAACCCTTTTTCTGGTTCCCTTGTGATCAGCTGCCACAATATATATCTTTCTAACTTTATATTCATAATTTTAGGACTGTATGGTAATATAAAATCACAAGTACACAGCTTACTTCAAATTCTGAATACAAGGAGAAGTTTTATTTAATAACGTGTCTAAATGTTGTCTCATTATTTATTAAACCATTTTGGAATTTTTGTCTGGAAAGAAAACAATTAAAGAAACTAGTTAGAAAACTTATACTGCTATAAAACGAAAGACTTCCTCTTTTTTGCAATATTCATGACGTGACATAATGGTATGATAAAGTAAAATACGACATTTTTTAACATCAACATTGTTTTATTCTCTTACTAATGGGTTTTTTAGAAGTACAGATTAATTATTCTGTTGGACTGACTTTTAATTAAATGCTATTTGAAAAAAAATTTCGAAAATGAATTGTGAAAAATTTAAGTTTAAATAATGTTTTAATGTAAAAAATATACCTATAAATCTAATTAAAAAATGATATACCTTTATTGCTGTAAATTAACTCAGTTATTTTTTACTAAAATTTCTGAAAATTTCTAAAAAAAATATTTAGGGTTTCTCATATGACATATCTTTTATTAACTTTTAATATGGGCAAAAAAAATTGTCGATTATTTTACAATATTGATTTTAAATTATAGATAGTTTATTCTTACTGATTTAAAAATATTTAAAAAATAATGTATGTTCGGTAGTTCTCATAACACTGCATACAAAATAATAAAACTGGTTGTTAAACATAATAGGCGTACAAGAAAGTCATGTGGTTTTTACGTCAGATATTTTAGATAAATATATAAATATATACCTTATATTTATAACTTTGAGATTATACAATCCCAAGTAAAAAACGCTACATTTAATAATGAATACAATTCTGAGTACATAAAAAATTTTATTTCTTAACAGATGTAAATCGTTTCTCATTATTTTGAGTGAAACCATTTCAGAATTTTTTTTCTTGTGAAAGAAAGCATTTAAAGAAACTAGTTAGAGAATTTATACTGCTATAAAGTGAACGACTTCCTCCATTTTGTAATATTTATATGATATTTACATGATTATATGACAAAATATGAAATTTTTAAAATAAGCATAGTTTTTTTCTCTTACTAATGTGTTTTTTAGAAGTACAGATTAATTTTTTTGACTGCTTTTTTATGTCACTTAAAAAAATTATGAAAAATTTAAAGTTTAAATTTTAAATAATGTTTTTATGTAAAAAATATACCTATAAATTTAAAAAAATAATATACATAAAGTGTAAATTAACCAGTTATTTTTTACTAAAATTTCTGTCGAAGGAAAAAATATTTTAAGCTTATCTTTTAACATATCTTTTATCAACTTTTAAAATAGGTGAAACAAACTTGTCGGTTATTTTGCAATATTTATACATCAGATGTTTTAGATAAATATATACCTTATATTCCTAACTTTGACACTATAAAATCCCAAGTAAAAAACTTTACTTTTAATTCTGAATACAATTCTGAGTACAAAAAGAAATTTTATTCTCCAACGTATGTAAATAATGTCTCATTATTTTGAGTGAAATCGTTTTAGAATGTTTTTTCTTGTGAAAGGAAGCATTTAAAGAAACTAGTTAGACAATTTATACTGCTATAAAGCGAACGACTCCCCCATTTTATAGTATTTAGGATGGGTCATGATTATATGATAAAATACGCCATTTTTTAAAATAAACATTGTTTCTTCTCTTACTAATGGGTTTTTTAGAAGTACAGATTAATTTTTTGACTGCTTTTTTATATGTCACTTAAAAAATTATGAAGAATTTAAAGTTTAAATTTTAAATAATGTTTTTATGTAAAAAATATACCTATAAATTAAAAAAAAATATACCTTTATTACTGTATAACTAAAGGTAAAAGTAAAGTAAAATGTAAAGTGTAAATTAACTCAATTATTTTTTACTAAAATTTCTGTCGAAGGAAAAAATATTTTAAGCTTATCTTTTAACATATCTTTTATCAACGTTTAAAATAGGTGAAACAAACTTGTCGGTTATTTTGCAATATTGATACATCAGATGTTTTAGATAAATATATACCTTATATTCCTAACTTTGACACTATAAAATCCCAAGTAAAAAACTTTACTTTTAATTCTGAATACAATTCTGAGTACAAAAAGAAATTTTATTCTCCAACGTATGTAAATAATGCCTCATTATTTTGAGTGAAATCGTTTTAGACTTTTTTTTCTTGTGAAAGGAAGCATTTAAAGAAACTAGTTAGACAATTTATACTGCTATAAAGCGAATGACTCCCGCCATTTTACAATATTTAGGATGGGTCATGATTATATGATAAAATACGCCATTTTTTAAAATAAACATTGTTTCTTATCTTACTAATGGGTTTTTTAAAGGCAGTGATTATTTTTTGAAGTAGCTTTTTTATTATATGCCACTTGAAAATAATTTTATGAGAAATATATATGAAAAATTTAAAGTTCATATGTTACAGAATGTTTTGATGCCAAATCAAACCTGTAAATGTAGTTTTAAAAAAATTTATACCTTTTACGGATGTAAACAAACTCGATTTTTTTCATTGAATTATTAAAATTTCTTTTGAAGCAAAAAATATTTTAAGCTATATTTTGCTTCGCATATAGTATATATTTATAAAACTATTAAATTTTGTAAAAGAAATGTTGGTTTTTCAATATTGATTTTAAATCATAGACTGTTTTATTCTTAATGATTTGCTTCTAAAAATAATGTTTATTCAGTCATTACTTAGTATGTATGTATATATATATATATATATATATATATATATATATATATATATATATATATATATATATATATATATATATATATATATATTTCAAATATATATTTATTCTCGACTTCATATTTCGAAATATTATCTTATTTAATTCTTATTTCGTGCATAATATATTTAAAACCACTAAATGGAATGGTATGAAATTTTTACATAAATTAAGAAAAACATATTTTTATATAAAAATAAAGTATGACTATGAAAGTGTTATAAAAACAAATTATATTTGTACAAAACTGATTTGAATAACTTTTAAGAATAATATTTCCCTTAATTATCAATTTATTTTAATTTTAATCATTTAGCTATTAAAAGTAAAATGAAGTCAAAAGATATTACTTCACGTTATTCATTAGAATATTTTCTTTAAAGTAAAATGATATTTGCTTTGAAATGAAAGAATATTATGTATTTGGAAAAGAAAAGAAAATATTTACTTTTTATTTTTTATAAATTAAATTAGACTTTTTATTAATGTATTATTGTAATCAAAGAATATATAAAAACAGCCATAAAGATTTAGCATTGGAAGCTTTATTAGTGAAAACTTTTTAATGTCGTTTATTTAACTTATTAAAATTCCTTTTATAAACAAAAGGAACATTTTTTTCTCATTTCAATAGGAAATATAGACAGATATCTTTATTCCAAACCCATCTGCGAAGTTATTACACTTTTAACACCACCCAGAGGGCATAAGTAGCTTAAAGAATGCTACAAACGGGAGGAACACTGCTGCAGCGGAATCCTTGTAATTTATAGCTGATACCAAGTAGAAGACTCCCAGGGTTGGCTTGCCACCATCAGAGGTATCGTTTAAGAACTTGGAGGACGCTGTGATCACGAACCTAATTTACCTGCCTCAGTCAACTTCAGGGAACGATGGCCGAATGGTTAGGGCACTGACCTTCGGAACAGGAGTTCGTGGGTTGAGTCCCACTGTGGTATGGATGTTCGTAGCCATTCGGAATCGGCTTTAAGAGTAGGTCCTGGTCTAATTATCTCTTGTGTTACAGAAAAGTAGACCGTAGTGCTCCCAACCAACCAACCAGTGACAGCAAAAGTGTCATGTGTCAAAATGAGCATGAATTGGTTTAAGGTATTTTTTTATAGATGGCGCCACAGAACCTCATTTGAGCTTTTCTCGTAACCAATTTTAAGCTGAACTTAATTTTTAATTTTAATTTACTTATCACTTGTATTCCCTTTTATTATTTCCTGACTTAACTTAAATTTAATTTTATCTTAATTCATCATTCACTTTACCTTTACTGTCTCGTACAATTTTTTCTTAATAATAAAAAAAATGCTTTGCCATCCTTAAACTTTCTTTTCTTATCATTTAATTTTTATTCATCTTAATTATTTAACTTGTTAAGGGTCTAGCACTATTTTTTCTCATCATAAAGATGACCTGCATTTTTATATTTATTGTGTTTTAACTTAAAAGACTGGACACCTGATAATTAATTCTTTAACTTGCAACAGGGGATAAGGCCTTCGGCCAAGGTACCCTAGGAAACTCTTCAACAGATTTCTCCACTTCAGCGAACACGGCGGATGTTAGGTCGGCTCCCTTCCGGAACCTGCAACCTTTCAGTTAGGTTAGGTTTGGTTTGGTTTGGAGTGCAATACTTTTTACAATATGAGCACAAATGAGACCGGGACCTACAGTTTAAAGCCGATTCCAAACGGCTACGAACATCCATTCCACTATGGGATTTGAACCCATGAACTCCGGCACCGAAGGCCAGCACCCTAACTAATCGGTCATCGCTACCTTTCAGTTAGGAGATCACTGCCTTTGCCAACTGAGCTACAGCATCTCACTTAATTATTGTCTATTAACATCATATATCAACTTCATTATATGTTACACAGTAATGCATATTTCAAAATAAAACGTCCTTACAGAAGACCCTTCAGATGACCATCATTTGAAGTTGGAGGACATCATGACCAAGAATCTATTTTACCTGCCCCTGTTGCCATTAATGAATACTGCATAACTTTGATACGTGTGAGCCTCGAACTCACAACCCCCCGGTTATGAAATGGACACCTTTACCGACTAAGCTACTACGGCTCAGGATATGTATTAAAGAATCCATAAAAATTAGAGTTGAAGGTTTTATTAATGAAAAACTTTTCATGTCGTAAGCTAAACTTAATTTTTTAATAATTAATTTTTTTTACATATTAAAGAAACCTAGAGAGCAGTTACTGAAAACAGAATGAGACTAATTGTTTAAAAACTCAATTATTGATCCGAAGAGACATTTTAAAAATTCAAATTAAAGACAAATGATACATTTTCATCTAAAAAACTGTCCTTATATCAGCCTATTTCGGATTCAATTTAGAATAGAAGGCTCTATTATTTAATATAATAATAAATAAAATGGAATAAATTTTTTCCTACATTGGTAATAAGGAACTGTCTTTAAACAAATATTTAGTTTAGTGACATGTATTTATAAAAATTATATACACCAAATGAAAAAAGAAAACCCCATACCAGAAAAATTAAAAAAAAAAAATCTGTTAAACACACACACACACACAAACACACATATATGCATGAATACAGAGCCGAGTCTGGACTATTAGCTGCTGCGAGCATGGTAGTACTTGGATGTCCTCCATTAATGCATATACCTAGTATATATTCTATTTTCAGGCCCAGAAATTTGGCCCCTTGCGTGCATTCACGCACTACATACCTACTAGTTCCTGCCCTAAATGAACACACATGCATATATATATATATATATATATATATATATATAAATTATTTCACTTTGATATCTCTTTAAAAAGCCCCTCTAATTTCTTAAAATCTATTTTCCCAGCCACAAAATATCTTAATCAAAGGAGGGTCTTCGACTTAAAATTCTTCCAACCCATTACCCAAAGTATTTTATGCAATAGATGCAAAATTTCTATCCACTCACCGCAATTCCCAGCTGTCGGTGGCAAATGGCTTAGTTTTTCCCCTTGATATAACAGTTAAATTAGCTAAGTTTCCTCTTCTTTGGGAAATATTTCTTCCTTGTCTCGCTCTGCGGTTCAGCTCTGTACCAGCACGTGTTTTTGTGTTAATTCTTTAATCTGCTACTAACTAGTAAAGATATCATTTCTAACAGCTCTAAAAAAATTTCAATTGGACTTGTGTTCCGTTCTCTTCCATGTGTCCCAACTGAATCTTACTGTATTACTGTTAGCTGATTAGGCTTCTCCTTTCCCAGTATCCAGGGCAAGTAAAAACAATAGGTGCTATAATATTCTTGTGACTTGCAGTTGTTATTTTGTTGGATTACACACATATATATTTAACATAAAATTATTACGAATGCAAATAGTTTTGTCATTCGAGAAACTTCCAGTCAAATTCAATTTGAAATTAAATACTAAATATTTGGTGATAACGATGCCACCATCAACTAGATGACAGTTGTTTATAAGGCAATTTGTCGCAACGTCAAGAACTACAATAATGCCCTTCTGATTCATTTTCATGTTTACAACAGCCAATAGACAAACAATAAACTGCCCTTTCGTTTGAAACTAAAGCCAGAATTGTCATAATTTGAGAATTTGCCCTACTGTGTGAAATTGCCTTATTGTCTCCATCAAAGAAAAAGAGCAATGGAAATTAAAAGATTGTTTTTCACGATCCAAAAATGCTGTTCAAAATAGTATGAAACAAATTTTACGACATGCTGCAACAGTGCATCAACTTTGGTACCGATTGGTAAAAGTGTGTAGATTTTTATAGCGAACAAATATTTCCGGAATTCTCCTCTATATATTATATATAATTTTATATTATTTATATATAATTTCTTTTATATAAATTTGTTAAGATTATGTGATTTGAAATTAAAAAGTGCTAAATTTTGTACTTAAAGGATATTTGATAAATATTTTAACATTGAAAAAAGGGTATTTAACTGTACTCATCTTTTCCCTGATTTCATACCCTTAGAAACTTCAAATACTTCTAACGATACAACAGACTGTGTTAGAGAATAGCTCCTAATTTATTCACATTTTTACATTATATTGTCCCACTGTCCTAGGCCTATGTTGCCTATTTTTCTAGTGCAGGAAAACTGTCATTGTTTTAAGATTTATCAGTTTCTACAAAGTAGTTCGGAAATCAAAGTATGCTGTGACATACTTGAAAATTTTTATCACAATGAAAAATTATCTTCGGTTTAAATATTGGAATAAGAAAACGTCTTTTGGGGGTTTATAGAACTTGCATGAAAAATGGTTAAACTTTGCAGAAATTTTTGGAGGAAAAATGGAAAGACGCTGTGACAAGTTTAGAGTATTGCTTGGTGCCATGCCAAAATAATCTTGCATTTAGAGCAATATTACATTTATGCCTAGGTCCCCTATGGAGAATTATACTGGCAGAAAATCATTCACAATCTTTGGTTTTCCTACTATAATATATGCATATATACATATATATATATATGTATATATGTATATTTGTATATATATACATATATATATATAAATTCATATATATATATATATATGTATATATATATATATATATATAAATTCATATATATATATATGTATATATGCATATATACACACACACACACACACATATATATATATATATATCCATATATGCATATATATATACATATACATATACACATATATGCATATATATATATATATGCATATATATATATATATATATATATATATATATATATATATATATATATACATATATATATATATGTATATATGTATATTTGTATATATATACATATATATATATAAATTCATATATATATATATATATGCATATATGCATATATATATATGCATATATATATATATATCCATATATGCATATATATATGCATATATATATATATAGCAAAAAAGACCTGTGAAATGAAATAATTTAAATAATTTAATCAACAAAATCTTTGAAATTTAGATACTTGTTTAATAATATTTACATTAAAAATAAACTCCTTTTCTTTAATTATTTTATTCATAACTGTCTTCTATTCAATGAAATCTTAGATATTTAGATATTTGTTGAACAATATTTACTTAAATTATTTGCATTAAAAATGAAAGTTTCTCATTTTATTTAATTAGTTATTTTATTCATTACGTTTTGGTTACTAAGGCAATATTTTAACCTCGATTTTATGCTTGCATTTCATTTTGTTATCTATGAAAAGCTTGAGTAAACATGGTATACTTTCAGTTTTTTTCATTTTAAGTATATTAGTAAACACTGTAAATATTGTAATTTTTGTATTTTGGATTCAAATTGAAACATATTTAGGACAGATAATTCTGTTTGAACAATTTAATTAAAATATAAATAATTTTTTTTTCTTAAAGTTTGAAAAATGCTTATAATTTTTTCAAATACTAACACTCTAATTACTTTTTTATCGAACTATTAAAACTGCAAAACAAAACTGTGTTTAAATTTAAAAAAAAATCGAAATTTTATTGGCATTTATAGTGACAAAGAATTAAGCATGACCGTTTCCTGAATTTATTTTTATAGAAAAAGAAATAATTTTCTATTCATATCACACACAGTAATTTTCTATATATTATAGAAAACTTGCATAAAAATTAAACATATGCATTTTAAATACAAGGAAAAAAAGTCTGATGACACCATATGATTCACCACATGATTTCTTTGTATGTCTATTATATCATACATCTTTTAAATTATGTATGATGTGGCTTCAGAATTATCATTTGCACTTTGTCTTCAACATTCAAAAAAGATTTTGTTTCTAAAGGTTGCGAATAGAGCTGAAATACTGCTCTCTAGCGGAAACCCGAAGCATTAATATACGTTATACTGAAACATTGCGTTACATAGATATTTCCTTGTAAACCAAAATAATTAGTGATTACAGCTTTTCTTTTCTTCCTTTCAAGGTAGAAAAAATATTCAAAATTATTGTCCACAAAGAGTAGATTATTAATTTTGCTTTCTAGAAAGGGATTTTAAAGCATTCCAAACTGTTTCAAAATCATTGTTGCAAATGTATATTAATATGCCGATATCTTTGAGTTGCATTGCTGTAGATGGTTACAAATAATAGCTGTTGTATTGATGATTTTCGTTATATAGACTGCCGATTGAAGTTAGTTGTTAAAATAGTTCTACATACAAAATTTCACCATTTTGCAGCTAATCTATTTTCAGCTACGCCCAAAATTTTAATACACGTTATACTGAAATTCTTCGTTATATAGAGTAAAAAATGCATTCAAAGAGCAAGGCGCACAATCAAACGTTAAAACTCTCGCAAATACAAAATTTTAACATTCTACGGCTAATCATTTTTTACTTATCGTTAATAAACGTTATAGCGTTAATCTACGTTATACTGAATTTTTGTTATGTAGTGTTCAAATTGCAACAAAAAGAGGTGGAGCATAAAAGGGATCTTCAGCATTTCTAATTCAGGGAACTCGATAAAATCGAACAAAGATAAAAGTAATTTAAAACATGCAGTTGTAAAAAATAGCCCGTTTAATAGATATATATACGGAAATATATTTTAAAATATTATAAGACAGAGATTTCTGATTTTTCAAGCATGTGTAGAAGTGTATAACTATAATTAAACAATAAAAAATTAAATTCGATATTTTGATTCTATTAGGGATATTATGTTTCCTTAAAAATCAACCGATAGAGATTATATTTTAAGTAAAAATTTACTTCTCTTTTGTTTCATTATATAAGTAAAATAATTTTTCTTAAATTACCACATTTATAGTTACAAATAAGATTTCTTACATTCTTAAGTGAATAATTTCATAATCGGAGATAAGTGTATTATATTCCACGAGAGCAAAAATCGAATATTAATTCTCAAGTAGAAATTTATCATTTGCTTGTTCGTTTTAATTAAGAACAATTGTTTTTACAAAAAAGGACGAGTTAGAGTTGATGAGTTAGGGTTAGCAAAATTCAAAGCGAGTAAAGTATATCTTCTCCTAAGCTATCAATACAATCCTAAAATAAATTAGTATAAATATGCTTCATATCACAGCAAAAAATGCTGTAGTCTTTAAAACGTTCGAAATTCCCTCTTTTGGAGCGTTTAATGCCATTATTTCAAGCCGTATTTTCACCGGTTGAGAATTGTAAAAAGTTGTAATGTGCAGTTGTAAAAAGAAATAGCCCGTTTAAAAGATATATATAAGGAAATATATTTTGAAATATTGAAGGACACAGATTTTAGATTTTGCAAGCATGTCTAGAAGTGTATAACTATAATTAAACGATAAAAAATTAATTTTGATATATTGATTCTATTAGGGATATTATATTTCTTTAAAAATCAACCAACAGATAATATATTTTAAGTAAAAATCTTACACTTCCTTTTGTTTTATTACATAAGTAAAAGCATGTTTCTTAAATTATCTCATTTATAGTTACAAATAAGATTTCTTGCATTCTTAAGTCAATAATTTCATAATCGGAGATAAGTGCATTACATTCCACGAGAGCAAAAATCGAATATTAGTTCTCAAGTAGAAATTTATCATTTGTCTATTCGTTTTAATTAAGAACAATTGTTTTTACTGAAAAGAACGTAAGAACTTTATTTTGTTCTATTGTCAAAGCCAAGAGTGCATTTTGTTGTATAACAGTACTTAACTGTCAAAAGTGTTCTTTAAGAAGAAGAAAAAAATTTTTTTAATGGTGAATTCACTTCTTTATTCTTTGCATGAAATAATAGCATTTCTGAATCAATGATTAATTTACAAGTAAGTATAAAGAAGTAGTGTAGCGTAGTCATAGGAAAATAACACTTAATTAGACTGTAATTAATAAAATAATTTGAAGAGGCTTAGAAATTATTTCAAGGTATACTGTGCATTAGAACATAAATTACTTAAAATTGTTTCAGAAAATTGAAAAATAATCAGCTGTAAGGATGCAGCCTGCTAGTAATTAAATATAATTATAAAAATGAGAATGATTTTGAAATAAAAACAAAACTGTTTTTTAATATTTTTTCCTATTTAATATTAGAATGCCCATTGTAATAATTTCGACTCCAAGTCAAGTATATTTTTTTTAATCCAGTAATATTTATCTATATCTATCTATAAATATACATACATACATATATTATTTTTTTCACATATGTATGACAAGCATTTGAACAGTCACAGAGCTAATGATGTCGTGACAATGTCTTTATTCATGTATATTGCACAGCTTAGCAGTCAACCATCAAACATGGCAGAGCGTGGCTAGCGTCCAAGTTCTAACAAAGGGACATCGTTTAGCCAAGGTTGTACCGATCCATTATATTACCCTAACGAAAGAGGAGCTGAAGGTGACCTTTCGCAGTGGACAATTATGGTTAGCGGCAGGTAGAAACGGGTGGTCCTAACAATACACGTTTGTGTATTAGGTCCTGTCAACAAATCCACGACTCATGCTTAAATGGACTTAAATGAAAACTGTCCGTGTGCTGGAGCCAGCGCATCTGAGACTTTGTGAGACTATTTGAGTGAAAAGACTCGGGGAAATGATTATAAATCGAGCTACACTATAATGCCACATGTGCGCCCGTTAGCGATAGCGAAAAAGGAAATTAAGTTGTTTGGGTCGGCTGATTTAAAAACGGCCTTTCAGCCACATCTGGAAACGGAACAACTGATTCAGACGGGAAGTGACTGCAAGATTGCAACATCCTGATTCTGGAAGGTTCCGGAAGAATCGCGTAAAGGGAACCGGGACCCCTATAAAAGAAGAGTGGCGGAGCCAAGACGAGGCTTTCTTCTTGAGAGTTGTTTTTGGAGCTGTTGTGTGGAGCTCGAGAGGAGTCCACTCGTCTCTCCGATTTCCATAGTTTGCTTGTTTTAGAGACCGTCAGCGTCTCTGTTTGCTAAGAAGTCGACTTTCGACTTTGGGATCCATTCCCGTTATCTTACTATTTCTTTTTTCTACTTCGTGCATATAATTAGGTCGCTGAGAGTGACCCTTACTCTCATTTTGGATCGTCTTGCATCCCGATTTTTCTCAAAGAACTCCAGCGTGATACGCACTCTGAGCGCTTGAACCTTAGTGTGAAAGCTGACTGTACTAATCGTCAGCCCGGAGGTTATAGTGTCAGCGTTTTGTACCGGCAATAATTAGCGAACTGTTCCAGTGATTTAGAAGAACTAGCTTCACTATACCCACGCACCGTAATTGTGTGAATGTTATCTCAGCACGAGATCCAAGAAGATTTAGAATCTACTGAACCTGTACATAGCTGTACATAATTTATTCATCTGAATAAAATATTTAGAGTAAACAGTTATCTAGCTTGTTTCATTGACGGCTTCACCTACCACATCTCCAGTACGTTACAAGGTTTATGCAGCAACCCTTTCTCAAGACGCTCTCTAAATCCTCAAGTATTATGTGCTTTTATAAAGAGTTATTAAAGATTCATGTACCTGCATTAAAGAATGCGCTGCATTTCTGTTCTCAAATTCCTAAATTATTAATTTTACGTTTTCAAACCTACCTACCTACCTACTTACCTACCTACTTGACACACACGCACATGCGCACACATACACTCATACTCACACACACACGCACACGCACTGTGTTGCCCGCGTGTATAAGATGCTGAACTTCCAATTCATATCTAATCAAATTATCTGGGCCTGCTGTAGGACATAGAAATTCCTTTAAAAATTAAACTGAAACAATAATTTAAATTAAGTCAGCGAAATTATTTTTTCAGATAATTAAAAAACCACCAGTTGCAAGAGTTCAATGACAGATACTGCAAATATTTAAATTAAGTAAGATTATTGTAATTATTTCTGAAATGTAAAGGAAAAAAGTTCTTTGCAATATTTTTATTACACTTAATTTTTTATTACCGCTTAAAGTACAGTAAATATTTTCTTAAGCCGGTATAGATTACTTTTTAATTGAAGAAAAATTCCCGTGAAACTGGTATTAAATCCCTAGAGCGCTTTAAATTAAATTTCAGAGTACAAAAATGATGCATGTGTCTAAGAAGAGTTTTATTATTGGGAGATTATTTTGTGAATGGTGGAGAAGTTTTATGATTAAATCCCGGGGCTTTATCATGCTCCAGTTTAATACCTCCATGTATAAACCTGTTTCTTATAATTTGGTGGTTGCATTAACAATTTGTGGCAATATTTTATTAAATGTATGTCGCTGAACAAGAATCGTCTCTTCTTATTCTAAACTAATATAAAATTTAATTGTGCAAGTACGTGAGCGTGTGTAAAGGTCTTATCATACGTTATCGTGGACATGTTGAAAAAGCTGGAGATTCGGTTTAGAATTCTTTTTTTGTAGAATATGCAAATTTATCGTGTGGTAGCGAAATATTTTCAACTGTTTAAATGTCTTATCAGGAGTGAAACTGAACAAAAATAAATCGGTTGGAAGTTTTTGACTGTATTACAAGGAATATGTACATTCTTCTCCAGTAAAAGAGTCATAAAGTTTATATGCTGACGAGTAATAAGGCTTTAAGACGCAAAAAAAAGACTGCTTTACCAGAATTTAATATGTTGGGATCAATATATAATCGCTTTCCAATACACAAGACCAGCGAAATTAGCTATTTCATTTTACTAAAAGAATTAGTAATAGTTAAATATGATATATGTGCCATTTTCATTCGATGTTTATAATTACATGAGGAATATAAAGTGAATGTCGCTGAACAAGACTCTTCTTTCATATTCAAAACTAATTTAAAATTTAATTGTGCAAGTAAGTGAGCGTGTGAGCGTGTGCAAAGACCTTATTATACGTTATTGTTGAAGTGTTGAGAAAGGAGATTCGGTTTATAATTCTTTTTTTGTAGAATATGCAAATTTATCGTGCAGTAGCGAAATATTTTGAACTGTTTAAATGTCTTACCAAGAGTGAAACTGAACTAAGATAAATCGGTTGAAAGTTTTTCGCTGTATCACAAGAAATCTGTACATTTTTCTTCAGTAAAATGAGTCATACAGTAAATGAGTTACAAAAAATCTTTCATTAACGTTAAATTGTGAATTTCTTGTTAAAACTTCAAACCATGCGTTTTTAAATTATTTTCAATTCAGTTAATTTGAAATTATTGATAACACCCTCAGTAAAACAAACTTTTCATACAGTTTTCTTTTTATAAGTATGCAGAATTACTATAATAAATGCAGTTTAAAGTCCCGAAGCTTTAAAAAAAATCTTTCATTAAAGTTAAATCTTAAATTTCTTGTTAAAATTTCAAACCATGCGTTTTTAAATTTTTTTCAATTCAGTTAATTTGAAATTATTGATAACACCCTCAGTAAAACAAACTTTTCATATAGTTTTCTTTTTATAAACAGACAGACTCACCATAACAAATGCAGTTTAAACTCTGAAACTTAAAAAAAATATCTTTCAAATTTTTCGTAAATTTCTGGTTAAAACTTCAAACTATGCCTTTTTAAAATTATTTTCAATTCGGTTAGTTTGAAATTATTGATAACACCCTCAGTAAAACCAACTTTTCATATAGTTTTCTTTTTATAAACATACAGAATTATCCTAATAAAGGGAGTTTAAAGTCCCGAAGCTTTAAAAAAATATCTTTCATTAACGTTAAATCGTAAATTTCTTGTTACAACTTCAAACTATGCGTTTTTAAATTATTTTCAACTCGGTTAGTTGAAATTATTGATAAAACCCACCATATTTTTGAGTTGTTTCTTTGCTGAACTTACACTTTAGAATTTCTAACATCTTACAAGAGTGTTACAAAATGTCTGAATATGTGAGATTGAAGGTATGTCTCTTCACAAGTACCTATCCACATCTTTACAAGCTGAAAGCATTTCGTCTTTTTCGCTTAGAAAAAAATAAAATTCCATTGGCGGCATTGAATCATAAAAATGTAAATTATCTTCTTCCTTCCCTTCTTATCCTTTTAAAGGAAAAATACTTCATAAAGTCTCGAAGAATTTTATTCCAAACAATATCTTACAACAAAGTTTTAGAAAAATGCCCTCCGTGAAATCGCTTTCACATCGTCCCCGTATAACTTTTATTTCTCTTTGCTCTTATTTCATAAGTGAATGTCATCTTGACTTTCCTAACCACTTTTGTTTTCTGAAAAATTGTGTTTTGAAATTTTATGGTATTGGAGGTATATGATTTTAAACTGAGATTGTCTCTTACTCGTTTTAAGTTTTGTTTCAACTTTATCTTTTGTTTTCGTTTAAAATCCATTTAATTTTTTCTATTTGTTTTTAAACTACATCTATACTTAGATATAAACATGATATATATTATTTTTGTAGTTTCTATTTAGTGGCTCTCACATCGAAGCAACTATCTTCTAGAAGACATGACGTGATTATCACTCGTCTACGTGTGGGTCACTGCCGACTCACACATGCATATCTCTTGCTTGGTGAGGTACCTCCCCAGTGTGCGTATTGTAAGACTACTTATACAGTCGCACATATTTTAAAGGATTATTAGGTTGTGAAAAAAGAAATCCATTATTTTTGCTTAAAATTAATGACTTATTTAACATGTTTCGGATTGTCCGATTTGGGTCACCTATGCATTGTTTTGCTGTATAATGTGTTGCCATTTTAAAGGTAGTTTCCTAATGCCTCTCTCATAGAAGGCTCGTTCCTTATTGGCGAAAAACTCAAGCAATCGATTTTCACAATCTTCTCCTGATCCCAAAATATTATCACTCAGGAAGTTTTGCAATGCAAGAAAAAGGTGGTAATCGCTTGGTGCCAGGTCCGGACTATATGGTGGATGTATTAAAACTTCCCAACCAAGCTCCCTGAGTTTCTGGCGAGTCACTACAGACGTGTGTGGCCTAGCGTTGTCCTGATGGAACACAACACCTCTTCTGTTGGCCAATCCTGGCCGTTTCTGGTCAATCGCTAGCTTTAAACGGTTCAGTTGTTGACAGTAGATATCTGAATTTAGTGTTTGGCCATACGAAAGCAACTCATAATAAATTATTCCCTTCCAGTCTAACCAAATACACAGTAGAACCTTCCTGGCCGTTAGTCCTGGTTTGGCCACCATTTGAGCTGATTCACCGCTCTTTGACCACGATCGTTTTAGCACAATATTTTATTATTTGACCATTTCTCAACCCCAGTCACCATTCGTTTAAGAAATGGGTCGATTTCATTCCGTTTGGCCAAGGCTTTTTAGACGGAAATTCAATCCATCATGTTTTTTGGTGTTAATTGGTGTGGCACCCAAACGTCGAGTTTCTTTTTGAATCTAACTTTGCGCAAATGGTTTAAAACTGTTTAATGGTCGATTTTTAGCTTCTGGGCAATGCTACGACTACTAACATTCCGGTCAACTTTGATTATTTCTGTGATTTTATAGACATTTTCGACGACGGGCCTTCCTGTGCAAGGTGCATCTTTAAAATCAAAAATGCCTGAACGGAATCGACGAAACCAAAATTGCACGTAATTAGATGTTACAGTATCAGCATCATAAGCACCATTCACAATTTCAGCCACCTCGCTTGCATTATCTCCTTTATCAAAGAAAACTGTAAAATATACCGAGTTTTCTCTTTGTTGACTTCCATTTTTAACACCTTGCAACTCACAACTGAATGGACAAAACAAGAAACAGTAAAAATAATTTTTTAGTGTAAAACGTTATTTTGACAACGAGCATAAATTTGAAATTGTTTGATCGATATTTTACAAGATATCGATCACTACAGCCATCTACAGGAAAAAAATAATGGATTTCTTTTTCCCCAACCTAATATTTGTTTTAAGTCTCTGTACATAAAATTCTTTGGAAATTCGTCACCTAATCTTAATTCAATCATCGCCGCATCCAGGCTTAATCCCTTTCCTTCGCTGTACTGGCTTGTACTTTGAAATTTGATTTATATTTATTTTCTAACTTTTGATGTTCAATTTTATAATATTTAATTCTTAATATTTTAATTCTTGATTTTAATTTTAATATTTTAATAAATTTGAATCTTTACATTCTTAATATTCTTCTTTGTGTTGTAAGTTTTTCAATTTTTTAGTTTCTCTTTTACATTTTAATCTGTAACTTTTAATCAAACTTTTCTGATTATCGTGTTAATTTTGTCTTCCTAAATTTTCTACCTATTTATTTGTTTTTAAATGTATTTTTCTATTAGATTCAGGCATCTTTCTTTTTGAGTGTTTCATCAAAATTGATTTTTAAAAATTGTTTCAAAATTGTGTTGTATTAGGTTTTTGTCATGTTTGGTACAGTTTGTCCCAAGAGGAATTAACGCCACTAAATTTCAACCAACCAACCAACGATGTATGTACATTTGTTTATAACTCATACCCAGATTCCAAAGAACAGTCCAAGAATCCCGAAAAATTCACATCATATCAATGTTTTCATTTTGGAAAAAAATTCAGATTTCGTGGGAGTGGAAATACAAAAAATCAAAACAAAAAGCTATGTAAAATGATTTTTCATATTTTTAAATTTATCTTAATGTACTTCAAATATATGCTGTGGTAGCATCCCCTATATAATAATAGCCTAAGTTATTTGTACGTCTGTCCTCGATTTTATGAAGCGGTTGGACCTGGAATGGATAGAGGCATCCATAGATAGAAAAATTCAAAGAGAGTAATGTTTATCTTCTCCTAAACTATAGATCCGATTCTAAAATAAATTGGTATAAATATGCTTCCTATCACAGCGAAAAATACTACCTTCTTTAAAACGTTCGAAATCCAACTCCTATTTTCCCCGACTAAGAGCAGGCGATTAAATTTATCAATTTATCCCATAATAAATAGGTAAAAATAACATTTTTCTAACATTATGACGTCATTCCTTTAACCATCTCATTGAATCATTTCTTATTTTAAATTATTTAAATTATGCCTTATTTTCATACGTTTTATCATTGAACTTAGATATTACGTAAATAATTTTCTTTTATATTTGGCTTAAATAATAGATTAGGTACATATGTGATAATTTTAAATTGAATCATCGATTATTTTTTGTTGCAAGATAATTCTCAGCCAAAAAACAAACTATTTTTTTACCTGCCTCATAGCGTACTTTACAATTTTGGAAAATTAAAAATTTTACTGATCCCGTCATATGACGGGCTATATGCTAGTTAATAAATATTTATTAATGCTACCACAGCTATTCTGTTTGTAAACTGACAACATGTCAAGCATATCTATTTATGCACCCATACACATTTACTGTCACAGTATCACATTTTATATAGAGACAGAAGTAATGCTTGAATAAAAAATTTTAAAAGTGAAGTTTTTTTTTAAAATTGGAAGTTATGAATGGATGTTATTTTGATCTGGTTAAATAAGAAGTATGTGAAAAGTATATTAATATTGTACTTGCAAATATATTAAAAAGCATTCTTGAAACTTGCATAATAGGAAAAGAGTAAATATAAATGTATATTGGCCAATTTTATGTATGTAGAACCTGTTCTTGATAGCAGATAAAAATGTTTAAATTTCCGAAAATGCAAACTTTACCGATTATCTTTACAGACTAGCATATAGCCCATCATATGACGGGATTAGTAAAATTTTTAATATTCCAGAACTGTTAAGTACCCAATGAGGCAGGTAAAAAATGGTTTGTTTTTTTGGCTGAGAACTATCTGGTTCACTCTCAATAATTTATTTATCGTCATACTCCTCTAGAGTCTCCCGATCCTGTAATGCAGTTTAGAATCACATTGAATTCATTTAGTCAAACCGTGTGGTTATGTATAATAAACACAAAAGTACAAACTTCTTAATTTCCAAATATATATAAATTAAAAGCTAGATATTTATTAGTCCGTGAAATAGAATCCTAGACTTTTATGAAAAGAATTTGTTGTTAATACCGGTAATAAAATTTTCATTGCAATAAAAAATAATCGATGATTAAATTTAAAATTATCACATATGTACCTAATCTATTATTTAAGCCAAATATAAAAGAAAATTATTTACGTAATATCCAAGTTCAGTGATAAAAGATATTAAAATAGCGTAGACGATATTTAAATGGTTTAAAATATGAAATGATTAAATGAGATGTTTAAAGGATTGACGTCACAATGATAGAAAAAATTGTTATTTTTACCTATTTATTAAGTGATAAATGGATACATTGAATCGCCTGCTCCTAACCGGGGAAAATAGGTCTTGAAATAATGGCATTAAACGCTCGAAAAGGATGGAAAGGTTGGATTTCGAACGTTTTAAAGACGACAGTATTTTTTGCTGTGATATGAAGCATATTTATACCAATTTATTTTAGAATCGGATCGATAGTTTAGGAGAAGATAAACTTTATTCTCTTTGAATGGATGCCCCTATCCATTCCAGGTCCAACCGCTTCATAAATTGGAGGACAGACATACAGTAACTTAGGCTATTATTATAGCTGATATATATATTTTTAAAATTGTTTCTAAAATTGTGTTGTTGTATCGGGTTTTTCGTCATGTTTGGTGCAGTTTGTACCAAGAGAAATTAGCGCCACAAAATTTCAAACAACCAACCAACCTCACATGGAAGCAATCATAACAAAAGAGATTCGAAGGTAAAAGAATTTCCGAGAGCAGTAAAAAATGACACTTTCAATTTATAAATGCAAATAATATGTTTAAAAAGCGTGTCTTTTTTTTAACCCACGAGGACTGCACCGGAATTCTGAGGCTTGAGCGTTATAAAAACATTCCACACCAAAACATCCATTAAAATTAAACTTCTCATATTTTCAGTAGCTTCTTGATAGATCTTCTAGACCCCAATAGCATGCATTTCCGCAATTTTCTCTGAAAACTTTTCTCAGAAAGAGATATTTTTATTTTATTCGGGCTTCTGAGACCCACTCTATCAGCAAACACGTTTGCATTTTTATTTAGTGTTTGTGTCGCAGGAATGATGTGAGGAACACCTCGTTATTCAATTAACACATTGTGTGCGAGTACACTTCGCAGCGGAAATGTACCGGGAGCGGGCGTTTTGAGTGTAAATTTAGTTATTCAGTTAAATCTCAATAGATGGAAAATTATTTAATTTTACATCCGTCACATCGACTGATGTAAAAACTAGTTTTTATTTGTCTAAATTTTTCCAGAATCTATGTAGTAGACAAGAACATTCGGCTTCGTTTTCTTGTATATATCGTTATTTTTGAACCCACAAACAAACCACGTTGTTACACTAACCAGTACTAGTACGTGACCAGCGCTTTTATATTAATATTTTATTGCTAGCTTATATTAATTATGTTTTTGTTGTAACCTTTACTCTTATTCCATACAAAATAAGTGTAAGAAAATTTATTATTATTATACTTACAGATATCATTAAAACACAGTTTAAATTTAAAAATAACACTTAAAATTTGATCTATTACGTACTGCTTTGTTTCTGAACTGCAAGTATGTGCTTACGTAATATTGCGTGATGTGACAAGTGAAAGGAGGGGTGCCTTGAAGTGTGACAGTTGGTGACAAAAGAATTGGAAAAAAAAAGTGTGACATTATTTATGGACATCCCCTTATATCAATTTCCCTTTCCCTACACCTCTTTGCCTCTCGGTGCCTCAAATCATCTTGTGGTTGAACAATGAGATTCGAAGGTAAAAGAATTTCCGAGAACAGTAAAAAAATGCCACTTTCAGTTTATAAATGCAAATGATATGTTTAAAAAGCGTGTCTTTTTTTTAACCCACGAGGACTGCACCGGGATTCTGAGGCTTGAGCGTTATAAAAGCCTTTCACACCAAAACATCCATTAAAAATAAACTTCTCAGATTTTCAGTAGCTTCTTGATAGATCTAGACCTCAATAGCATGCACTTCCGCAATTTTCTCTGAATATTTTTCTTAGAAAGAGATATTTTTAATTTATTCGGGCTTCTGAGACAACCAACCAACCAACCTCACATCGAAGCAATCCTAACAAATGAGATTCGAAGGTACAAGAATTTCCGAGAGAAGTAAAAAATGCCCATTTCAATTTATAAATGCAAATAATATGTTTAAAAAGCGTGTCTTTTTTTTAACCCACGAGGACTGCACCGGGATTCTGAGGCTTGAGCGTTATAAAAGCCTTTCACACCAAAACATCCATTAAAAATAAACTTCTCAGATTTTCAGTAGCTTCTTGATAGATCTAGACCTCAATAGCATGCACTTCCGCAATTTTCTCTGAATATTTTTCTTAGAAAGAGATATTTTTAATTTATTCGGGCTTCTGAGACAACCAACCAACCTCACATCGAAGCAATCCTAACAAATGAGATTCGAAGGTACAAGAATTTCCGAGAGAAGTAAAAAATGCCCATTTCAATTTATAAATGCAAATAATATGTTTAAAAAATGGATCTTTTTTTAACTCACGAGGACTGCACCGGAATTCTGAGGACTGAGCGTTATAAAAACATTCCACACCAAAACATTCATTAAAAATAAACTTCTCAGATTTTCAGTACCTTCTTGATAGATCTTCTAGACCCCAATAGCATGCATTTCCGCAATTTTCTCTGAAAACTTTTCTCAGAAAGAGATATTTTTATTTTATTCGGGCTTCTGAGACCCACTCTATCAGCAAACACGTTTGCATTTTTATTTAGTGTTTGTGTCGCAGGAATGATGTGAGGAACACCTCGTTATTCAATTAACACATTGTGTGCGAGTACATTTCGCAGAGGAAATGTACCGGGAGCGGGCGTTTTGAGTGTAAATTTAGTTATTCAGTTAAATCTCAATAGATGGAAAATTATTTAATTTTACATCCGTCACATCGACTGATGTAAAAACTAGTTTTTATTTGTCTAAATTTTTCCAGAATCTATGTAGTAGACAAGAACATTCGGCTTCGTTTTCTTGTATATATCGTTATTTTTGAACCCACACGCAAACCATGTTGTTACACCAACCCGTACTAGTACGTGACCAGCGCTTTTATATTAATATTTTATTGCTAGCTTATATTAATTATGTTTTTGTTGTAAACCTTTACTCTTATTCCATACAAAATAAGTGTAAGAAAATTTATTATTATTATACTTACAGATATCATTAAAACACAGTTTAAATTTAAAAATAACACTTAAAATTTGATCTATTACGTACTGCTTTGTTTCTGAACTGCAAGTATATGCTTATGTAATATTGCGTGATGTGACAAGTGAAAGGAGGGGTGCCTTGAAGTGTGACAGTTGGTGACAAAAGAATTGGGAAAAAAAGTGTGACATTATTTATGGATATCCCCTTATATCAATTTCCCTTTCCCTATACCTCTTTGCCTCTCGGTGCCTCAAATCATCTTGTGGTTGAACGATGACCGAATGGTAGAGCTCTGCTCTTTGTTACCGGAGTTCGGGGGTTAGAATCCCACTGGTGGCATGGGCTTTTCGGAATCGGCTTTAAGCAGTAGGTCCCACTCTCATTAGCCCTTGTAAAGCAAAAAAGTAGACCATAGTGCACCAAACCAAACCAAACGATCTTGTTAAAGCGATTCTAAAAATTAAATGTATTGTATATTTTACTTTAATACCAAAAGTTTTTACTTTATAAAAATATTACATTTGAAAACGTTCTAAAAAGTTACCAAAAAATTTGTCAGTTGTTATAACTTTATAGTAAGTCATTGGAAGTCAGAAAACATTTATTCTATGATGTAGCAGTTTAAAATCCATGAGGCTGCATAACACTTTCAGGTCTCAAGAAAATTTTTTTATCTCTGACTCTAAATGTTTTTGAAAAGTTATTCATTAAACTGTAGAAGAATAAAAAACTAAAATTTATTACAACTTAATAAACTTAGGTGCTTTTTTAGGAAATAATGAACGTATACGTATGATTCATCGAAATTGTAGATAAGTGACGAGAGGGGAGTGGTGTGTGAAGTGTGACACTTAGTGACAAAAGGGGAGGGAAAGAGGTGCATAGGTCACGACACAGAAATGTGGGTCCAGGACAAAACTCTTCCCCCTTCACTATGCTGTACACAGGTGATGTTACTACGGGGTGATTGTTATATTTAGTGATGCTTAAACTATGGCCTGCAGAGCCTTTAAAGTTAGTTTGGTTTGGTTTGGAGTGTTACGGTCTACTTTTTGCACCACGAGGGCTAATGAGAACGGGATCTACAGCTTAAAGCCATTACTGATGAATTATAATGTATTAAAGAGGTTCTAATAAATTCAAAGCTGTATTACGGCACTTTTATAGATATAAGCGTTATTTATCTAAACGGCTTCGCGAGGGAAAGGCAGTTGAAGAATCTTTGTCATACAGCATAATTTCTAAAATAAATATTGCTGGAGGTGTAGTTATGATAAGGCGTTTCGAGAATGAGTAATTTTATGGGTTATTGATAGTGCATTGGATCAATACTCATTTTAAGTGACTCTAAATTTGATTCATCCAATCATTTCAAATGATAATGCGCTAAAACATAATGCTTTAAATGAATGCTTATGTTAGATGATGTATAAACATCCAGTAACAAAGAAAACATTACTTTGATCTCCCGAAACAATCCCCAGATATTTTAGTGTACGGAACGTTAGATGAAAAGGCTTGGAATAAGTATTCCTCACCCAAATATTAACATTAAGAGTAAAGTAGGAAAGGAACAAGATCAAAATATTCACCCTAACCGATCGGCCATCTTTGTGCACCCTTAAAGTTGACTCACCAAGTTAGTAAAATAAGATAATTTAAAATAAAATGGAAAATTATGAAATAAGTAAAATTATAAATAAAGTTACAAAAAAAAAAATCTTGAAAGGTAAAGCGTATATTAGAATTCTGTAAGTCTTTACCCGAGGAATTTTCCTCCCTATAACAGAATGTAACTGCGTATTCTACATTTTTTCCCAGCACTTATATTTGTGGACAAGCTCTCTAATGAAACTGAATAAGTCAGAAACTAAAAGAAATTGTCGATAATTTAAAGTGAATTTTAGACATACGCATCATATTTTTAACTTGAAAGGACAATTAATTTGGGGGCCCGAGCGCTTGCCCCGTTTGCCTTGTCAGAAATCAGACCCTGGGGGTGCATAATATTAAGGATCCGTCTACGTTCGGAGAACTTTTTCCTTTAAACGTAGAAACTAGTTCATGTTTTTACATGTTTAGATTTATTTTTTATAACATCACAGAGAATTGCACTTAAAAAATTTATTCCTGGAGAAGTTTTTATAAAATTTCTAATAAATGAAGAAAATTTAGTAAAAAAATCGGGTTTTTTCAAAAGGTCTAATTTTTTAATAAATTAAATTATTTCAATATATTTGATACCACACATTTCTTATATGGTGGACTAGTGAATCACTTAAAATCTTTGCGTAATTTACATTTGGTAAATAATTTTGATCCTTCAAATTCATACACATAGAATTTTTAACTAATTTTCATTACCTTTATATCTAATTATGAGTGTAACATCATTAAAAGTTATACAAATTTAAAGCTTTTAGGTCATTTACTAGTAAATACTATCAAAAGCATTCATAATAATTTTCAACAAAATATTTTAAGAACTTTTCGAGAAATCACATTTCAAGTTCTAACATTTTATTAAAAATACCATTCTGAGAAAAACGCATTTGAAGTTTGTAAAAGCAACTTTAACTATTAAAAAATTAAAATACATGTTTGAAATTCTCCACACTTTCTTGCTTCAAAACTTTCTAATTGCCAAGTTGCTAATTATTAAAAATACTAGAAAAATGTTTAAACTAATCTTCATGAAAATTTAAAAAGTTTTGTCCAAAAAATGTTCTTTAAAAGGCTTTAAATTCACAACTTCCGGTTCCGAAGTCGCTACTTCCGTTTTGTTTTGACAGCTGTCTCTGATGTTTAAACAGCTGTAACTTTTCTTTCAAATGCCGTAGAGACAAAACAAAAACAGATTTAGAAGCCTAAAAGTTGAAACTTTACAACAGAGAAATAAAAAAATTACGATTTTTAGGAAAAAATGACGTTTTCAACGTAGACTGATACCTTAAAAAATGTGGTATTTATGAACAGCCGCAATAAACGTCCAGCAGAAATGATATGATCAGTAATAGTTAAACTTCTGGTAAAAATAATAGAAAATGCTTTGGATAAACTTCAATAATTTGAGCAGCATCATTTGTACTACGAAATCCATTCTAAACCTCGAAAACAGACGCCAGGAAGTCACTTAATCTCTGTCAAAAAGATTGAATCGCGTTCTATTCTTTTCGGACAGACCTTATCGCTTCTACTTTTCAGCAGATGTGGAGGCGGAGGGGATTATCTCCAGCAATTTATCAGGAGGTAATGCATGCGCTCAGCATTTTCCCGTGAATTGCTGTAAATGCGAGAAAAGGCGACACTACTGTTATGATTCGGGGTTTTATATTTTCTTGTAAAGGGAAAATATGCTAAGAGGGGAAGAAGTGTTCGGGAAATAAGAATATCGAAGGAGGAAAGTCAATATGATAGTACATAAAAAAAGATACACGAGAATTCGAGCCACAGCAAACGTAAACTTTAATGCATCCCCGTGTCAATTTTTGACAGGTTGATTGTAAGGTAAAATATGTGTATCAGGATATTTTAAAAATTCTTTCACTCGCAGAAGCAAATCTTCTCGTTTTATAGAAGTTACGCGCACTGTAGTAATACACAGAAAAAAATTGTATGGAATTCTCAGAGTGTATAATAATGTTCGATAAATAATAATATTTTATTTATACGGAAATTAAATCATCATCACCGTTACTATCTACATGGTATTTTTTGAAATAACGAATCACTTTCGAACAAATAATTTGAAAGTAACTCAATCAATTCATTTGTACAAACATTTTGTCTATTTCTTTAACACATGCAAAGGTCCGTTTTTTATAGTTGTTTCAAAACCACGTTTAGTACTTAACCCCCACAGCTTTATTATACGCTTTTTTCGAAACAGCTGTCTTTAGAGGTTCTTTGAGCAGAGGAAAGAGCTAACAATCGCATGGTGCGAGATCAGGACTATATGGAGGGTGTGGTATCTACGTTATTTTTCACTAAAACGTACGGTATGTTACCAGCAATGTGTTCGTTGCACTGTCGTAGTGATTAGCTTAAGGTGTTAGGCGACGAGAAACAATTTTGATTTTAATAGCGTTATACTATCGCATATCAGCCAGCATGTGTTACCCATCAGTTACTGTTGCTAGTAGAGATATAAAAATGTCACTAATCTTTAAGAAACTGTTAACGAGATAAGTCATTTCTTGACAGGAAAATTCTTATTTATTTAACGTTCTACGTAGTTGAATATTCTGCACTTCGTAATACCACTTAAGTCATTTTAAACATTTTAAAAATGTTTATTTTATCATCCTATTATGAATTGATTACTTTAAGCATTACCTTCTCATAAGTAAAAGATGATAAAAACTTTTTCTTTGATAATTTCCAAAATAATTACTCGTAAAGTAATAAGAATGTGATGAATAAATTTGTGCAATATAATTTTTAACACTAGAACTCCCAACTTAGCATCAACTGATACTAAAAAAATGCGGCATCATTTATGAACAGCCGCAAAGTACGTTTAGCATAAATAATATGATCAGTAATAGTTAAACTACTGGTAAAATAACAGAAAATGCATTGGATAAATTTCAATAATTTTAGTAGCATCATTTGTACCACGAAATCCATTCTAAACCTCGAAAACAAACGCCAGGAAGTCACTTAATCACTGTCAAAAAGATTGAATCTCGTTCTATTATTTTCGGATAGACCTTATCGCTTCTACTTTTCAGCAAATGTGGAGGTGGAGGGGATTATCTCCAGCAATTTATCAGGAGGTAATGCATGTGCTCAGCATTTTCCCGTGAATTGCTGTAAATGCGAGAAAAGGCGACACTACTGTTATGATGTGGGGTTTTATATTTTCTTGTAAAGGGAAAATATGCTAAGAGGGGAAGAAGTGCTCGGGAAATAAAATATCAAAGGAGGAAAGTCAATATGATAGTACATAGAAAAAGATACACGAGAATTCAAGCCACAGCAAACGTAAACTTTAATGCATCCGCGTGTCAATTTTTGACAGGTCGATTGTAAGGTAAAATATGAGTGTCGGGATATTTTAGAAATTCTTTCACTCGCAAAAGCAAATCTTCTCGTTTTATAGAAGTTAAGTGCACTGTAGTAATATACAGAAAAAAATTGTTCGGAATTCTCAGAGTATATAATAAATAATGAGCGATAAATAATGATATTTTATTTATAAGGCAAATAAATTATCATCATCGTTACTATCTATATGGTATTTTTTTAAATAAAGAACCACTTTCGGACAAATAATTTGAAAATAACTCTATGCATTTGTACAAACATTTTGTCCATTTCTTGAACACATGTAAAAGTCTGTTTTTATAGTTGTTTCAAAACCACGTTTAGCTCTAAACCTCCGCAGCTTTATTACATACTTTTTTTTAAACAGCAGTCTTTAGAGGTTCTTTGAGCAGAGGAAAGAGCTAAAAATCGCACGGTGCGAGATCAAGACTATGTGAAGAACTATACTTATCTACGTTATTCTTTAGTAAAACGTCCCGTACATAACCAGCAATATGTGTTCGTTGCATTATCGCAATCCTTAGCTTAAGGTGTTAGGTGACGTGAAACAATTTGTGACCGGCGGATTAATTTGCGCCGTGTTACTTACTTACTTACTTACTTACTTACTTATTTACTCTCTCTCTCTCTCTCACACACACACCACACACACACACACAAACACACATAATTATTAACTTTAAACAAGGACTTTTGTTAGCACAAGGAAGAAAATGCATCACGAACAAAAGTCTACTCGAGTTATATCCAACCCCCGAGCACACCCGAGCAATATTCTAAAAAAAGTATTTAATTCATTATTTAATATTTAACAGAATATATTTAATCGTTTATAATTCAAAGAACCTAACTATCTCCAAAACTGTGCTACCTTAATTTCTTTGTAAATATCTTTTTTTTAGGTGAGGGGAGATTTGACATTACATTGAATTTTAATAGAACTCTGATAAATAGTTCTTCATTTTATATGAAGAATGTTTGTATTTAAATATCAACTTCGGAGATGTAACCTGTCAATTTAAAAAAAGTATACTCAAGCTAACGGTTTAAATTATTTTTTTCTGTCTATTTTTATATATTTATTCCTAAAAAATCTAAAAATAAAGTTTACTAGGTATCTGCTTAATTTCTGATAAAAAAAATCCTTCATTACTTTGCACTCTTGCTTGTCATTTTTTGGGAGATTGTCGGGTATTCAACTTTTTGCAGTACTGTAGCAGCTGGTGCATTTGTTTACAATCTTTTAATGGATTTTTGCCAACATATCATAGTCTTAAAAAATACTTTTTTAACCTTTTGCCTGTCCTGTTCATAACGTAAGATACATCTAATGCTTTATACACTTGTTTACCACATATGATACACAACTAACTATAATTTTGTGTGCGAGCTTTTACATAGATTATACTTTATATTGCTTTATCACTTGTTATATACAACCCTATAAAACAATAATTCAGTTTATCATATTTAAAGTACAGGTCAGGCAAAGGGTTAAACTACACTTTTAAGTAAACGAGTGGTTTTTATTTTGCCGAAGATTTTATAAATTTAAGTTAATTGTTTTTAAAATCGCACTATAATGTTCTATGCCCCTTTAACATTTAAAAATACAAAATTTTTCTTATAAACTGATTTTACAACCGGAATATCTTTGAAATATTAACACTTACATTTTATTTCATTAGTTTTAAAATGAAAAACCAGTATCTCAATAACGTTTTTTTTTGTTGACAAATATCGATTACTCTCCCCTTAAAAACAGAAAAAAAAATTAGTCAAAATGAAGTGCTTTTTTATCTATGTTGTATTAACTAACAAATAATGACTTTCAAAATTATTCCAGAGGCATAAAAAATAAATAATGAAAGTTAGTAAATGTATTAATCATTAATATTATTAGAAAAAAAATTTAAGGAACTATGTTTTTATTAATTTATTTTGCCAATTTTAAACTCCAGAACATCAGTTAATTTCAGAGATTTTTCAGTTTTTATAAAAATGCAAAATTACACGAATAAATAAATAAAGTTTAAACCATGGAACCGTTCGAGAAGACAAATAGAAAACTGAAGTTATTTCCCACAATTTCCGCTGCAAAGTAAATGAATTATTTTGAAGGCATTCCGAGCCAACATTAATTATTTGAAGCATCAACTAATGCAGCCCTTAATTGCTTTGTTTGCTAACGTGCCAGCTCCGAGACAGGGTTCATGTTTTTACCATTCTTTTTTTTTTACGCATCTCTGAAACGAGAATATTCTTTCTTTACTTGTTATTTTTGTTCAGAGATAGTAAGAACGTCCATTTTTTTTGCATGCTATCTGCGGTTTCTATTTACCACAAGGCAACAATCTGAATATAACACTGAAATAAATGGTATATAGAGAACTAAATGCAATTGAAATCGCCATTTTGTTTTTCTTATTCCTTAAATTTTATTTTGTAGAATATTTGAGGCTGTAACGATGATTTAAATTTTTTAAAGTTATTAATACTTTCTAAGGATGTAAAATATTCTCATAACTTTGAGATTTTAATCAGTATTATATCAACATGTATAAAAATCCAGGAAAATCTAGAGAATAAAATATCCACGATCAAAATTTTGAATGCGAACGTGATTATTCATTTTCTACTTCTTTTATTGTTTGGAGATAGTAAGACCGTCCATTTGTAAACATACTATCTGCGGGTTCTTCTTTCTGTACAGTAGCAATGTGAATATCACATGAAAATGAATGGCATTCAGAAAACTAAATGGAATTAAAATCACCATTTTGTTTTCTTATTCCATAAGTTATTTGTTTATAGAGATATAAAAGCCTGTAACGATATTTTAAATTCTAGAAAATGTGGTATTACTAAGTACGGAGCTGAGAGGAAAAAAAAGAATGAATACTTTTGTGGCCTTCCAAACATTAATTATTTATAGAAAATTAAAGGCAGCTGATACTTTCAACCTCTATATATTGTTAAGAATGCTGTAAAAATGTAATTTGTATTGTATCTCGCCAAATTGGCAAGATATTGGCTCCTAGGCAAAGTTTTGGGACTCATTTTTGGAGCCAAGTTTGGCGATATATTGCTCAGTTTGGCGATATATCGACAAATTTGGTGACTTGACGACATTTGTACTCCTTTTCTCTGGATTTTACTAGAACTTGTGGAAATTTCCAGAAACCTGAAAGCTATATAAAGGGGCGTGAGTTCTCACAAAAAAGTCAGTTCAAGCTCAGATCTGGTGAAAGTAGGACCTGTGTTAACGCTCTCCGTATTGGTCTGAAAAAGTTCGCCAAAAGGCTGCCAAGTTTTATCGCCATCCATTGTAATTGTGATGCATTTGGCGTGTTAATAAATGGTTATTGTTTTTGTCTTAGCCAAAGAGTATTCAATCAACGAACTTTACGCGAGAATTTCGCAACAATATCTTATTGTTCTTATTATTTAAGTTATCTGTTTATGGAGGTACTAGAAGTTGCATACTTTTTGTAAGGAAAAAGAGAATTTTCAGAACTTTTACTTTTTAGAATTTGATGGATTTGTTTTTATCTAAACATATAAAAGAAAGTATACAGCTGTCCGTATGTTTTATGCCAATCTACACGGTTTGTCGTAGAGTCTCCAAACGTTTCACACATACTATCTCACATCACCAGGTAGTTTCTGTTGATTTTAAAACTGTTTTCGCCTATCTCGACACGTTATAGAATAGTATAATAGATATTAACGCGGCCATTGCATGAAAGAGGGCAGCACATGTGTTTTACTGTTGTATTTTACTACGTGAATAAAAATGTTATCTAATTCAATAGCTGTCAAATTATTGTACACGGACTATTAGTGGTTCGTTAAAAATTTTTGATGGTTTTCCAGAAAAAAAAACGGATTCTTTATTGAAAGCTGCAACTCAATTAACAAAATGTTTCATTAATATTCAGATTAAAGAATGAAAACTAAACTAATAGAACAAATGATTTTTATTATTTTTAAAATCTTGGGTACTATTTATTAGCGAAATAAATAGTACCTAATATTGGATTTCAAACTAATAATTATTATTCTGCTTTTCCAGATTAAAATAAAATATATGAAGAATTCATAATGAGAGAGAAGAAGCAAGTAGGCAATATGTATTTCTTTAATAAAAATAAAGTAAGTAATGAAAATAGTAATACTATGCTTGGTGAGCTAAATAATGAGTTTCTTAAAAATTACGATTTAACTTTTTTACTTTTAATATTTACATTTTGTATTAAAGTGGACGTAATATGATCAGTTTGGGACACCATAATTTTGATAACAATAACTGACTGATAACAATAAAGGACGTGCAAAATTAGATAAATTTACCCTCCCCTTTTTAATTCATACGTACTAAATTTCAAAATAAAATGAAAAACTCACCGTATTTTTATGCATTGTATATTATCCTTTAAAACATAAGAAATGAATACATAATTTTAAAATATTGATCAATTGTTGACTGTACAATTTTTTCTAAGAAGCTCATTGATAGATTTTTCGTAATCATAATGTTTTTCAACTCCTCTTCTTAGCCCACTCTCCTGTTTCTAATCATGAATCTTGTTGGTGCTTCAACCACATTTGGCGAAATTGGCGTGCTTGCAGCTTGCGTGCGTGGCGTGCTTGCAGCGTGGCGTTTGAAATCTGGCGAGGGGATCGTAACTCAACAAATTGATACATAAACAAAAACAACATTTTGAGGAAAAATTTTACAAAAATTTAATATTTAAAATCTAATTGAATTAACAAAGAAAACACATAACATTCATACTAAATAGACTGAAACATTCACTTAATCACAAATTAAATAAACTGAGTGTGATTTTCATCACAAATTTGTGATTTAGTGTAAATTGTAAAATTAATTTAAAGGGCTTGTAAAATTAGTCCAAAGGGATGAAGGAGGGTAGGCGGGATCTCATCCAGCAAAAAACTCTTTGACTTAAAAGAAACTGTATTTTGAGTGGAGGTTGAAGAGGAGTTGTAAAATTGAAAATTTTTTTTCAAATCTCTTATTTAAAGTCATCGGAGAGGTGTTGCGCTGCATATTTCAACACTTTCAATGCAATTCCGAAGCTGCGAAATGTTTAATTGAGCTGCAGCATTGCGCGAGCTCATTTTTGGTAACCTATAATAACGATTTAAATTTCGATATTTTGTTTTAATATTAAATCATTTCGCTTTCTGGCTTCCACATCGACAAGCTGCATACAAGCGGGCAAGACATAAAATGTGAAGACGCTCCTCCTCAGTTCCAATTAGAATGTGTTGCCTTCCGCTTATCTGAAAACTAGTAACCACCAGTAGGGTATGCGTATTTCTAAAAATTTCCAGAAACGTGAAAATTTTCACTCCTTTGATTATTCCCCATTTTCCTAGGTGGAAGAGGAAGAATTCTCGGAAAATCAAGCAACACCGAAGGGAAAGAAAGTAATTGGTTCCTTCTGAATACAATATGAATATTCCTTTGCCAGTTAAAATGAGGTTTGAAAACTGATAATATTAACCGATGTGACGATTCTATAAAGCGATAATTTTAACATACAAATGAATAGAGAAAATCGGGACCAAGTGATTTCGATAACAATAAGCGATTGATAACATAAACTGCGATCAAATTAAGCAGAGTCCACTGTATTAAAATAAAAGTTTCTGATTATTATTCTGTAAACATATTTAACGCTTTTTTATTTTAAATTCTTATAATTAATGATCCCTTTAATAAAAATTAAATATATTGTATGCCTTGAAGTTCTAAAGTTTGCAGACCACTGATTTAATTCGTAATGTATTTGAAGATACACTTATTATAACGTTTTTTTTTAAAAATATTTTCTGCAGTAAGATGATACATAAAATATCGTAAGTATTGTATATGTATACAATTTCGTATATATCGCATATACATAAAATATCGTATATATCGTATATACATAAAATATCGTATATATCGTATATACATAAATTATCGTAAATATCGTATGTATCGTATATATGACTATCATATTTAAAATATTTGAAGATATTTTAAACTCGGAAACTTGGACAATGAATGTTGCCAAAAGGGTTTTATGATGCGTCACCATGCATGTCTTAAATCAGCAGCATATTCACTTTAGAATTCCTGTCTCCGTTGAATAATACGTGGATTTCCCGTGTTATAGTAAAAAAATTTCAACCGATTAATGAAAGGCCTTATCACAAGTCAAACTAAACTAAAATAAGTAGTACGAAATTGTTTTTCTTGTAACAGAAATTTGCACCTTCTGCACCAGTAAAAGGAATCCTAATCTAGCACGTCCATGTTGTAATGTGATAAGGCTTTAATATGGATAGTAAATGATAAATTTGAAGCATTCCTGTATTAATATCTGTCAACTAACTATCAGCGATGGATAGTCGTTCCAAATAAGAAACTAAACGCCGAATTTAACTCAACCAAAAGGGTAAAATCCTATTGTATGAAATCATTTGCGTCACTGAGCGTTAATTGAAGTTTAGATCGATATTCATCTATGATTAGAAATTACTGAGCAACGTAAATTATCAAATGATTTAAATTGACATAATGAGGTACACAGGTAGAGTGAAGATTTGAAAATCATATATCCAGCCAGTTGGGCAGGATCATAATAAGTACCGGAAATTAATGGTTCATAACAAAAACTATTGTTCATATACCGGACTCCTTGCTGTTAATTTGAAATCCATCTCTAGTGATACCATTTTGGGATTGTAAAACATCTATAAATTAAAGTGTAGGAATATATGTGATGAAGGCTATTAATTATTCAAATCATGAAATGGTAATGAATCATTCATGTTCAATTAACATATTTCTCACTAAAATGATTGCTCTATTACTTTAAAACTAGTATTTTATCTCAAATCTGGATTCACTCAGTTTTAAGTGATGCTAACTAATTTGTAACTTAACAGACCAGTAGCTTATTTCAAGACAAAACTATATAGACCATATAATTGGATATGATTTTTGCAGTATTATACAAATAAAGAAAAATCCGGTTTAAAAGATCTCATGATTATTTGAAGGTATTTAGAAATGCGGACACCCTTGTTTGCCTTATATAGCTCGTCAGTGATAGATTTAAAACAGTCCTGTCTGAATATCTGTCGACTATCAGAGATGGATACTTGTTCCAAATAAGAAACTAAACGTAGAATTTAACTCAACCAAAATGGTAAAATCGTATTGTATGAAATCATTTGCGTCACTGAGCGTTAATTGAAGTTTAGATCGATATTCATCTATGATTAGAAATTACTGAGCAACGTAAATTACCAAATGATTTAAATTGGCATAATGAGGTACACAGGTAGAGTGAAGAGTTGAAAATGATGTATCCAGCCAGTTGGGCAGGATCATAATCAGTACCAGAAATTAATGGTTCGTAACAAAAACTATTGTTCATATACCGGACTCCTTGCTGTTAATTTGAAATTCATTTCCAGAGATACCACTTTGGGATTATAAAAGATCTATATAGTAAAGTGTAAGAATATATGGAATGAAGGAAACTAATTATACAAATCAGGAAATTGTAGTAAATCCTTCAAGTTCAATTAATATATTTCTCACTAAAACGATTGTTCTATAACTTTAAAACTTGGGTTTTATCCCAAATCTGGATCCACACGGTTTTAAGTGATGTTATCTAATTTATAACTTAACAAACCAGTAGTTGTTTCCAAGAAAAAACTATTGAGACGATAAAATTTGAAATGATTTTTGCAGTATTATACAAATAAAAAAATCCGGTTTAAAAGATCTCATGATTATTTGAAGGTATTTAGAAATGCGGACACCCTTGTTTACCTTATATAGCTCGTCAGTGATAGATTTAAAACAGTCTTGTCTGAATATCTGTCGACTATCAGAGATGGATACTTGTTCCAAATAAGAAACTAAACATCGAATTTAACTCAACCAAAATGGTAAAATCCTATTGTATGAAATCATTTGCGTCACTGAGCGTTAATTGAAGTTTAGATCGATATTCATCTATGATTAGAAATTACTGAGCAACGTATATTACCAAATGATTTAAATTGGCATAATGAGGTACACAGGTAGAGTGAAGAGTTGAAAATGATGTATCCAGCCGGTTGGGCAGGATCATAATCAGCACCGGAAATTAATGGTTCATAACAAAAACTATTGTTAATATACCGGACTCTTTGCTGATAATTTGAAATTCATCTCCAGAGCTACCGCTTTGGGATTGTAAAAGATGTATATAGTAAAGTGTAAGAATATATGGGATGAAGGCAACTAATTATTCAAATCATGAAATGGTAATAAATCATTCATGTTCAATTAACATATTTCTCACTAAAATGATTGTTCTATAACTTTAAAACTTGGGTTTTATCCCAAATCTGGATCTACTCAGTTTTAAGTGATGTTATCTAATTTGTAACTTAACAAACCAGTAGTTTGTTTCAAGACAAAACTATTTAGACCATAAAATTTAAAATGATTTTTGCAGTATTATACAAATAAGGAATAAATTATATTTAAAAGATCTCATGATTAATTGAAGGTATTTAGAAATTCGGACATCATTGTGTGCTTTATATACTTCGTAAGTGATAAATTTGAAACAGTCCTGAATTAATATCTGTCAACTAACTATCACCAATGAATAGTCGTTCCAAATAATTAACTAAACGTCGAATTTAACTCAAGCAAAAGGTTAAAATCCTATTGTGTGGAATCATTTGCGTCACTGAACGTTAATTGAAGTTTTGATTGATATTCATCTATGATTAGAAATTACTGAACAACGTAAATTATCAAATGATTTAAATTGAGATAATGAAGTATAATTACCATACATAATTATATTTGCCATACATAATTATAATTAATATACATAATTATATTTACCATATATAATTATACAAGTCATTTATAATTACAATTATCATATATTATTATACGAGCCATTCATAATTATAATTACCATACAATATTATACGAGTCATTTATAATTACAATTACCATATATTATTATACGAATGATTCATAATTATAATTACCATACATATCTATATTTGCCATACATAATTTTAATTACCATACATAATTATATTTACTATATATAATATTACGAGCCATATATAATTTCAATTACCTGACATAATTATAGTAACCATATATAATTATATGAATATTCTTCAACGCAAAGACGTTTTGTGTAATGAAAAGTGTATGGTTTTGCAAGTATTGAGAAGTGAAACAGACAAGCCCGGTCTCAGTAATGATCTCTAGAATCGTTACTGGTATGTAATCGTAACTTTTTCAAAGCAGCTGCAAGTTTTTTCCCCCTTTCCTAGTTGAAATCGGAGAAGTGCACAGAAGTCGCCCTTAATATGCAAATGTAAAAGTTAATTGCCTACAAGGAAGAGTGGCTCGCAATCTGCAGTGAATAATGATACCCTTTAATTGACGTTTGTGTACAAGCCTCTGTTTGGTTGGAAGTTATGCTTTTACATCGCGAAGCTTTTTTTCCTCTGTGTTTAATTGCATATGATGTTGAGATAAGAATATGTCAAAATGCATTATTTCTCTTTGAATGGATAAGTTATTGAGTGATGTGTTAACTACTAACGAGGTCGAGGGGATTTTACTTGGTTATTATTTCTAAAGCGGGCGCTATTGTTTTTGGAGCATTCACCAAACCGCAGATATGTTTTGGTCATTTTATTATAAGAACATCATATAAGCAGCCTAGAATCCCAGTGCTGTTGGGGTAGCATTTCGACACAGGTCCGAGGTTCTGTCCTCGGGCAGGGCAAGATTAACTCAGCCTTTCATACTTTCAGTGGGTAGATTAACTGAGGACCAAGCATGTGTGGGAACTAAACACTGGAGGTTCCTCGTAATGTTGACCACCTAATCGGGTCAAATTCTTCGCACTTCAGGATCCTTGGTCTTGAAAACGGAGATTGGGCACTGTAGGCTATGTCCCCTCATAGACTGTAGCGTCAGGGAGTTTTTTTATACAGGCGGACAACATGACTCTCTTGGGACAACACAAAAAATATGGATGCTTATAATTTTCGGAAAAATCTGTTTCTCAAAGTTGAAGAAAAGTATTTCAAAAGCCATCTTCATCTTCAAATAAAAAATATATAAATGAATTTTGAAGATAATTAGAAAGT
>CM063511.1:46111040-46128540 GCA_032207245.1 Pardosa pseudoannulata | reverse complement strand
GCTGCTGCCCATAAGCCTATAATCACAAAGGCCAACATCGCTGCTCGGTTAAAGTGGTACAAAGTACATCGAAATTGGACCGTAGATCAGTGGACACGAGTTCTTTGGATCGACGAATCAAGTCTCACCCTTTACCATTCGGATGGCAGGGTCTGGCTTCTGCCTGGAGAACGTATCCTACCAGAATGCATTGTGCCAACAGTCAAGTTCGGCGGTGGTGGAATTATGATCTGGGGGTGTTTTTCCTGGTGTGAACTGGGAACCTTGGTCCCCATTCATGGTAAGCTGAACGCCGATGCCGACTGCACTATCTTGGATGACAATGTGCTTCCTACGTTGTGGCAGTTTTACGGTTTGGACTCCTGTTACTTTCAGGACGACAATGCCAGTTGTCATGTTTCGAGGTTAACCAAGTCTTGGTATGGTGCCAATGGAGTCCATCGAATAGACTGGCTTGCCAAGAGCCCAGACCTGAATCCTATCGAGAACTTCTGGCGAGTTGAATTGCCGAATTAAATGGTGCACTACACGTAAAAAATCAGTGAAAGAACTTGTATATCTACTCCAAGCCGAGTGGAAGACAATACCACTAGCTGTAATACAAAGACTTGTGGAAAGTATGCCCCGGAAGGTTCATGCTGTAATTGCCTCGCGTGGAGGCTCTACCAACTATTGATTTTGAATGAAGTTAGTTTTTCTTCTCTGACACAGGTGTCCAAATACTTATTAGTAGTGATATACATACGTACATATACATATATAATTTTATAATATATATATATATATATATATATATATATATATATATATATATATATATATATATATATATATATATATATATATATATATATATATACAAACATATATATATATATATATATTAACTATATATATATATATATATATATATATATATATATATATATATATATATATATAAATAGTAGAAGATGATAATGAACAATGGAAATATAAGAAAACATAGAAGGAAAAAAGAGAGGTTAAGTGATGTCATGTCGAATCATTAGTATCCGTAAACATTATTAAAGAAGAGGAACGTTTCTGGAAGATAGAATCTAGACAATAAACAGATTTTGATATTGCGCATTTCTTATATGAAAAAGGACAAAATATAGTAATATATCATGCTATAGAGCTAAGTAAAGTATCGCTAAACATGATAACAATTAGTGTAGCTAACAGCTAGTACAGAATTTGAAAATTTAAAAAAATGTAGTTAAAATAAAATGAGCCTCAATAGGCCGAATACCAATGCATAATTTTCATAGTATGACACCAAATCGCTATTCTTAAAACCAAATGTAAAATAAGTTATACTATTTAAATGAAGTAATTTTAGTATTTTAAGTGATTTAAAAATAGTGCTCATTATTAATTACATATTAATTATTCGTTCAATCTAAAACTATCATTTATTATTTTTTTTTTGTGATTTATACCGGATAATTATTTTTATGTAACACATCAACTAGATTTTTGACGTTTATTCTGTTTAACTTTCGAGCAGATATAATTTTAATGGTCTGACTTGCATATTGTTTTTAAAGATGAGTGAGAACTTTTGTGAGAACAGGACCTAAGGTCCTAAAATTTAAGAATTTCAAAATTGTAATTAGACATTTTATCTGATTGTGTGGATATTATATCTATATAGGCACACATATATAAATCGATGACGAAAATATTAAAAAGGCATACACAGAGTGTCGAGGAAATATCTTTTATTTTAAATTAAGAGATTGGTTTGGAGTGCTAGGGTATATATTTTCAATACGAGGGCTAATGAGACCAGGACCTACAGCTTAAAGCCGATTTCGAACGGCTACTAACATTCATGCCGCAGTGGGATTCGAACCCATGAACCTCGGTAACGAAGGCCAGTACCCTAACCAATCGGCCATCGTTCGGCTTCTGACTGTCTCATTAGCCCTCGTGTGCAAAACAGTAGACCGTAGCTCTCCAAACCAAACATAGTTCTGAAGCAATTAAACTGAAGATAAAAGATGTCTACAAACATTTTGAAAAATATGAGGCAGAATAAAAATGGGATGACCTAACAAGTAAAAAAATTGAATTGCAACTGTAGTTCGTCCCATGATACAAATCCTTATACAGGTACGAATATGCATGCCAACAGTAGGAATCGAATCTACGAAATCCTGTTCCAATTTCAAGAAAAGCATGAGAACATGTGAAATGTTTTCTTTGAAAGTGGTGCACGTCCATTTTAGGTAACAGCATATATTAAAGGGTTTGTACTTGTTTAGATTGAAAAATATTGGTATAAATAAAGGCTCTTATTGTATGCTGTTTAAATAATAAATTTATTTAAATTTTTAATGATAGCCTTTGTAAGGTATTAGTTTTCAAAATATCACAACGCAGCATAAAGTATGTAGCATACATACTGTTTGAACTACAAATTATGTCCTTGCAGAAAGTGAACTTACGCGTCTTTTAAAGTAACTATATTTGCAGTTTCAAAAATTTATACTGCCAATATGATGACTGTATATCTATAAACGAAACAGACTTTATAAACAGATATAGAAAATTGCATCTATTGTTATCATTAACTAACTTTTTGTCTATGATGGACTGACAAGGCTTAGATAACTCCTATATAATTTTATATTACAGGTTCCCAACGGGGGGCGTAACGAACACCAGAGATCACTGAAGTCTTATATGAGGCGTCAGTAGGTTTAGAGATAAATGGTGGGGGGAGGGGTTAAAGTAGTAAAGGGACGGCCAATAGACAATAACTATAAATATATTCATGCTGTTTATAAAAATAATCCGTTAAATATATTGAATAATATTTTATTTATCATAATAAATGCAATGCTTCTTTTCAAATAGAAATTTCGTGAATTCCATAACAGGCTGTCGTTTTGCCACCTCTGGACTAGAATAAAAAAATGTTAATTGCATTTCCTTTATCGTATTTGGTTGAACGTGGGCTGAGTGTACTATATAGTTTGATGTATAAGAAAATAGACATTAATGAGACCAAATATTTAGGAATAATGGTTAACGAAATTGGAATCTAACATTAACAAACTGTTAAAACTTCACCCCGATCAACATGCTTATTAACTTTTTTTAGGTTTTATGCTGAAGCTTTTAATGGACAATTTTCTATATAAAATAGCATATAGCACGTCATATAACGGGTTCAGTAAAATCTTGTATTTTCCAGAATTGTAAAGTACTCTATGAGGCTGGTAATAATGGTTTGTTATCTGATATATGCTGAATATTTTGTTTATCTTCATACTCCTCTATGGTCTCTCGATACTGTGAATGCAGTTTAGAATCACGTTGAATTCATTTAAAAAGATCATTCAAAGTTTTCAAATTAGCTACGTCGAAATTATCGTTAAGTTCTTCCCAAATTTTTTGCCACAGTAATTAAGGGAAGTAAACGAATGAAATTATCATTTCCACTACACCCTGGAGGTAGATAGAAATTGTTGTTAATACTTGTGATAAAATTTTTATTGCAACAAAAAATAATCGATGATTAAATTTAAAATTATCACATATGTACCCAATCTATTATTTAAGCCAAATATAAAAGAAAATTATATACGTAATATCTAAGTTCAGTGATAAAATGTATGAAAATAATACAGACGATATTTAAAATAAGAAATGATGAGATTTTTAAAGGAATGCTATCATAATGCTAGAAAAAATGTTATTTTTACCTATTTATTATGGGATAAATTGATAAATTTAATCGCTTGCTCTTAACCGGAGAAAACAGGGATTGAAAAAAAGGCATTAAATGTTAGAAAAGGAGGAAGGGGTGAATTTCGAACGTTACTAACTCTAACTCATCCAGAATCCAATATGGATTCTTCTATCCATTCCAGGTACAACAGCTTCATAAATTCTAGGACAGACAGTCAGATGACTTAGGCTATTATTATATAGGGGATTTGAACGCTGTGTTAATTAATTTCTACACTGTGTTACATTTAGTTAGATAGACAGAAAACACTGATACAGGCAAAAATGTTTTTAGGAAAAAATGTTTCTAATATTTCGTATTATTAATTTTGGTTACTATTACGGAAGAGGGGTAGTTCGAATATTTTTTTTATGTAAGAGGTTTGGTAGTCACGAAAAGGTTGGGAACCTCCGCTCTGGATTATGACTATGTATAAGGTTTAAAATTAACAAATAAAAATTGAATTTCTATTTATTAGTGATAAATAAAACTTTAGTACACCTCTTCATTTTAACATACATATATCATAATTGTCGCTCATGTAAAAAATATAAAATTCTTATAGCTGAGGTAAATTAAAGAAAAGAGCTTTTTTGGAAATGAAAGTTAATTACCGATATTTGAAATAATTAAATGTAATGTTCAATAAAAAGAATGTTTTTCACTCCATTTCAGCGTTTATTTTTTTCATTCACTCCGAAAAGGCCTTGAGATGTTCCATCTCTAAAATAGCCTCATTCCTTAACTTGAAAGGGGATGTGATCCGCATTTAAGGCGATCTGCAATTAGCCGTCGATCAATAAAAATCCTATTTAGAGATGACTTCGCTCGGATTCATGTCACAGTCATAAATTCAAAACTGTCTCAATTTCTGATAATGGATGCGCCAATTTGAAATGCTATCGCTTCATACAAATATATCTGGAATTAAAGTGCCATGCAAAGTACAGTAACATGTCAGTATATTCTGCTATTTTTAGCCTTATCTCCAAATACACGAATTCCCAAAAATGTGTGCCATGACATCTTGACAGAGAGAAAAGTTATGTGTATATCAGGAAAAAAAAGATAAGTATATTTTGCTAATTTTCGCAGTAACTCTTAATACAGGAATACCCAAAAAAGTGTACAGTGATATTTTGATAGACGCTTTACAGAAAGCGAATCTGTATATATATCAGGAATTAAAGTGACATAAAAATTACATTAACAAGGAAGAATGTTTCCTGTTTTCAGCAGTATCTCTTAATGCAGGAATTCCCAAAGTACAATAACATGTAAGTATAATTTGCTATTTTTAGCCTTATCTCTAAATACACAAATTCCAAAAAATGTGTGCCATGACATCTTCACATAAAGAAAAGTTATGTATATATCAGGAATAAAAACATTGAAGAAAGTACGGTAACAGATGAGTATATTTTGTTATTTTTAGCAGTAACTCTTAATACAGGAGTACTCAAAAATGTATGCATTAATATTTTCACAGACATTTTACAGAAAGTGAATTTATGTATATATTAGTAATTAAAGTGATATAGAAACTACATTAACAGGGAAGAATGTTTTGCTATTTTAAGCAGTATCTCTTAATGCAGGAATTATCAAAGTACAATATCATGTAAGTATAATTTGCTATTTTTAGCCTTATCTCTAAATACACGAATTCCTAAAAATGTGTGCCATGACATCTTCACAGAAAGGAAAGTTATGTATATATCAGGAATAAAAACGTCAAAGAAAATACAGTAACGGATAAGTATATTTTGCTATTTTTAGCAGTAACTCTTAATACAGGAATACCCAAAAATGTATGCAGTGATATTTTCACAGACGCTTTTCAAAAAGTGAATTTATGTATATATCAAGAATAAAAAAGGTCAACGAAAAAACAGTAACAGATAAGTATATTTTGTTATTTTTAGCAGTAACTCTTAACACAGGAATACCCAAAAATGTGTGCTGTGATATTTTCACAGACGCTTTACAGAAATTGAATTTGTGTATACATCAGGAATAAAAAAGTCATTCTATTTTCAAGAGTATCTCTAAATACAAGTATTTCCAAAGTATGTTCCATAATATCTTCACAGAAAGAATGTTTATTTATTAAACCTGAATTAACTACAGTAACAGGTAAAGATGTTTAGCTATTCTCAGTATTTTTAATACAGAAATTCCCAAAGTATGTTCCATAATGTTTTCACAGAGAAAATATCTATTTATACAACCGAAATTAAAGTGTCATAGAAAAAACAGTAACAGGTAACTATATTTTATCTCTTAAGCAGTATCTTCTAATACAAAAAATCCCTTGTGTGTGTCTTGACGTCTTCACAGAAGTCGAGAAAAAGAGAATTTATGTATAGATCATGAACCAAAGTGCCATAGAAAATACAGTAAAATTTGTTCTTTTTAGCAATATTTATTAATATAGGAATTCCCAAAGAGTGTGCCATTACGTCTTCACAGAAGTTTCACAGAAGAAGAATAAATGTGAATCACCAAGCTAAAATGTTCAGGTTTTTTTTACCTCTGGATACAGACAACATATAGGTAGGAAAATACATTTGACTACAAACTACAAAAAAGTTTAAATTATAAAAATAATCTTAAGATCTATCTTAAAAGTTCTGTTTTATAACAGAACTTTATTAGTTCAGATTCGAAGTCTAGCCATTTAAGTAGAGAAGTTACGGCGCAGTTGTAGTACTAGTTCACATTAATTACTAATTGTAACAGTAATATATTTGATATAGAGAATTTTTGATATGGAGACATTTTATAAAGTTTTTAAGCTTTCACGAATTTTTATGAACGTTTCTTAAATGTAAATATTTGTCTAAGAATACCAAAGCTTTATGCAAATATTGTCGAATAAAAAATTTCGACAGTGAGCTCAGTGGCCGAATGGTCAAAGCACGAGATCCAGACCCGATGTTTGTGGGTTCGATGCTCGCCATGGCGGTTAATCCAAAGTGTGGATTTTAAATTTAAAAAAATGTTATTTATTGTTGCCTTATGTTCTCGAACATTCTAGATCTTTCTTTAATATGTAAATTAGTTATTTCTCGAATATTCTGTTTGGGTATAAAAGCTGATACCCACTAGTTGTAGCCAACTTCTCGATCTTGTAGAATTGCTACTTGGCTTCAATAAATTCGTCTAATTCGTCTGTTAAGTTAAACGGTGTGTTTATTCGAATCTTCGTGACAATATCATTAATTTTATTGGAGTTCTGTATAACTGTAAATAAATTATTTACTCAATAAATACCTCTGTTTCGTCTTTAAATTCACCCCTGCAAATCTGGTCAATTCAATACTACGAATAAGATAGCAAAGAGAAGGCCAATAGCATGTTGCGTAATGGATTTAAACAGAAGCAGATAGAAATAATCGATGGTAGCTCAGATATCAAACAGTTAATGCACTCCACACCCACACAATACAGGAAAACTTAAAAAACTTAACTTAGTGTTTCACAAGAAGAAGGTTAGTAATTAAAATGGCCAATAGCCAAAGACTCTCCTCAGAGCAACTACAGTTCTAACAACGCTAGTAAGATTTTCCATTTTTCTCTAACCGATCTTGGTACATATAGCTTTTTGTAACAATAAGTTTCATTCGGTTCAACTTTTTTACCCCTTCTCGTAAGCCTTCGTCAAAGACATACAGAATAGGACCGGTTTGAACTGGAAAGAAACTTCAGATATCTCTCAACCAATAGAAGGGCCCGTTGATTTTTCGGGATTCTGACACCTCCGTACTGGAATGGACCCCTGTTTTTTCTCCGCGGGGCAGTGTGATCATTTTTAGAGGTCAAGTATGTTGCCAGAGTAGAGAAGAGGGTGAACGCTTCTGGCATCCCATACTTGTGGGATAGATATTTTAGGGAGCGACACGGGAAAGAAATCAACGTCATATTTTTAGGGCCGGTGCCCGGTCGAAAGGAGTCTTCGATATCTACAAATGATAAGTTGTATTCCAGTTGTATTCCTTAGGCATTTAATATATAAAATCATATCATCAAGACATATTTGTCCATGTGTTTATTAATGAGTATTAATTTCTTCTTTCTCAAACACTAGTCCAACATAACATTATTTTTACAAGTTTTATGATGATGCTTTATTATGTCATTGAACAAACGGAGTTAGATTGAATTTTGGAGTGTCTTGATTGCTTTCTCATAGCGAGGTTTCACGACTGCAGGGCGGCGAAAATCTTCTTGTAAGTCTTTGTCAAAGACATACATAAAAGGACCGGTTTGAACTGGGAGGAAACTTCGGACTTCTCCCAACCAATAGCAGGGCCCGTTGGTTTGGCGGGATTCTGACCCCTCCGTTCTTGACAGAGTCCCTTTTTGTTTCTCCGCTGGTCAGTCTGATTTTATTAGAGGACAAGGTTGTTATTATAGGAAAGAAGAAGGAAAACGCTGCTGGCATCCGCTGCTTGCGGGATAGACATTTTTTTTGGAGCGGCACGAGAAAAAGAAAAAGCGACGCCATTTTTGCGAGACCGACGCCAAATCCAGAGGAGTCTTCCATATCTACAAATGATAAGCTGTGTTCCAGTTGTATTCCTTAGGCATTTAATTGTATAAAATCATTTAACCCCTTCCCAGTTTTACCCGAGCTGAACTCCGGCAGTAGAAATGTACCATCCTTGCTCATCCCGAGTGTAGTTCGGGCACTATGAAATTTTACACTGTGCAATCAGTGCATCCCGAATATCTCACATGTGTTTTTTATAGTTTCGAATGCTTTTTTTTTACTTTTCTGGCTATTAGATTATTTGCTGCTCAGAGACAGCAGAAGGAAGAAGGTAAGGAGAGAAACAAGGTTCTACTGTCGAGATTGCAATGTTGAACTCTGTGCAGTGCCGTGTTTCCGATTGTATCATACACAATCAAATTTTGATTAATAATTTCATAACCATTTGTGTAAATGCAAAAGGATATAAATAAAATTTAATTCAAGATAAAATCTAGGTATTCTAAGCTTTATATTTAGAGTTAGTGCTAATTGACTCCGAAGTCTAATGATTTCTGACCCACAGCTTTAAATCCAACTATACAGGTAAATTACTTATTTATTTAAATTGATTTTTTTACATTAATTTTTAGGAAATTTTGTATGCGAATGATGCTATGTAAAAAGCTATGTATATATAAAAATAAGCATGAAAAAGTGACATTTTTTTATCTATAATTCCGAAATAAAATGAACCTAGAAGGTGTTAATTAAGACATTTGTCAAGGTGTGTTTATTAATGAGCATTAATTTCTTCTTATTCTTAACACTAAATCAATGTAACACTATTTTTACATTTTTTGCCGCTTTTCAATTTGTTGCGGCCCTTCGACTTGAATTCTCAAGGTTTAAACTCTATTGCTTCCAGATATGATGTTAAAAAGTCTTTGTAATGTAAATTTTTATACCTATGTAAGTAAGCCTGAACTTTATAGTTCCTATAATGTTACGGAGTTTACCTAAGACGGAGTTTATGGGAGATTGGGTACTCAAGATGTAAATACGTTTAAGAGTGAATCTATATCTTTCTAACTGTACGATTCTTGTAATATCACAGAAGTACTGATGATTCAATTTATAGGACCAGACATTCGAAAGTCCAAACAAACATGACAGGCCATTTGCTACAGTATTTGGTAGAAAGAAGGAAAGTTAACAAACATATCATATGCGTAAGTTACAGGTTGTTTAATACATTATAGTTTTTCTTTACAATAAATTTTCTCAACCAGCTGAAAAACCCGAATCGGATAAATTGTTTGAAATTTAATGGAATAAAGCCCTAAAAAATAAAATTAAGGAATTATATTGTTTGGAGAGCTACAGTAAACTGTTTAGATCCACAAGGACTGATGAGACTGGAGAATAGTGCTTAAAGTCAGATAGGCTATGCACATCCATGCCTTCTAGTGGGATTCGAACCCAGAATTATTGATACCGGAGAGCCGCGTCTTACCTATTAGGCTACTGTTTGGAAAACAAATCCAATGAATAATTCTGCTTAGCTTTCATATTTGAATATATGATTAAATTTTATTTTAGTATAATGTTGAACAAATTATTTTTCAACAAAATTTTTATCATTATTTTATGCACAGAAAGTCGCAATATTATTTTTCCCATATGCGTTAAAACAATTATTTGCCTTTTCCATATCAAAGTCTTTAAGTTATAGCGAAATCCGTTGTATTGATGATTAAACCGTATTTAAATGTTAAAAAAAATGGGTAACTAGCATATTTGGCTACTTTAAAGAAGGTAATAAACTGCCGTTGTTTTTATCAAACAGATGGTGAAACCGTAAAGCTTAATTAGGAGATTTTACGATTTTAGGCGAGGGTTTATTGGCTTTTTTACGGCTATCGAAATTCACCACTAATAGAGTAATCTAAAGTCACTTACATAAGTGGATGCCGATAAAAATGAAGCATCAGTATAAAGTCTGGATTTATAAAAGTTTGAAAAAGAGCAGTATTTATCTCAAAATCTTTAGTTTAACTTAAATATTTAAAGGGAAAAGGGATTTTGAAATAAAAGGTTTTATCCAAATATATAAAAAAGATATTTTTTTTCAGAAAAAATTTGGTTAAGTATACGATTCATTAACAAAAGACATTTTTTGATTAATATTAATTATTTTACAGCTCTGAAATTTATTTATGTCATACCCCATACTTCATTACTTTTGAATTTAAAAATAATATTTTCCAGTTTGATGATTTTTGTTATTGAATTGGTAATTTCGAATTGTTCCAGGCGTATTGCTTTTATGTATTATTAATTCAAAAATTTTGGAAATTCTCTATAATTATGTTTGTTTTTATACTTGGTATGTGCGAGAGTGCAACTATGTTTTATATAAGGTTTGCGAGACTGATCTGCTCTCCGCACTCACACGTTGTGGGTTGCATTCCCAAGTATTTTTTCACGACTCCAGGAGACGTGTGTTGTGGTCAGTGGAAAAGACTGCACTTAAAATTCACCAAGTTTGGAGAGTTGTGATTGGTTGTCAGGAGGCGATTCAGGACTATGCCTTTAGTCCTGGTTAATCTGGACGGAGCAAGGAAAGGACGCATTGTGCACAGGACAATGGAACAACGGACACATCAGCACAGGATAATGGAAAAAAAGTATAGGGTTGCTGGAGTAGTTCAGAAGGAAGAAAAAGAATGCAGCGTGCTCTTGGACTTTGGCAATTTTTCTTTCAGGTGTAGCACGTGGAATGCTTCTTTTATATATTTTTTTTACATATTTCCTTATGTTTTGTTCTATATTTGAATATTGTAATATAGATCAGTGGCATTTTACTATAATTAATATTAAAGACGATATAAAGCATACTTGAGTTATTAATGGATTTGAAGTAACAACAGCAATGTACTACATCACAAGAAACTAGAAAGCATTTTCTCGAGTTACAAATGATAAAACGGTAAAAAACAGTTGCTAAAACAATGTATTATTTGAAATAATAGGGCTACATAAATAATATTTAACATAAATGAAATTTAATTCCCTGTTTTGTTTCTACATAAATTGTAAAGAAAAAGTAAAAAAAATAAAAAAATAAAAGGAATTGGTGAACTAGGAATATAAAATGGAATACTGTTATGGAATACTGTAGAAAGACTTGATTTTTATTAAATAGCCTCGATTTTTAATCCAAAACTTTTTTCTGGCAGAATTTTGTGCCTTATATGCTTCCTGTAACAAATTTGTGTATTCCCATTATAAAAACATCGTCAAAAACTGAAAATATTAAAAATTAAAATTTAACGTTTTTTGTCCCATTAACACTAAGTTCCTTTTTAAATTTTAAGTTGTATAAGTTATGAAAACTTAATGATTATCTGCGTAAAAATTAGAAGAACTATTTTACTTTCATTTTCTATACATAATTTTAAAACATTTAATTTATTATTTAATTTTAATTGACTTTTAATTTAATTAAACATTTAATTATGTTAATTAAATATTTTTAAAATATTAATTTTTTAAAACATTTAAATAATATTTTAAACATTACTGGAGTTGTAAAGAAGTTAACTAAATAGTTTCTACTTCTTAGACATTGTATCATAGTCAACAGCTGTTTTTTTAAACAAACTAATTTTAAATAAAATAACCAATAAAAAATGATATTATGTATATGTATATTTATATTTTATACATATATTTGCTTATTTGTCTATTTATATATTTGTTTATTTTTTCAATATAAAATACGAAAAGTTGGTAAAAATTAAATAACTTTCGGTCTATTGAGATTTAACTGAATAACTAAATTGATGCGCAAAACTCCCGTTCCCGGTACAATTTCGCTGCGAAATGCACCGGCACACAATGTGTTAATAAAAACTTTATGTCTCGCAAGGTATTATGTCCCCTTACATTCTTGAAAGATATGTTCGTGTAATACACGGTTAATTATTATATGTTAATAGTCCGAACCACATATCCTACTAACTGATGTCCAGAAATACATTCTACAGCATAATAAAAAATCTCATTTTCAGTGAAAGGAAAATCGGGAAAGGGTGATCAGAATTCTTTATAAGTTACGGTCTTATTTCGCGTGATCGCATATACATTTGGCGCCTAATAGAAATCCGATTACTCGATATTGCTTCATTAAGCAGAACGATAATTCAATTTTCCATTTTGCTACGCGCCTCTGCCGAGATGTGCATTAGGACGAGAGTGCAATCCACAATCAGGCACAAGATTTCCTCCGATTAAGGGAAGAGAATTAATGTATTATAATTGTTAATGAACGGGTTCTGGTTTATATGGAAGCCAGTTAAAATGCACGGAAGGGTGGTTAGTGGGATTATTATATTTCATTTCTTAATACTTAACTGTGTTTAAAAAATGGAATTAATGGAACTCAATTCTTTTTTTGTTGAACGAGGGATTTTAAATAAAAGGATTATATAGCTGGAATTTTTATGCTTTGCTTCTCAAGATCTTTCCTTAACACTGATTGTTTTTGAAAAAACTTTCGATAACTATAAATAGTAGCTGCTTTTCTATTTAACTGACCGGGCATTCACTCTATTGCAGACTCTTAGGTCCTTGTTAATCTATGCGGGAAGTATTTTAACGGATGGATAGCTCGCATTTATTGATTTTCAAAAAGAATTTTACTTCAAGATAGAATAGAATTGTTCTTTACTTTTTTAAATATTTAAATTCTTTTACCCCTCCACCGAGTTCGTCATTGTATAAAGTAAAATATTTGTTTTCTTTTATCTTTAAAATAAAACTTCATAGTATATATCGTTAAGGGGACAGTCGGTGGTACAATGCGTTTATGGAAATTGTTAGCTTAAATTTATGATGCTTCATATATATATATATATATATATATATAATATATATACATATATATATGTATATATATACATATACATATATATATATACACATATATATATATACATATATATATATACATATATATAACTATATATATATATATACAATAAAAAACTGATTATAAATAAAAATAATTATAAATAACATCTTATAAATATTACAAAATAATTATAATTAAATAACAAAGAAAAATCATGATTAAAAATATATTAATTATAAAATATTTTATTTTTGAAATTTAATCTTTTAAAATACTTTGATTTGTAAAAATTTTCTTTCGAGTTAATTTTTAGTTTATTCATTCATTTTTGCATTATTCAAACTTAAAAAATTATTATATTTATTTCCGTATTGTTTTGAATTCAGATTGAATAAATAATTTATAGGAAGCACTTTTATATCTGCACCAAGAATTTCTAAAATATCCGGGCTATCAAAAATTAAATTGAGCTATAATAATCTAAACAATTTTGAAATTTAAAACTGATACTCATATCTTTTAAAAATATATTATGAATGTTTTGTTAACATTTTGTAGGAATCACTGAAATAGAAATTAAGAAAAAGCATTTTAAGAATTAAATTTTTTTTTTATAAAAAATGAATTACAGAAACTGCTAATCGATTTCAAGAAAAAAAAATCTTAATGTGATTAATTTACTTATTCTTCAACTTATATGTGTATAAATTTATGTAATTCTGAGTTAATAATTTATAAAAATGCTTTGTTATGTCCACCATCCTTGTAATAACTATTAGTATTCGTTTACTTAATTTTCTTTGCTTTCTGTCTATTTCTTTTATTTTCAAACTCTCACATAGCCATATGGCGGGTGTCATATGGCGGGTTCAGTAAAATTTTTAATTTTCCAGAATTTGAAAGTATCCTATGAGGCAGGTAAAAAATAATTTTTTTTTGACTGAGAATTACCTGGTACAAGTTCAATAATTTGTTTATCTTCATACTCCTCTAAAGTCTCCCGATACTGTGAATGCAGTTTAGAATCACGTTGAATTCATTTAGAAGGATATTTCAAAGTTTTCTTAACTTCATCGAAATTATCATTAAGTTCTTCCCAATTTTTTTAACACAGTAATTAATGGAAGTAAAGGAATGAAACTATCATTTTCACTATACCCTGGATGTAGATAGAATTTGTTGTTAACATCGGTGAAAAAATTTTCATTGCAACAAAAAATAATCGATGATTAAATTTAAAATGATTACATTTGCACCTAATCTAATATTTAAGCAAAATATAAAAGAAAATTATTTACGTAATATCTAATTTCAGTGATAAAAAGAATGAAAATAATGCAAACGATATTTAAATAATTTAAAATAAGAAATGATTAAAAGAGACGGTTAAAGAAATGCCGTCATAATGCTAGAAAAAACGTTATTTTCATCTCCTTGTGTGATAAATTTATAAATTTAATTGCCTACTCTTAACCGGGGAAAATAGGGCTTGAAATAATGGCATTAAAAGCTCGAAATGGGGAGAAGGGGTGTATTTCGAATGTTTTAAAGGAAACAGTATTTTTCGCTGTGATATGTAGCATATTTATACCAATTTATTTTACAATTGGATCGATAGTCTAGGAGAGGATAATCTTTACTCTCTTTGGATTTTGGTAACCCTAACTCATCAAGAATTCAATATGGATGCCTTTATCCACTCCAGGTCCAACCGCTTCATAAATTCGAGGACAGACGGACAGATAACTTAGGCTGTTATTATATAGGGGATTTTAGAAGCGTATTTTTACTATACGAAATTCCAGGTTAAATATTTTTAAACTATACATGAAACATTTTTGTGCCGAAGTTGCATCTTTCTGAGAATTACTTTTTGAAAGAAATATTAAAAATGTATTACTAGTTAAGAATCTATTGTTATGAAAGTTGCTACATCATTTCTTTGATTTATTTTTATCGACCTTCATAAGGAATTGTTCGAAGTGGAGATGTTTCTGAAAACACTTTCCTAAAACAAAATCTTAAAAAAAATCTTTTCTCTTTAAAAGTGGTTACAAATTTTATAAATAGAGAAAACGTGAAACCTGAGGCGAAATTCTAAACGTTCTCAATTCGCTAAAAGGAACAGAAATGTATAAAACTCTTTTTTGAACGCATTTTAAACTTTATATATATCTTAAATTTTTTTTCTATGAAATGTTAAAAATTCTTTATTTTTAGATTTAATTTCTAAAACATAAGGGTGATAGATGTAAACATAAATGTCTTAACATTAGAAATCTATTAATTAATCTCACCCTTTCTCTCTCTCTCTGTCTATCTATCTATCTCTATCTCTATCTACCTATAGTTATCCATCGATCTCTATCTATCTATCTATAGCTTTTTATCTATCTCTATCTATATATATCTCTATCTATCTACCTATAGCTATCCATCGATCTCTATCTATCTATAGCTATTTATCTATCTCTATCTATATATCTCTATCTCTATCTAACTATCTATAGCTATCTATCTATCTCTATCTATATATCTATAGCTATATATCTATAGCTATCTCTCTATATCTATCTATCTCTATCTATCTGTTTATATCTATCTATATCTATCTATCTATATCTATCTGTTTGTGGATATAAAAATAACGATATATACAGGAAAACGAAGCCGAATGTTCTTGTGTACTATATATATTCTGGAAAAAAATAGACAAATTAAAATTAGTTTTTACATCAGTCGATGCGGAACCACAGAACAGGAAGGTTGATTAAAAAAATCAATTTAGATTTAAAATTAACATTCTATTTATCATTGCGAGAATGATATTATATATATATATATATATATATATATATATATATATATATATACTATATAAATATCTATATATATTTGTTTATTAGTCTGTTTATATATTATAGTATAAAATACGAAAAGTTGGTTAAAAAATTAAATAATTTTTGATGTATTGAGATTTAACTGAATAACTAAATTTAAGCACAAAACGCCTGCTCCCGGTACAATTCCTCTGCGAAATGTACCCGCACACAATGTGTTAAGTATTTATATATAAGTGTTTAGATATTTAAATTTTCACAGTTTGAAATAAACTATATCTAAGTTATCATTATTTCATTTAAATAAGATATGACAGCACCAATTAAAAAAATTCTATTCAAGATAATGGCATACTTCAGTTATTTCATACAGAAAGAATCAATGTATTTTTTACATACAGAAAGAATCAATGTATTTGAATTAAAAAAAAAAAAACCAAGCTGTATAATCCGTGGATTTTGGTATGATATTTCAGTGCACAAAAGCTCCGTAACATGGTAGAAACTGAATAAAAGCTATCTATACTTTTCGCTCTATTTAACCTTTGAAGTTTTCGTATTTCGTTTGTCAGCCTCGAGTCAACATGCTATCAATCTTCTTATTTAGTTGACATAAACACCGATAATAGGCTGGTAATCAAATTTTTATTCCTGCTTTTTTTCCCCGTCCTCAATAGATACTGGAGGGAAAATCGAAATAATACTGATCGTAAATTTTTATTCACCTACTTTTAGAAGGAAAGACGAATAATAAAGTACACATAGAATTCAGAGAAGAAATGAATTTTATTTTAGACAAAAAATAAGAGACGTTTGATAGGATTTTTTAAATATATTTTTTGTTCGAAAAGTCTTTGATTTATGCATGAAAAGTCACTTCTTCTAATTGCAAATTCAATCTCCATTTCTTTTCTAACATAAGAACACACATTCAGTTACATGCATACGTTAAAGTGCTTCAATCAAATTCAATTGTTACTTTCTATCTCGATTATAAATTCATTCTTTTGGAAGATATATAATAGAAAATTATCCACGGTAGAACATTTAGAGTATTTTTATATCCTTTCTATCACTTCTTATTGTAAAATATTATAACTTCAGATTAAAATATGTTTGAATGCAAATTCGGGTAAAAGAGTATTGCACAAAAGTTTGCTGAGATAACTGGATCTATTCTCGTAATAAAATTAAGATTTGTTTATACACAGAAGAACGTAGTTTGCTTATTTATCCTCATATCAAACTGTTAATATAAGCAATAAATAAAAATTTTAAATAATTTTTTGACAAAACTTTATTTTTAGTGACGCTTTTTTTAACACTAGATTTACGGTCCGAGCCAATTTAACTCATTAAAAATTTGATCACTCTCTATATATATAAAACTTTAATATCACTTTTCAAAAACATACGGTGGTTTTTAATTAAGTAATAAAATATATGTAAACTTTCATTCCTCTTCCACTCACACCCTTTCATTTCACATTATCAACTTTGAGTAG
>CM063511.1:46103540-46106040 GCA_032207245.1 Pardosa pseudoannulata | reverse complement strand
TGATTATTGCAAAATTACTTTCACCTGTATATGCTTAGTTAAAGATTTTTGTAAAATGAATTATGCTGGATAACTAGTTAACGCATACCCGAGCATGATAATTAAAATTTAAATCTCGTTACGCAAAACACAGAGAGTCTTATTCTCGTCATTAGACCACATATCATTTAAAGTACATGGTGAGAACAGTATGTTAACTTACCGTCTTGATCGACGAGGCGGATCATGTTAACGAGCTCGGCTTCAGTTGGCCTCTGGCCTAGGGAGCGCATGACGACGCCCAACTCTGCGGCCTCGATAGATCCGTCACCGTTGTGGTCGAACAGCCCGAAGGCCTCCTTGAACTCTGCGAAAGAAACAGAGACATAATTAATTTCTTTTTTAAATTTTCAACGAATAATAATCTAGGATTGTTTAGATTGTTATCTTAACACGTTGACTGCCAAACGCATTTTCGATGGTTTGTCTAAGGCGCCGACGCGAACTTTTCATTACGCGATGCATCTTATGCTGAAATATTATTTGCAGCAGATAAAATGAGTTATAAAATCATGCTTGGAGCAGTTTTCGTGGGGGGAGTTACCGGTTACATCCATGGCAGTTAAGGTGTTAAATTATCAAGAACCCAATATGAATAAGAAAGAATAGACCACTGATTCAAAATGAAATTGAGTACTACGTAAATCGAAGTGATTCAGAATTTGACGGGATTTTTGACGAGGATGGTAACGGCAGTAGTGATTAGAAACCTTCTGAGAATTCAAGTGATAGTGAAGATGAAGTCGTCTCCGAACCTGAAGTTGATCCCGAATCTGAAGATAATGACAAGATTCCCAAGCAACAATGTCAAATGCGAATGATAATTTGTGGACAGAAATTCAACAAAGTCCTGAATTATTTATTTTCCAAGAGCATTGATTTTTTGTTCTTTTCCCAGACGCCACCTATCGATATTAGCACTGATATACTATTATATTAGTAGTTGTACAAAAATGGCAAGTAAACACAGTATGAGATAACTCGTAGTTGGCGTCCTAGAAAAGAACGCAATCTACGAGTTATCTCGTTATTGGCAATCAACGTGTTAATATATCCTGAATAAACAGACAGAGGAAATCTAACACTACATGACATGCTTGTACTTTTAATAAATTGTGGACATTTTTTTCTCTACTACTTTTTAGTTATTTTATGTGAATGTAAGGCAGGATCCTCCAATTCTTTAATAAAGGGGAGTATTACACAATTGATCTGTTCACTATGTAAAAGATATTGTGTCTGGTGGGTTTGGAGCCTACTGTTTTGCTACACAAGTGTTAAAAAATGATAACTAGTACTTAAAACCGATTATGGAGAAGATTAGCGGGATTTGAACCTTCGAATAGGGTATCAAAGGGAAGTGCTCATTCGGCCAGTGTTCGACAATATTGTCTCAACAGTTTATTTCAGTTTGGAGCAGTACAGTCTACTTTTTTTATACAAAAGGGCCATTAAAACCAGGTATTACTCTTTAGAGCCGATTCCGAACCGCTTCGAACATCCACGCCAGTAATGGAATTCCAAACCATAACTCCGGTACCGAAGAGCAGCTCCCTATCATTCGATTGCCCTTCGGGTTATTGTCTTAAATTTGGTATTTTTTACAGAGATTTTCTAATTCTTCTCTTTAACAGAAGTATCATCTTTTTACCTTTACAAGATCTGGGAGAACATGCTTCTACTTGCACGATACTTGAAATCTTATACATTTAATATATGTACATTATTATAGTTAGACTCCATAATTTGTATTCAATGTAAAGTCAGATATATCCCTTCAGTAACATAAATCTGTGCAATGCAAATATTTTACAGGAATTTTAAGGGATGGTGAAACTTTAAACTAAATAAATACGACTTTTACTTCTTTGCATGATGTAAAAGTAGTATTGTAATTACAAAAAAATATTTATACTATTTCAACGTAAATACCCACTTCGTCCCCGCCTGATTCAATTTCGACTACTATTTCTTTTATATCTATAAGTAAATAAAACTTTAAATTTTGACCAACCCTGCATGAATTTTGATTTATTTCTTTGCGATGTCTGTATGTTCCTCACATAACTCAATATACAATTAGAGATAGAACATTGAAATTTTCTTTTGACAATAGTTGTAACATGCTGTTGCGTGTCTCCCTTTTTAATTGTAATCAGCACAATATGACCTAAACATTTTAATATAAGGTTATCCTAACTCAACCTGGGCATAATTAAAAAACGATTATTTTTAGAATGTTGAAAGTTTTACTTAGAGCTGTAATAATATCTGTAATTTTTGTGCACCTCCGAATTTGATTTTAATCCATGATCTGTATATTGAATAATATCATAATGTCAGTATAAGGGACATTGATGCTACTGATGTCAGTCAAATGGCAGGGCTTCAGCTTTACTCATTACTAAATTACTAAATTTATTTTTACCTTTTGTCTGTCCTGTACAATACGTATAATATA
>CM063511.1:46096040-46098540 GCA_032207245.1 Pardosa pseudoannulata | reverse complement strand
ACCCCACTGGTTCAACGTAAGTCAAAATTGGACGAAGAAAGGAAGTGTAAAAAAGAGCAGTTTGTTTCTAATATTTAGTTTGCTATTGCGAAAAATTCATGGGTATACATTTTGAATAGCTTATCAAATGTTATTTTTTACATCTTTAAAATGTTGCTTCTGAGTTAAGTGTTTATCTAAGGTAACTCCTAAGTATTTAGCAGCATACTATCGGGGATGCAAGTGTTAATGATGTTTATGTTTTAATTAACGTAAGACGCTCTATTTTTAGTAGTGAACATGGTGATTTTCTGCCTTGACTTTACGAATGTCTTATACCCAGCAATGGTAAGCAGCCATTATGAGATATCAAATTCAAAAATTAAAATAAGTTTGAGTCCTATAGGATTTAACATACTTAAACATCTAAGCATAAAAAAGTTATTTTAGGAAATAGTATATCGCCAAAACTCTTAATTTTTAATCTATTTAATGTCTACCTCTACACCAACAACTTCTCTCAAATCTTCAATGTAGATTTTTAAAACTTTTTTTTTCGCGACGAAATAAACTAAATGGTTATTAAAAGTCCCCGTTCAAGCAAACTCCTATTTTGTGTTTGATAACTTTCGAGACCGTAGCTTTGGAGAGAGAAATATGCTATTTAGCTACTACATAGTAAGAGATAATTACTTTTTACACCGTAAACACGCGTAAAAAGAGTGATTAAATACCTCCATCTTTGTCTGAAATTAAGGAAGTAGCCCATCGAAAGTAAAGTCATTGCAATTTTTATTAATAGGTTTTTTGTTTTAATTTTCTTTCCGCCCTAAAACTAATTTTGAGCTTTCGCGACTGTCAAAATTAAACCATTAAATAGAAATTTTTTTCCTGATTTATTAAAACTTTTCGCTGTTTAGTGTAGTTTATCATGTTATATTTTCGTGAAATATTTATGTACTAAATGTTAGATTAGGAGTAAGTAATTGATTTTTTGCTCTACATGCGTCTGAGTATCACTGTGTTATACATCACAACACAATAAGTACAAAATATTTGAATCTTGATTGGCATTTTTTGTTTACTTCATTTAACATCATATTTCATTACGTTAATCTTAAAATTTTGTTTATTTCCCATTTTTTAAAAGTAATTTCGATTTATGATGTTGTTTCACTTGTAGTATCTCAGAATATTTAAAAAAATATTAAAAGGAGAATTTTGCACAAGGTTCAAGTAAATTATAATACAAGTAATTACAGCTGTTTTTTATTCAGCTCATCATAAAATAAAATATTCTGCTTCTTTAAGAACAAGGTTCACAAGGTTCAAGTAAATTATAATTCAAGTAATTACAGCAGTTTTTTATTCAGTTCATCATAAAATAAAATATTCTATTTCTTTAAGAACAAGGTTCACAAGGTTCAAGTAAATTATAATTCAAGTAATTACAGCAGTTTTTTATTCAGTTCATCATAAAATAAAGTTTTCTTCTGCTTTAAGAACAAGGTTCACAAGGTTCAAGTAAATTATAATTCAAGTAATTACAGCAGTATTTTTATTCAATTTATCCTAAAATAAAATATCCTGCTTCTTTAAGAACAAGGTTCACAAGGTTCAAGTAAATTATAATTCAAGTAATTACAGTATTTTTATTCAATTTATCCTAAAATAAAATATCCTACTTCTTTAAGAACAAGGTTCACAAGGTTCAAGTAAATTATAATTCAAGTAATTACAGTATTTTTATTCAATTTATCCTAAAATAAAATATCCTGCTTCTTTAAGAACAAGGTTCACAAGGTTCAAGTAAATTATAATTCAAGTAATTACAGCAGTTTTTTATTCAGTTCACCATAAAATAAAGTATTCTTCTGCTTAAAGAACAAGGTTCACAAGGTTCAAGTAAATTATAATTCAAGTAATTACAGCAGTATTTTTATTCAATTTATTAAAATAAAATATTTTTCTTTAAGAACAAGGTTACAAGGTTCAAGTAAATTATAATTCAAGTAATTACAGCAGTTTTTTATTATTAAATAAATAAAATATTCTTTTCTTTAAGAACAAGGTTCACAAGGTTCAAGTAAATTATAATTCAAGTAATTATATTTTTATTCAATTTATCCTAAAAAAATATTTTCTTTAAGAACAAGGTTCACAAGGTTCAAGTAAATTATAATTCAAGTAATTACAGTATTTTTATTCAATTTATCCTAAAATAAAATATCCTGCTTCTTTAAGAACAAGGTTCACAAGGTTCAAGTAAATTATAATTCAAGCAATTACAGCAGCTTTTTTTCAGTTCACCATAAAATAAAATATTCTGTTTCTTCAAGAACTAACCTTTTAAAAAATTTTAATAAGGCTCTAGTTTTTAAAAGAAATTAGTTTAAATTACAGTTAAGAATAAAAATATTTAAATATAAAAAATATATATTATTTATTAGATATTTTTTTATATTTAAATATTTTTAATCTTAATTTAATAGACTGATATTTTATTCTAAACATCAATATA
>CM063511.1:46083540-46088540 GCA_032207245.1 Pardosa pseudoannulata | reverse complement strand
GTAGAAAAGAGAAACAAATAAATAAAAATTATTTTTCACTGAATATAAATATTTTATATCTTTAACATGTAGAAAAATTCAATTTAATAAATTGAATGCCAACCATCAAATTTAAAACATTTTGCTTTTATAAAAGTGGTGGGAAGTAAGATCACACCATAAATTATGCTTACATGTGTTCGCAAACTTTCAACTTAATTTCAAAAAGCTGAAGCTTCTTTATACCCTTTTAAAGTCAACATAAAAAATCTTTTCTAGAAAAAGTTAGTATTTCTATTCTCCAATTCATATATATACATAAAATATACAACAAAAAATACACAATTTTTAAAGAGATCTCGGATTACAAATTGATCAGTCAGAGGGTTAAGCATAATTTAGAACTGTTCTCAGATATAAGTCAGAATATAAAAAAAGAGACAAATAATTAAAAATTATTTTTTAATGAATATGAATATTTTATATCTGAAACATGTAGAAAAATTCAATTTAATAAATTGAACTCCAGCCTTCAAATTTTAAAAATTTGGTTTTTAAAGAAATGGTGGGAAGTAAGATCACACCATAAATTATGCTTACATGTGTTCGCAAACTTTCAACTTAATTTCTAAAAGCTGAAGCTTCTTTTAACCCTTTTAAAGTCAACATAAAAAATTTTTTATAAAAAATATATATAGTATATATATATATGCATATAGATACTTGCCAATTAATAAATAACCAATCAAAAAACATTTTTAAAGAGTTATAATATTTACATATTATGCCATGCTTATTTGTGTAAAATATGCAATAACTTCTAAGATAACAAGATATAAAAATTTTGGCAAAATAGAAAAATTTTAATAAAGAATTATTTATCAAATAAGTAAAAAATTTGTATAAATGATTAATTTAAATATCAGGTATTTACCTTTAATCCCATAGCGTATATTTCACCGTGTTTCCACTTTGAGAACGAACACTGGTTTTTGTGTAAGTTATATTACAACAATTCAAAATTATTTTTCAAAAAATAGGAATATTTCATGTAACATGCAGGAAAATTCAATTTAATAAATTGAATGTCAATGTTCAAATTTTAAAAAGTTTGCTTTTTTGGTAGGAAGTGAGATCACACCATAAATGATGCTTACATGCGTTCGCAAACTTTCAACTTAATTTCTAAAAGCTGAAGCTTCTTTTAACCCTTTTTGTCTGCATACAAATCCTACTTAAATCGGCTAAATCCTATTAATGTATATTTAAAGAGAAATATGGAAGAAAATATTTGCGGAAAATGTTTATTAATGCTTACTGATCAAAAAGTAAATTTGTAAAAAGATTAATTTTTAGGATTTCTCCTTATTTACCCTTTAGTGAAGTTAGGTAGTTTTAATACTTTATCTCTCCACGTATGAAGAAATTTAATACTTTTTTTTCTCCCAGCGTATGCATTTTCGTCTTAATTTGATTAAATGTAATGGAACTTTTTGTCAAGTTTCTTTCAAAAGAGGCACTTTCTGGATAAATAGATATTCATAAGCGAAAATTCTAATCTGCTGCCGTAAAAGTGCTTTTTTTCTGTTGCTTAGCAAGTTGATGCAGAGAAAGTTGAATGCACATTTTTTTTATGGAAATGTCTTTTCCACGCATTAAGCGCCAACTGTGCTAAGGATATTAAAAATGATTTTCCGAGAGGTGGTTTAGAAAAAAATTGAGAATATTCTCTGTGCAGCAATCTATTAATCACTTTAGCGTTGTGTTAAATTAAAATTTGTTATTTTATTTATATATATATTTTATATATTTAGTATAATATATAATATATATATATTTTTATATATATTACATAATGCTAATATTATTAATATTTTAAGTTTTTAAAAATTCTGGCTAGCATATTTATATAGGATTTTCTAAATATAATATTTTTAAAAGTTTCTTTTCCATATTTTTGAAGATATAATACTTTATACATTCTTTATCTGAAATGTTTTTTTTTTTTTTTATATAAAAAAATAGATATTTTTTGTCATATTAATAATATTTATATACATACATACATATATATATATTATATATATATATATATACATATACATATATATAACAATATAATAATATAGAATACATTAATTACATATTTGTTAAAATATATACATACATAATATTTTATATATATATATATATATATACATACACATATAATATTATATACATACAATTTATATATTCATATATATATATACATAATAATAATATAATATACATAATTATATACATAAATACCATAATATATACATATATATATATATATATAAACATACATTCTATATAATACATAAAACATATATATATATAAATATATAATATTTAAACATACATAATATATATATATATATATATATATATATAATATAATTTTACATTACATACACACATATATATATATACATACATACATACATATATATATATATTATATATATATATTTAATAATATTAAAGATAATTATATATATATATTTTAATTAATATATTAAATATAATAAAAAAATATCCATATCTTACATTATATTTAATCTATATATAGAACATAAAAAAAAATATTATTGTTCATAATTATATATAATTTTTATATATAAGCAATATATATAAACAAAACATTATTATAATATATATATATATATATATATATATATATATATATATATATATATATATATATATTATATATATATATATAATATATATATATATATTAGGTGTGTAAACATAAACTTGATAACTTAGGGGTTTGAGAGCAGGAAACGCAGTGCACTCTTTAATGCAGGTGCATGAATCTTTAAAAACTCATTATAACACCATTTGATGAATAAGGATTGACAGAGACTGCCATGAGAAAGGGTTGTTGCATGAATCTTGGCAGAGTGGGACTCCTTTTTTAGAGTGTGGTCGCTAGACATGAGCCACCATGTTAGATGGTTGACTGTTAAATTGTGCTTAAAACATAAATCAAGATATAATAAAGGAATCACTGGTTCTCTGACTCCTCATATGGCTGCAAAGTCTGTCATATATATATATATATATAATATATATATATATATATATATATATATATAACTATATATACATACATATAATATATATTATATATATATATACATATATACATATACAGATACATATACATATAATATATACAATATCTATACATATACATAGACAAAAAAAAATATGTTATATATAGATATATATATAATATACATTTAAATACACTATAATAAAAGTAATATATATAATATATATATATATATATATATATATATATATATATATATATATATGTCATTCTAAAAAATGTAGTTGTAATTATTAAGTTATAAACGATCTTAAAAAGGGAATACTTTAAAAATAATAAAATAAATGAAAAGAAGGCTGAAATTTTTGATGAATTAGCAAGTGAAACTTTGTGAGCTTGCAAACATATATGATCAGTCAGCGCGTAGACATGGAACTGTGAACACCTTTTCCACGCATAGCTCCACTAAGATTAATAAAAATGGCGCAAGTTGCTCTCACATAGAACTATAAGTTAATAAAATTATTATTATCAAGAAAGACTGTTTTCCATTCGCCTTAACACTGGATCACGACATGACATACATGTGTGTGTGTGTCCCCTAATTTGAGACAATCTACTTCATTAAACCAAAGAAAAAGACTTATCTCCTAACCTACCAATCTACAAAACATTCTTAAATTTTCTAATCTAGACTAGTTTGCTGTTCTCCCATACCTGATTGGTACGTTTTCAGTATTTTTAGAGTTAAATAAAGTAAAAAAAAATATAATACCGTAATTTTTAAAGTGCAATAGCAACCCATTTCAATATTGGTGTTTAGTTTTATCGTTCTTGTAATTCAAATAAACAGTCGTTCCTCTAACTGCTTAGTCGAAATTCATGAGACAAATTTTTAAATTTTAAACACCAAACCTCTGTTTCACTTGAGATGAAAATTTGCTCTCCCACACGATGTGCCAATATTTTTCAGTTGTGATAAATGGGAGCAGCATTCCTCGAGGTGTAAACAATATTTCATACGCAAAGCAGTTTTCGAAAAAGCGCGCTTCCTCCCCTTTGAAAAAGTGGAAAAACATTTGCATCAAAATGTGGAGTACATGCTTGGAACCAGTAAAAGGCATTTTTCTATCTTTTCGTTTACTAGTAATTTTCAGTGTTATAAAAGAATAATAATGACATGATTGTGCGGAACAAAGAAGACATACTTCGCAGATTCATATAACTTATATAAGGGGAAAAAATAAAAAATAGCGTATCGACTGGAAAATAAATATCCTAGTCTCTATATGCTGATTTTAAATTCTTCAATAGTGCTCTTAGAAATAGCAAATTTCAGAATAACTTATTTTTCAAATGAAATTTTTAAAAGCCAGCACATGTGGTTTTAGGAAATATTAAAAAAAAATCTCTCTAATTCACACAAATATATATGTACACATATATACATAAAAGTATATATATATATATATATATATATACATACATACATATATATATATATATATACACATACATACATATATATATATACATACATACATATATATATACATACATACATATTATATACATACATACATACATATTATATACATACATACATACATATACATACATACATATATACATATACATACATACATATATACATATACATACATACATATATACATATACATACATACATACATATATACATATACATACATACATACATATATACATATACATACATACATACACATATATACATACATATATACATACATACATATATACATATACATACATATATACATATACATACATACATATATATACATGCATACATATACATACATAATACATATATACATACATACATATATACATACATATATACATACATACATATATATATACCTACATACGTATATATATACATATACAT
>CM063511.1:46048540-46073540 GCA_032207245.1 Pardosa pseudoannulata | reverse complement strand
ATATTGTAGGTTTCTAAAAGCGCAATTTCTGTAAAGAATCTGTGTAGCACATTGGTATAATATGGTTATAATGGACCTCTAAATATACGTATTTTAGTAAAAGAACGAACTGAGTGCAAATTTAAAAGCCCAAAGTATGTTTATGACTTTTGAAAGATTCGACTATGCGCAATATGTATCAATATGTTTCATATCTTCCAAACATCTGGCTGCAGTACAAGAATTTCTCGAATCGGAATTAATGTTACTAATACCAAAATCATACACAAATTAAACTACTCTTTTGTCGAAGTAAAACCATAAAAAATTAATGTACACATGGAAGCATTTTGTACATGTAAGCATACGTTTATTCCTTTGTAGTAATAAACAAACATTTAATTGTTTTATATACCTTTTAGTTTTAATTTATGATACATTATGAACAGCAAAAAAAGCGAAAAAGCTTTCTAGTGTGTTGATTATGTAATGTTATTAAATTCAGAATAAGTATATATTTTTTAATCATTACATGGGTCCTTTTGATCTAAAAACTATTTTGTATCCAATTTTTTTTATCTAATTGTTTTATATACCTTTGAGTTTTAATCTTTGAAACATTATGAACAGCAAAAGAAGCGTAAAAGTTTTCTAGTGTATATAGTATTTAATGTTATTAAATTCAGCATAAGTATTTTTTCACTAAACGGGTCATTTTAAAAAACTATTTTGTATCCAATTTTCTCAAAACATTATCAACGAAATTGTATTAAATTTCTTGAAATTTTTAAATTTTATACCTATAAAAATCTATAAAAATATAGTATTGAAGAAACTGAAAAATGGATCATTACTAAGCTTCGAAGTGTGGAAACAAAATTGTAGATCTTTGTTCTTACTGCAAACTACCAATAGGTAGAAAGTATACAAAACATTATATATATATATATATATATATATATATATATATATATATATATATATATATATATATATATATATATATATATATATATATATAAAACAGGAGTGTCTAAACTCCTTGATAGTCCAAACCATTTTTTAAATTTTAAATTTTTCTTGAGCCGCAATTTTTCAAATAATTGATGTAATTAATAAGTTATAGGACTGTATATTACAAAATAACAAATCTTTTACTATGATTTTAGTCTATTCCTTGCATATATATTTGTATAACATACATTTAAAATTTGAAATAAATTGAGCTTCAAATTTTTGAGTTATCATGTTTTGCAATAAGTTAAATCATGTAAATATCAATTTTGAGAAAAATGAAAATATAAATATACAAGAAATACTAAATGCAAACACTTATAAGACCTTAAAACAGACTTGCTTTGTAAAATTCATCTATTTCTTTTTTTAAAACAGTGTTTTTTTCATTATGAGAGCTTTTAATACTACGTAAAAATACACAATAAAATATTTTATTGTGTATTTGTACTCCTGATTACAATTTATTGCAAAAATATTCTCACTTAAACCAATACGTCAAATATAAATTACAGAGGACAAACAATAAAAATTTCCCAGTTGTGACAAAATATGTATATTTCAGCTTAAACTCAATGTCATAAGCAAATGCCTACAATATATCATAAGTAAGAACGGAGGGGGGGTCGGCAAATAATTTTCTCCCAGCTTTGTCAAAAAGCTGAACTCTTTACATATAGAAAAAAAATCGAGCTTATCTGCAGTACATTTAGCAGGTCAACTTTTCTTGTAAGAAAAAAACGAGAAAGGGCTCACGAAACTGATTATTACTGACTTCGAATCTTAAATGGTTTACAGATACCAAAAACGAAAGATTGATTCTTCTTCGGGATGTTCCTTTCAAATTTTCGCAGAAAAACGTATAAAAGTATATTTCATCGAATAACCGACGAAAGAAAAAGGAATTTTATACATGCGTCTGAGAAATAGAGAAGGCGATGACATCTTTATTTGGAAAAGAGCTAAATTAGAACTTTCCAAGTGAAGTCATTAAAAGTAACGAAACTTGAAAACTTTTAGTCTGAAGACTTCTTTTGCCTGTAACGCCTGTCCGCAAATAAATAGGGGTTTTCTAGTTAAATGAAAAGTTATCTTAAGTTTCGATCATGACCACGAAATGGAGAAGGTCGTAAAATATTTTTCATTTGGTGTTAGAAATCGTCGTCTAAGAATTTCCGCTTCGCTTTTGCTATCAGATCGGACTTCGCTTTGAATATTAAGGTTAGGTAATAAACATAAATATTGTAAGGGTTTAAAAGCACCAGTTTCTGTGAAAAATGCCTGCGGTATATTAGCATTATACGGTAATAAGGGACTCGTAATATTCACATTATAGTAAAAGAACAAACTGAGAGCAGATTTAAAACCCCAAAGTTTATTTTTATGACTTTTGAAATATTCGAATATAAGCAATATTTATTAATATATGTCTTATATTTTCCAAACACCTGGCTGTAATTCAGGAAATATTTTGGGATAGAAATTATTGTTTCGAACATAATTGTATTATACTTTCCGTTGAAACTAATTCATTATCTTAGTATAATATGAAATTCTATATAATCTATCTATCTATCTATATATATATATATATATATATATATATATATATATATATATATATATATATATATATATATATATATATATTGTAGCGTACTGGGGCTCTAAGTGAGCCCGAAAATGGATAGTGGAGGCCTACGTACAGACTAATGATATTTATTTAGAAACACAATGTTGAAGTTATGATAAATACAGATGAAACTATGAATATCTACAAATGAAATGATGATTGTTGCAGGAATCAGCTTCCTAAGAGAAAAGGAGGGGGAGGGAGGACACTCTCAGTCCTCCCTCTACGATGAGTTCACAGGAGACTACCGGTCAAAAATCCTCTCTGGCCCCTCTTTTATATCGTCGTTTGACCGCAAAATGTCCATCTCAGCTGATCGAACAGCTGGTTGATGACGTGGTGGGGAAAAAAGCGTGTAGACTCTCTCGCCAGCAGGTGCCAGGGAAGTTTGCAGTAATCGGGAGCAATCTCGCCGATTATTAATCGATGTCTCTGGACAAACCTTTGGAGGAAAGTATTGCTGCTTCCCTTACAATGGTGAGGATTGCTGTCGGGTGAGTGTCTTTCTGCGTTATGCATTGAAACGAACACTGGAAACACTTCGCTAGCATCCCAATGAATTTATCAGACAGATTGATTGAGATGGTCCTCGATGTTAAGAATCCCCTATTTTGTGCGAAACAACGATCTTTCTCTATGTAAAGAGCTCAGTTAAGTGCTCACAAAAGGCACGTTTGCTATTCTTCTACGTTAGGCCGGTTTTTCTCACGGTCGTAGATCAGTCTGTATTTGTAAATTTAACGTAACACGAATACGTAACAATATAAATGCAATTGTGTATGTCTGTACTCGATTGACTCATAAACCCTACATCCAATCACCTTGAAAATTTGGGAAATTATTAGGTATATCCCTAGGAAGGTTTTTGTATTTTTTAACATTCGAAATCCATTCCTTCCCCCTTTTTCGAGCTTTTCATGTCATTATTCCAAGCATTATTTTCCCCGGTTAAACGCAAACGATTAACTTTTTAATTTATCGCATCATAACTAAGTGAAAGAAGCAATATTTCTAGCAATGTGACGTCATCCCAAGTAATTGTTTTAAACGCAGTTTTCCTCGGTTAAAAGCAGGAGATTAAAATTTTCAATTTATCACATAATAAATAGGTGATATTTTTCTATCATTATGACGTCATTCCTTTAAATATTTCATTTATTCATTTCTTATTTTATATTATTTAAACATCGTCTGCGTAGTATCAATTCGATTTGACCTGGAAATTTAGATATAAAGTGATGCACTTTCATTTCTATGTGACGCAATCTATAGCATTTTTATATAAGAACTAATTATAAATTTAATTGTAGGTTAATTTTTACGTTACAATGAAATGTTTATCAACAATATTCTAACAACGAAAAGTACAAATTTCAGTGACTCTCGTAGGCAAATAAAAACGAAAACAAAATCTTTGTTTAAAAATAATATATTAAGTTCAACGTAGTACGGGTTACACTTGCTAGTATATTCTATATATTACTATCGATATAATATGAATTACGTAGATTAGTTTAGTTTGGAGAGCTACGGTCTAAATATTTGCTACTCGAGAGCCAATGAGAGGTACTACAAGTAAAGGGGACATAGTACCTTTAGGGTCTACTAATCTTCATTATAAAAGGTTATTTTTAAATCATCATATAGTAAAAATCTCTTCTCCTTTATAATGAATATTTTTATACGTATTTAAACAATGCTCTAAGTTAAAAAAAGTTATTTAGTTTTGTGACTTCAAGAAGTATATTTTTCTAAATTTTTTAATTTAAGTGACAATAATTATATCTTACCATTTGTATTTCAAAGAGGTCTTTGATTTAAGGATAACAATGTTTAAAATTTAACATTGTAATATGTAATATTGTAATATTTAACATTGTAATTAAAGTAAGTAAATTGCTGGTCGCTGTGTTAACGCTAAATATGAGACAGTAACTCTTTGTTTTGTTTTGAAATTAAATGATGACAGGTTTTTTTTAAACCTCTTTGGCATCCGTAACGAGTCAAGAGTGTTCAAGCGAAATTTTGTTAGATGGCAACAACGCGTTATATGCATTCTTCTACATTTCAATTCTATTAACAACAAATGCATAAGAAGATCGTCGTTTGAATGAAATTATTTTCACAAGTTTCCTTTATTATCAATATGAATTTGTAATTATTAAGCGTTAATATAATAATATGCCACAAAATATTGATGGAAAATAAATATATTAAAAGCTGAAAATTATTTTCACAAGTTTCCTTTATTATCAATATGCATTTGTAATTATTAAGCGCCAATATAATAATATGCCCCAAAATATTGATGAAAAATAAATATTGTAAAGGCTGAATATTATTTTTACGAGTTTCCTTACAAGATACTTATATATATATATTTGTTGATGAATATGATCTTTTCTCTTTCATTTCTAACTCTTAATTATTATATTAAAGTTACGAATAATATCAACATAGCAACATTTACATTTGCCCATTAAACATAAATAAAGAAAACTAATTATGTAGAGTGACCTGCAAGTCAATGACTGCTATAAATTATTAATTTGTTCTACCATCAGTTAAATGAACGAAGAATAAATAAAGCTTGGTCAGCTAAATATTATTATATTTGTCCTTATAATATTAATATTTCCCAAAACGTACTGTAGATATATTAAAATATAGCCTCTCTATTACTACTGTGTCCGTTCTCTGTTTTGTACAAGTATATGCGTGGAATTCTCGTGTGGTAGTAGAATTCTTTTAACCGATTAAAGGCCTAACTACACTTCAACCTGAATAAAAATTAGTTGGAAATATTTTACTACCACACTAGAAACCTGTATTAAATTTAACCGTAAAATTAATCATAAATTGAATCAGTTGTTTTATCAACACGTAAAGTTTAACGTGTGATAAGACCTTTAGAAATGCTACCATTACCTATCATTACTAATAGATATTAGAAAGGACTAAAGAGATAAAATCATTACCATTGCTAAATAATCTGCATACGGCTGTTTTTAAAATATTATGTTTAAAATATTAAATGCTTCATATGTAATATAAGTGATTGCCACTTAGTCCACTAAGTGAAGACATGTTCAGAAAACAGGTTCAAATATTTCTGATATTTATTAAATTTTTCATTCCTGAATTAATTCCTAATATCCTTTTTAAAGGACAGCTAAAAATAGTTTGTAGATATTTCATGTTTCCTCGAAATGAGTTTGTATTTTTAGCGAGGACAGATGCCAATCAGATAAACAATCTATCAAATGTTCTAGAATCTTCTACTGTTTGTAATTTTGTCATTTGGATCGAAATTCTATGATTTTTAGAGCCTCGCACATAAATATACATTTTTATTAGGAACATCAATTGAAATAATGACAAATATATTTATCTATCATAATGATATTTGCCATGATTTTAGTCTATTTTTGCGAAAATGTAAATTTTTTGTTGAGACTTGAAAAATCATAAAATGTTTATGTAAATGATAAAATCATGACAATTCATGAAAAACATACACAAGTTTTAAATTATATTCCCAAGAACTATAAAATGTTTTCAGAAACAATAAATTATAGTATTAGGAATTTTTTGTGAGTTATACATAATATTACATCGCATAAACTCTAATCGCTTTTCTAAAACTAAAACATAAAATAAGTTACATTAATAATATTATTTAAATGTATCATGGTAATATTATTTATTGTAATATAATATAACATTTATATTGTAGATATTTAAAATCTCAACATTATTTAATGATTAGTAAATGTTTTTAAATCTAAAATTATCACTTAGGTGTTTAGTAGTTTATATATATATATATACACGGTGTACATAAATTAAAATGAAATATAAGTTATATTAATAATATTATTTAAATGTATCATGGTAATATTATTTATTGTAATATAATATAACATTTATATTTTAGATGTTTAAAAATCACAACATTATTTAATGATTAGTAAATTTTTTTTAAATCTAAAATTATCACTTAGGTGTTTAGTAGCTATATATATATATATATACACGGTATACATAAACTAAAACATAAAATAAGTTACATTAATAATATTATTTAAATGTATCATGGTAATATTATTTATTGTAATATAATATAACATTTATATTTTAGATGTTTAAAAATTACAACATTATTTAATAATTAGTATATTATCTTTCAAATCTAAAATTATCATTTAGGTGCTTAATAGTTATATATATATACGATATACATACCAACGTATATTATTTTTCTGTGACATTTAAATTAACAGTAGCAGGGATTCATACTCTACACATGTTAAAATCACATGTCAAAATCAAAACTAGAAGTATTAAAATGTCAATCAACTTTGTTTACTGACTGTATTCTTTTTACAGATGTCCATCATTTTGTATGTAACAACTTCTGACAGTTTCTCAATGTAAGATTTCTTTTAAGAGGAAAGAAATTTTTGCAACGTATACTATAAATTTCCTATCAAACGAAGTTCATTCAATGAATTCTATATTTAGAATTAAAATTAAACATTTACTCGAGGGTAATAATATAATTTCTATAGTTGATTAAATTAATACAACAATTCTTCAATTTAAAGAAATACCACAGTCAGTACACGGCATTAACAGAAAATATATGTATTTGTATTTACAGGGTGTTTCAAAAATAGCCGGTATATTTGAAAAACCAATAAAAAGTAAACAGACAGTGATAGAAACGCAGTTTATTGCAATATGCTTGGGACAATATTAAATGTTTAGGCTGACAAACTTTCAAAATTAGTTACAATGTTCCACAACAGATGAAGCTGCAATTTAAAAAAATCTAAACTACGATATTTTCTAGATATCCACCAATCGCAGCAATAATATGCTTATTATCAGAACGAAATTATCAGAAACCCGTGTAACAGTCTCAGGCGGGACGGCTTCACGTGCATAACATATGTACTGTTCCAGTTATTCCCCCCTTTTTCAATTTAAAGAAATACTAGTGTCAGCACATGGCATTAACCGAAAATATATGTATGTATGTGTATATACAGGGTGTTTAAAAATGACCGGTATATTTAAAAAATCAACAAAACCTAAACGGACAGTGATAGAAATACACAGTTTACTGCAATATGCTCGGGACAGCATTAAATTTTTAGACAGACAAAGTTTCAAAATTAGTTACAATATTCCACAACAGATGACGCTGCAGTCTAGAAAAATCTAATCTACGATATTTTCTTAGAACGAAATTATCAGAAACACGTGTAAACGTGTCAGGCGGGATAGATGTACTGTTCCAGTTATTGAATTGTTTCTGGATAATGGTTTTACACCTGGTGTTTTAAGAGTCCCCACAGACAAATATCATAGTTTAGATTTTTCCAGACTGCAGTGCCATCTGTTGAGCAATATCGTAACTAATTTTAAAATTTGTCTGCCTGAAAATTTATTATTGTCCCAAGCACATTGCAATAAACTGTGAATTTCTATCACTCTATGTTTAGTTTTTATTGATTTTTCCAATATACAGGTCATTTTTGAAACACCCTGTATATATTAAGAGGAGAGAAATTTTTGCAACGTATACAATAAATTTCCTATCAAGCGAAGTTCATTCAATGAATACAATCTTTTGAATTAAAATCAAACATTTAATCGAGGGTTATAATATAATTTCTATAGTTGATTAAATTAAAGCAACCGCTTTTCAATTTAAAGAAATACTAGTGTCAGCACACGGCATTAACCGAAAATATATGTATGTATGTGTATATATAGGGTGTTTAAAAAATGACTGGTTTATTTGAAAAATTAAAAACTAAACGGACAGTGATAGAAATAGTTTATTGCAATATGCTTGGGACAGCATTAAATTTTTAGCAGACAAAGTTTCAAAATTAGTTACAATATTCGACAACAGATGACGCTGCAGTCTAGAAAAATCTAAACTACGATATTTTCTTAGAACGAAATTATCAGAAACTGTAAACGTCTCAGGCGGGATAGATGTACTGTTCCAGTTATTCAATTGTTTCTGGATAATGGCTTTACACCTGGTGTTTTAAGAGTTCCCACAGACAAATATAATAGAGTAGATTTTTCCATACTGCAGCGCCATCTTTTGAGCAATATCGTAACTAATTTTAAAATTTGTCTGCCTGAAATTTTATTATTGTCCCAAGCCCATTGCAATAAACTGTGAATTTCTATCACTGTCAAATTAGTTTTTATTGATTTTTCCAATATACAGGTCATTTTTGAAACACCCTGTATATATTAAGAGGAGAGAAATTTTTGCAACGTATACAATAAATTTCCTATCAAGCGAAGTTCATTCAATGAATACAATCTTTTGAATTAAAATCAAACATTTAATCGAGGGTTATAATATAATTTCTATAGTTGATTAAACCAAAACAACCCCCTTTTTCAATTTAAAGAAATACTAATGTCAGTACACGGTATTAACCAAAAATATATGTATATATGTGTATATACAGTTTGTTTGAAAAATGTCCAGCATGTTTGAAAAATCAATGAAAATGACAATGATAGAAATACAAGCTATATTTAGAACAATTAAAATTCATAATAATTAAATTCAATAGAATAATTTTGTTTTAAAAGTATCAGTGTTAATTATATTCATAAAATTTAGTTCAGATTAAAATCCTACAACGTTATTAATACTGATGAAATGCAAAGACTTAAAAAAGAATTTCAACAGAGTACAATAAAATATTCGCTTTAAAAGATTATACTCCTTTCTAAAAATAGATAACACAATAAAAAAATTCTTTCCACTTTTCTAATTAATCAGTTTCATGAAGTAAATTTTTTAATGATTCAAAAATATCAATTTGTAAAAGTAAGAATCTTCTCAAACAATTATTTAAATAGAAAGAAAAATAAAATAGGAGAAAAAGCACTTCGCAAAAATTGAAAGCGTCACCTGGCACTATAATTTGCAAATTAAATTTAAAAAAACTCGCACTTAACTTATTCATTATTCATATTCATAAGCTGTTTTGAAAGCACTTCATTTAAATTAGATCTGAAGAGAGAACTTGTAATTCAGTTAGCTTTACACTTCGATAGGGTCTTTTGAAACGAAAAGATTTGAACTGCAAAATTATATAATCAGAAATTTTTGAATTTCGAAATTTAATTTAATTGTCGGACGAAAAACTCTTGTTCAAAGAATAATTTGTCATGTTAAAGAAGTGAAGAATCACCTAGTTCCAAAAAAGAAATCGATAGTCAGGAGCTATTTTTAGCTTCAAGAGAGAATTTTTACTAAATGAAAATTATAAGTACGTCACACCAAAACGAAAATATCATAGAAAGAGGAAAAAGTAACCGGTGGATCAACTGGGAAATGTCATGACGTTGCAACAAAAGAGAATACTTTTAAACATATTAATTTTATTCTTCGCTAAGTTTTGGCATCATCATAGTTCAGGTTAAAATCTTGATGGTTTAATCAGTTCTCATTCTTCGTAAGATTTTAAACGAAAGATATTACAACAAAATCTTTTTCAGGAGTTTTAAAGTGTTTGTATTAATTGAAGTATTATGGAATAGCATAAAATCTGAAATCGATATTTTAGATTAGCATAAAATCTGAAATTGAAAATCTGAAGTTAATATTTTACAATAGCATAATGTCTGAAAAGAACATTAAAACAAAACGAAAATATCAGAGAAAAATAAAAGTGTGACCAATAAATTAACAGGAAAATATCAGGACAGTAAAACAAAAACTGATATACTTTTGACCATATTAATTTACTCTTTGCTAAATTTTGGCATAATCGTAGTTCAGGTTAAACTCTTGATGATTTAATCAATTCTCATTCTTCGTAAGATTTTAAACGAAAGAAATTTCAACAAAATATTTTCCGGGAGTTTTAAAGTGTTTGTACTAAATAAAGTATTATGGAATCGATAGTTTGGATTAGCATAAAATCTGAAATTGAAAAATCTGATGTTAATATTTTTACATTATATAAGAACATTAAAACAAAACGAAACTATCGTAGAAAAATAAAAGTGTGACCAATAAATTAACAGGAAAATATCAGGAAGTTAAAACAAAAAATGATATACTTTTAAGAATACTAATTTATTCTTTCCTAAATTTTGGCTTATCAGGTTAAACTCTTGATGATTTAATCAATTCTCATTCTTCGTAAGATTTAAAAGATAGATATTACATGCAAACCTTTCCCAGGAATTTTATTTTGTGTTTGTGTTAAATAAAGTATTATGGAATATCAAAATCTGAAATTGATATTTTGGATTAGCATAAAATCTGAAATTGAAAATAAGAAGTTAATATTTTGAAATAGCATAATGACTGAAAATTATAAGAACGTTAAAACGAAACGAAAATATTTCAAAAATAAAAGTGTGACCAATAAATTAACAAAGTATCAGGACGTTAAAATAAAAAATGATATACTTTTGAGAATACTAATTTATTCTTTGCTAAATTTTGGAATCATCATAGTTTAGGTTAAATTCTTGAAGGTTTAATCAGTTCTCATTCTTCGTAAGATTTTAAACGAAAGAAATTACAAGAAAATCTTTTTCAGGAGTTTTAAAGTGTTTGTATTAAATGAAGTATTATGGAATAGCAAAAAATCTGAAATCGATATTTTGGATTAGCATAAAATCTGAAATTGAAAATATGAAGTTAATATTTTGCAATAGCATAATGTCTGAAAATTATAAGAACATTAAAACAAAACGAAAATATCACAGAAAAATAAAAGTGTGACCAATAAATTAACAGGAAAATATCAGGACGTTAAAACAAAAAATGATATACTTTTAAGCATATTAATTTATTCTTTGCTAAATTTTGGCATCATCGTAGTTCAGGTTAAACGCTTGATGGTTTAATCAGTTTTCATTCTTCGTAAGATTTTAAATGAAAGAAAGTACAACAAAATCTTTTCCAGGAGTTTTAACGTGTTTGTATTAAATAAAGTATTATGGAATCGATATTTTGGATTAGCACAAAATCTGAAATTGAAAATATGAAGTTAATATTTCGAAATAACATAATGTCTGAAAATTATAAGAACATTAAAACAAAACGAAAATATCACAGAAAAATAAAAGCGTGACCAATAAATTAACAAAAAAATATCAGGAAGTTAAAACAAAAAATGATATACTTTTGAGCATATTAATTTACTCTTTGCTAAATTTTGGCATTATCGTAGTTCAGGCTAAACTCTTGATGGTTTAATCAGTTCTCATTCTTCGTAAGATTTTAAATGAAAGAAATTACAATAAATTTTTTTCCAGGAGTTTTAACGTGTTTGTATTAAATAAAGTATTATGGAATGGATATTTCGGATAAGCATAAAATCTGAAATTGAAAATATGAAGCTAATATGTTGTAATAACATAATGTCTGAAAATTATAAGAACATTAAAACAAAACGAAAATATCACAGAAAAATAAAAGCGTGACCAATAAATTAACAGGAAAATATCAGGACGTTAAAACACAAAATGATATACTTTTAAGCATATTAATTTATTCTTTGCTAAATTTTGGCATCATCATAGTTCAGGTTAAACTCTTGAATGTTTAATCTGTTCTCATTCTCCGTAAGATTTTAAACGAAAGAAATTACAACAAAATCTTTTCCAGGAGTTTTAAAGTGTTTGTATTAAATAAAGTATTATGGAATAGCAAAAAATCTGAAATCGATATTTTGGATTAGCATAAAATTTGTAATTGAAAATATGAAGTTAATATTTTGCAATAGCATAATTTCTGAAAATTATAAGAACATTAAAACAAAACGAAAATATCACAGAAAAATAAAAGTGTGACCAATAAATTAACAGGAAAATGTCAGGACGTTAAAAAAACGATACTTTTAAGAATATTAATTTATTATTTGCTAAATTTTGGCATTATCGTAGTTCAGGTACGTAGTATTTGAGTTTTTATACGAAATAAATTACAAGAAAACTTTTCCAGCAGTTTTAACGTGCTTGTGTTAAATAAAGTATTATGGAATATCAAAATCTGAAATTGATATTTTGGATTAGCATAAAATCTGAAATTGAAAATATAAAGTTAATATGTTGCAATAGCAGAATGTCTGAAAATTATATGAACATTAAAACAAAAAGATAAATATCACAGAACAGTAAAAGTGTGACCAATAAATTAACAGGAAAGTTTCAGGACGTTAAAACAAAAAATGATATACTTTTGAGAATACTAATTTATTCTTGTCTAAATTTTGGCATCATCACAGTTCAGGTTAAACTCTTTAGGGTTTAATAAGTTCTCATTCTTCCTAAGATTTTAAATGAAAGAAATTACAATAAAATCTTTTCCATGAGTTTTAACGTGTTTATATTAAATAAAGTATTATGGAATGGATATTTCGGATAAGCATAAAATCTGAAATTGAAAATATGAAGTTAATATTTCGCTATAGCATAATGGCTGAAAATTATAAAAAGATTAAAACAAAACGAAAATATAAAAAAAAAATAAAAGTGTGACCAATAAATTAACAGGAAAATATCAGGAGGTTAAAACAAAAAATGATATACTTTTGAGCATATTAATTTACTCTTTGCTAAATTTTGGCATTATCGTAGTTCAGGCTAAACTCTTGATGGTTTAATCAGTTCTCATTCTTCGTAAGATTTTAAACGAAAGAAATTACAAGAAAATCTTTTTCAGGAGTTTTAAAGTGTTTGTATTAAATGAAGTATTATGGAACAGCATAAAATCTGAAATCGATATTTTAGATTAGCATAAAATCTGAAGTTAATATTTTGCAATAGCATAATTTCTGAAAATTATAAGAATATTAAAACAAAACGAAAATATCAGAGAAAAATAAAAGTGTGACCAATAAATTAACAGGAAACTGTCAGGACGTTAAAAAAACGATACTTTTAAGCATATTAATTTATTCTTTGCTAAATTTTGGCATTATCGTAGTTCAGGTGCATAGTATTTGAGCTTTTATACGAAATAAATTACAAGAAAACTTTTTCCAGGAGTTTTAACGTGTTTGTGTTAAATAAAGTATTATGGAACAGTAACTGAACAATCTATTAATTAATAATATTAAATAATATTATGGAATCGATATTTTGGATTAGCATAAAATCCGAAATTGAAAATATGAAGTTAATATTTTGCAATAACAAAATGTCTGAAAACATTAAAACAAAACGAAAATATTACAGAAAAATAAAAGTGTGACCAATAAATTAACAGGACAATATCAGGAGGGTAAAGGCAAAAAATTATAATTTTAAGCATATTAATTTATTCTTTGCTAAATTTTGGCATCATCGTAGTTCAGGTTAAACGCTTGATGGTTTAATCAGTTTTCATTCTTCGTAAGATTTTAAATGAAAGAAAGTACAACAAAATCTTTTCCAGGAGTTTTAACGTGTTTGTATTAAATAAAGTATTATGGAATCGATATTTTGGATTCTCACAAAATCTGAACTTGAAAATATGAAGTTAATATTTTGCAATAGCATAATGTCTGAAAATTGTAAGAACAGTAAAACAAAATATCACAGAAAAATAAAAGCGTGACCAATTAACAGGAAAATATCAGGAGGTTAAAACAAAAAATGATATACTTTTGAGAATACTAATTTATTCTTTGCTATATTTTGGCATCATCATTGTTCAGGTTAAATTCTTAAAGGTTTAATCAGTTCTCATTCTTCGTAAGATTTTATATGAAAGAAATTACAAGAAAATCTTTTCCAGAAGTTTTAGCGTGTTTGTATTAAATAAAGTATTGTGGAATAGCAAAAAATCTGAAATTGATATTTTGGATTATCATAAAATTTGAAATTGAAAATATGAAGTTAATATTTTGCAATAGCTTAATGTCTGAAAATTATAAGAACATTAAAACAAAACGAAAATATCACAGAAAAATAAAAGTGTGACCAATAAATTAACAGGACAATATCAGGAGGGTAAAACAAAAATCTGACATCGGTATTGTAGATTAGCATAAAATCTGAAATTGAAAATCTGATGTTAATTTTTTTACATTATATAAGAACATTAAAACAAAACGAAACTATCGTAGAAAAATAAAATTGTGACCAATAAATTAACAGGAAAATATCAGGAGGTTAAAACACAAAATGATATACTTTTAAGAATATTAATTTATTCTTTGCTAAATTTTGGCATCATCATAGTTCAGGTTAAACTCTTGATGGTTTAATCAGTTCTTATTCTTCGTAAGATTTTAAACGAAAGAAATTACAACAAAATGTTTTCTAGGAGTTTTAAAGTGCTTGTATTAAATAAAGTATTATGGAATCGATATTTTGGATTAGCATAAAATCTGAAATTGAAAATATGAAGCTAATTTGTTGAAATAACAGTGTCTGAAAATTATAAGAACATTAAAACAAAACGAAAATATCACAGAAAAATAAAAGCTTGACCAATAAATTAACAGGACAATATCAGGAGGGTAAAACAAAAAATGATATACTTTTAAGCATATTAATTTATTCTTTGCTAAATTTTGGCATCATCATAGTTCAGGTTAAACTCTTGATGGTTTAATCATTTCTCATTCTTCCTAAGATTTTAAACGAAAGAAATTACAAAAAAACATTTCCCAGGAATTTAAAGTGTTTGTATTAAATAAAGTATTATGGAATAGCAAAAAATCTGAAATCGATATTTTGGATTAGCATAAAATCCGAAATTGAAAATATGAAGTTAATATTTCGCAATAACATAATGTCTGAAAATTATAAAAACATTAAAACAAAACGAAAATATCACAGAAAAATAAAGGTGTGACCAATAAATTAACAGGACAATATCAGGAGGGTAAAGGCAAAAAATTATACTTTTAAGCATATTAATTTATTCTTTGCTAAATTTTGGCATCATCGTAGTTCAGGTTAAACGCTTGATGGTTTAATCAGTTCTCATTCTTCGTAAGATTTTAAATGAAAGAAAGTACAACAAAATCTTTTCCAGGAGTTTTAACGTGTTTGTATTAAATAAAGTATTATGGAATCGATATTTTGGATTAGCATAAAATCCGAAATTGAAAATATGAAGTTAATATGTTGCAATAACAAAATGTCTGAAAACATTAAAACAAAACGAAAATATCACAGAAAAATAAAAGTGTGACCAATAAATTAACAGGACAATATCAGGAGGGTAAAACAAAAAAAAAGGATATACTTTTAAGCATATTAATTTATTCTTTGCTAAATTTTGGCATTATCGAAGCTTAGGTTAAATTCTTGAGAGCTATATTAGTTTTCTTCATTTGTAAGAATTTAAATAAAAGAAATTTCTATCAATTTTTTTCAGAAGTTTTTAATTTCTTGAGTAAAATAGAGTATTATGAAAATCCAAAATATTAAAGCTGAAATTGCTATTTTTGAGTAGCATAAAATCTAAAATTTATATTCTGGAAGAAATAGTTTAAAATCTGAAAATTATAAGGACGTCACACCATAACGAAAATAGCATAGAAAAATGAAAGGGTGATCGATGGAACAACTGAAAAATGTCATGACTTTGTAACAAAAGAGGATATTTTTAAACATATTAATTTATTCCTCCCTAAATATTGGCATTCTCATATTTCAAGTTACTCTTGATAGTTAAATTAGTCCTCTTGCTTAAGATGAGTAAATTTAAAATTTGTTTAGCAAGTTTTATTTGCTCTAAAATAAAGTATTATAGAGTAGAAAAAATCCAGAATTGAAAATCTGAAATTGATATTTTTGTGTAACAAAAAATCTGAAGCTGATAGTTCAGAGTAGCATAAAATATGAAAATTATTAGGACGTCGCACAAAAATAAAAACAAGCCTGAGTGTTAGTGTGTAATAAAAATATAGCGAAATAATAATGTAAGCAAACGTGATAAAGCCACAAAATATATTACAATATAGTACTATAGTACTTTTATAGTACTTAATATACGTATAGTACTATAGTACTCAAATGTAGTACTTAAATATAGTACATGACGTAATAACAAAAGAGGATATTTTTAAACATATTAATTTATTCCTCCCTAAATATTGGCATTCTCATATTTCAGGCTACTCTTGATAGTTAAATCAGTCATCATGCTTAAACGATTTTAGATGAGTAAATTTAAAATTTATTTAGCAAGTTGTATTTGCTCTAAAATAAAGTATTATAGAGTAGAAAAAATCCAGAATTGAAAATTTGAAATTGGTATTTTTTGCAGCATAAAATCTGAAGCTCATATTTTAGAGTAGCGTAAAATGTGAAGCTAATATTTTAGAGTAGCGTAAAATATGAAGCTAATATTTTAGAGTAGCGTAAAGTATAAAAATTATTAGGACATCGTTCCAAAATGAAAACAAACCTGAGTGTTAGAGTGTAATAATAATATAAAATGAAAACAAACGTGATAAAGCCACAAAATCCATTACATAGCTAAATATAGTACTTTTACTTATCATAATTTCATCATCATAATTAATCTGAAGTTAAAATAGCCCACTAAAGTGTTTCCATAAGTCCACGTAACATCACTTTTTATGTATTATTCATGATCGAATGCTGGACTATTACTTTTTTTGTAAAGATAAGAAAAATAATTGTAATTTTAGCACATTGTATGCGGGACAAGTATTAGTACATTTTCTGACGATTAATCCTTGAGTTCGGGACACGTACTAGTATGTTTTCTGACGGTTGATACTTGAGCGCGGGTCACGTACTAGTACGGGTTAGTGTAACAACATGGTTTGTCTGTGGGTACAAAAATAACGGCATGTACAGGTAAACGAAACAGAATGTTCTTGTCTACTACATAGATTCTGGAAAAATTTGGACAAATAAAAACAAGTTTTTACATCAATGGATGCAGAACCACAGAATGGGAAGGTTGATTAAAAAATCAATTTAGATTTAAAATTAACTTTTTATTTATCCTTGCGAAATTGATAATATATATATATATATATATATATATATATATATATATATATGTATGTATGTATGTGTGTATATATATATATATATATATATGTATGTATGTATGTATGTATGTGTATATGTATATATATATATATATATATATATATATATATATATATATATATATATATATATACATATATATATATATATATATATATATATATATATATATATATATATATATATATGTTTATTTGTGTAGTTATATATTTGTTTGTATATTTCAATATAAAATACGCAAAGTTGGTTAAAAAATTAAATAATTTTCGATCTATTGAGATTTAACTGAATAACTAAATTTACTCTCAAAACGCCAGCTCCCGGTGCAATTCCGCAGCGAAATGTACCTGCACGCAATGTGTTAATAAATTACATTAGAAAACACTTCTTATGTTATTTTTTAAATACAAACAATGCTACTGCAATTATAGAAATTATTTTTAAAATGTAGCAAAGTTTTATAAAATGCCGAATGTACTGAAATATAATATTTTTTTTTTCAAAAAAGTATTAAAAGTAACGTAGTGCAGAGATGGAAGCTACTTTTAAAAATCTATTTAGATATAGTTAGAGAAAACAAGCCTATTTGCAATATCCATCAGTTTTATAGGAATGATAGGACATGTTCATGGCAGAGGAGGAACAATTTGGTGATATCTCGTGAAGAAATGGTTATAGGGATCCAACAGCTATTTCATCTAGTTTCCTGAGTACAATCCATCTCAAAGAATAATGCTTATTGCTTATTGGTGCATCTAGCGATCTGTAGAAATGGAGTTCCTATGAGTTAAAAATGACTTCTTTAGCACGTCAAATCACTATTGCAATTTAAAAAAGCTGAAGTACGTACTTTAAATGCCGTAGTTAAATTTCGAGTAATCTGAAAACAATTATTCGGAAATGAATGAATTATGTAATTCAAATTCTATCTATTAATTTTTTAGAAGCTCGATGGAAAATGCTTTGAAATGAAATTCGAGACAAAGTCTGAATTGAACAAGGCATATAACAATCGGACGGAAAAAAGTGTATGAAATTCTTCTTTGAGCATGTAATACAATGGTCATGAATTTTTGAAATTCTTACTCTGAATAGGTTGTTTAAGAACAAGAGACATTGCTTCTAAAATTGTAACGAATATGAATTTTGAATGAAATAAAGAACAATACATGACAGAATTTCTTTCTGGGGAAATAATACAAAAGTAGCTTTACATACTTTTTTATGCCCAATTTATTCTTGAACATATGTTATTTCTCCTATTTTATTCGTTTAACCCATAGGTTTCCAACGGGAACAGTACCTCTTCCACTAGGCTCCGAAGTATTCTACGAGGGTAATAGTAAATTCAGAGACAAATAGGAGGTGGCCATGATGTTCCTACTTATTTAGGAAATTAATAAATTATTTCGGGAATATCTACTGTTCTAGTAAGTAATCATTTATATAGTTATCAAAGTTAGCTTACTATTATCGAGTAAAATAATCCCTAAAATTTAATTTAGTTGTAAGTATATGTGTACTGACACTAAACACTAGGGATGACGCGTAAGGTTGACCACCTAACCGGAACATATGCTTCACACCCCATGACCTTGGTCTCGGAAAGATATTTACCCCATAGGCCCTGGCTCTCTAAGGGCTGTTGTACCGATGAGTTTAGTTATGTTTACTGAATTCGATTTAGTATTGTCGGTTAGAACAATTCGAAGTTTTACATGATTCATTTATAGAACAATTTAAGAACAGTAGATATGGGTATACCGTGTGATTGGTTTGGTTTGGTTTGGAGTGCTATGATCTACTTTTTGCAACACGAGGGCTAATGAGACCGGGACCTACAGCTTAAAGCCGATTCAGAACGACTACGACCATTCATTCCACTGTGGGATTCGAACCCACGAACTTCGGTACCGAAGGCCAGCACTCTAACCAATTGGTCATTATTCGGCGTGTATACCGTGTGATGTTACGATTCTTAATTCAAACAAATAACATTATATCTACTATAATAATGAGATATTCTTCTCAGTTTTCTTGAGTTCTACCACCGGCTTTTGTTTGTTTACCCCAGGACAAGGCTAAACAAATTTTTAATTGCCTTTTTTATCGTATTTGGCTGAGTGTGCTTTTAGTGCAGTAGTTGATACATTAAGAAACCGATTGCACATTATCGGTGGTGGAAATTTACGCGTGATATTAATAAAATTGAGTGATATTTCATAAATTATCAAAACAATACAACCTGAACCACCTGAATAGTATGTATTTTTTTAATTTCTTATTAATTTTATACTTTTTGTAAGTTTTTAATAAACAATTTTTACTACATTTGATGGACGTTTTAATTTACTTCTACTTTGTAATTATCAAGAAAGAAATATGCTCAATTTATTCTTGAACGTATGTTACTTTTCCTCTTTTGTTCGTTTAATACATAGGTTTCCAACGGGAGTGGTAAATCTTCTATTGAGACCGCAGCCTTCTACCAGGATAATAGCAAATTCTGAGACAAATAGGGAGTGACCATGATGTTCCTATTTATTTACGAAATTGTTAAAATACTTTGAGAATATCTACTGTTTCACTGAGTAATCATTTGTATAAGTATCAAAGTTAGCTTACTATTATAGAGTAAAATAATCATTAAAATTTAATTTCGTATTAGGTATATGTGCACTGACATTAAACACTCGGGTCACGCGTTAGGTTGACAACCTAACCGCAACATATGCTTCGCACTCCAGGGCCCGTGGTCTCGGAAACGGAGATTAGCCACGTAGGTCCTGGCTCATTAATAGCTGTTAGTGGAGTTTCGTTACATGTTTGCTGAATTCGATTAAGTATTGTCGGTTACAACAACTGAAAGTTTTACATGATTCGTTTAGAGATCAATTCAAGAACATTAGATATAGATATACCGTGTGATGTTTAGATTGTTAAATCAATCAGATAACTTTACATCTGCTATAAAAATGAGATATTCTTTTGAATTATAGATTTCTTGAGTTCTACCACGGGCTTTTTTTTGCCCACCTAAGGACAAGTCTAAAGAAGTTTTTAATTGTTTTTTAATCGTATTTGGCTGAGTGTGCGTTTATTGAAATAACTGATACATTAAGAGACTGATTGCACATTATTGGAGGTGGAAATTTACGAGTGATATTAATAAAATTGAGTGATATTTAACAAATTGTTAAAACAATACAACCCAAACCACCTTAATAGTATATATTTTTAAAATTTCTTATTAATTTTATATTTTTTGTAAGTTTTTAATAAACAATTTTTACGACATTTGATGGACGTTTCAATTTATTTATACTTTGTAATTATCAATAAAGAGATAGACCATGTAAAATAAATAGAGATAATATGCACCAATATTTTAATGTTTGGTTTAATGAACCATTATGGAAAAGGAGACTGAAATGTCCGTGCAAAGAGTACGGTGGATCTCAAAAGGTTAGGAATCTCTGGTTCAACCCATTAATGCATAGCGTTCACTTTAACCTTTTGTTTGTCCTATATAAATATTGTATATTGTATTTTGAAAATTTGAGCTCAGAAGCTGCTCCGAAAATTTAGAGCCTAAACAGGTGTTGGTAGTGTTTTAAGATTAAAATAAATCTATACTTCAATTTTATGTTTCTATTTTTCAGGTTATCTGGACTATCTTCAAAAATTCCAAAAGGTTGTCCTACTCTCAGATTCACAGGCAGCCATACAGGTTATTGGCTCCGCTGAAGCTCCTATCTCTGCTGAGGTCCTAAAATGCCGAGAATTGATGCGTTGTATTAGTCGAAAAGACAAATATATCAAGTTACAATGGATCACCAGCAATTGCGGCATTTATGGGAATGATCAGGCTGATCTTCTTGCACGTAAATGTGCAACAAAGGCACAGCTAACAAATGCTTCTGGACTGTGTTTTCGCTCAAAGAAGCTCTTTTGGAAACAAGCTTTGAATATGAAATTCGAATCCCAAATGCAAGATCGTGTTAAACTGAAGACCTGGAGTGCCGAAGACATCGCCAACATTCCCGACGTGAGGCAGTGGCGTTGTTCCGGTTAGTGACAAGACATGACTGCCTAAGTGAGCATCTTCACAGAATTGGCATTTTTGACTCCCCTCTTTGTTCTTTATGTGACCTTGGAGAACCTTTAAATAGAGGTCATCTGCTTCGATGCGGGGCATTTTGCGGTTTGTGGTGATCACAGGACACAACAGATGGCACCACTAGACCACCGTGTACCACAGACTGACCGGTACTAACTAGTTTGACCAGTTCACGACTGGTACTACAAGCTGTAGGTACTCTCTTAGATGCGCGCTCTCCACTTGGATGTTATGCACATGTTTTTCTCCCTATTTGGTGATATATTCGATGCAGAATAAAATTGTTAAGTTTTTATTAATGTTGTGCTTATTTATAACAGTTCTCTCAAACATATCTGCTTTGCCCAACACGAACCGTTATAGGTTCTTACGACTCCGAGACTACCCTGTATTGGAGAACCAGAGAACGCCTGAGGCAATGACTTTTGTCAATGTTACTTTTGTTACTTGTACAGTTGTTCCAAAATTGTTATTTTTATAATTGTAACTTGCCTTGCCATTAGAAATTTAAAAAAAGTTTCAGGTTATAAAATCATAATTTATGTTTAAAATATTTATAACTTTAATGAAATTTCAATCTACAAACATAATAAAACTTTCTATAACTTAACTAGCTTATTAATTCCTATAATAATCATACCAAAATAGGCTAAACATTTATTTTTCAGTAATTATAAACAAAATTAAAAGGAAAAGGGAAATGAACATTTTGAAAATGCATTATATTTTCAGTAAACCCTTTACTTGTCTTATATAAATATTGTGTATAGTATTTTAAAAATTTGAGCTCAGAAACTGCTCCGAAAATTTCCAAACAGAAGTTTGGCAGTGTTTTAAGATTAAAATAAATCTATAATTCAATTTTATGTTTCAATTTTTCAGGTTATAAAATCATAATTTATGTTTAAAATATTTATAACTTTAATGAAATTTCAATCTACAAACATAATATAACATTCTATAAGTTAACTAGCTTATTAATTCCTGTAATAACCATACCAAAATATGCTCAATATTTATTTTTCAGTAATTATAAACAAAATTAAAAGGAAAAGTGAAATGAACATTTTTAAAATGCATTATTTTTTCTGTACACCCTTTACTTGTCCTATATAAATATTGTATATAGTATTTTGAAAATTTGAGCTCAGAACCTGCTCCGAAAATTTATAGCTCAAACAGGAGTTTGGTAGCGTTTTAAGATTAAAATAAATCTATACTTTAATTTTATGTTTCGATTTTTCAGGTTATAAAATCATAATTTATGTTTAAAATATTTATTTATGACTTTAATGAAATTTCAATCTACAAATATAATAAAATTTTCTATCACTTAACTAGCTTATTAATTCTTATAATAACCATACCAAAATATGTCAAATTTATTTTTCAGTAATTATAATCAAAATTAAAAGGAAAAGTGGAATGAACATTTTTAAAATGCATTATTTTTTCAGTAAACCCTTTATCTGTCCTATATAAATGTATATAGTATTTTGAAAATTTGAGCTCAGAAGCTGCTCCGGAAATTTATAGCCCAAACAGGAGTTTGGTAGCGTTTTAAGATTAAAATAAATCTATACTTCAATTTTATATTTCGATTTTTCAGGTTTAAAATCATAATTTATGTAAAAAATATTTATATCCTTAATGAAATTTTAATCTACAAACATAATCAAACTTTCTACAACTTAACTAGTTATTAATTCTTATAATAAGCATACCAAAATATGTCAACATTTATTTTTCAGTAATTATAAACAAAATTAAAAGGAAAAGTGGAAGGAACACTTTTAAAATGAATTATTTTTTCAGTAAAAATTGTATTTTAAAAATTTGAGACAAGAAGCTACCCATGGAATTTTTTCCGCAGCCGTAAGCCAGGCTCAAAAATATTTATGGTTAAGCCATTTAAACCTTTTAATTAATATATATTAGAAAATATGATTTTTCACTTCAAATTTTAATTTTTTTTTCCTGTGATTAAAAAATGCTTACTTTTACATAGAAATTTTCAAGTAATTACCTCTTTAAAAATAGTTTAAAATCTATGAATAAATTACTAACAGACACGCTTATAATAAAGTTATAATTTACTGTGTTAAAAGCTTCAAATCTGGCTAAAGATGAATTAATTTTTTTACATTCACATCGACCAAAAAACTTATTGAACTGAGGATTCTGGCAACAGTCCAAAAACCGTGGACACTGAATCATTTTTCCAGTAGATTTTTTTATACATGAAATCCACTGTTTTTTTTCCTAAAATATAATATATTATCTTGCACTCGCATTGAATCTTTCACCTGGAATTAACAGACTAATGCAAAATGTCTGGTACCCTTCAGAATTTCAAAAATATTTTTTTTTTGCAAAAAGATTCTAATAACCAAACTTTAAAAAAAAGTACAGCGCTGTATTTGTAACTGATGACACAAACTTAAAAAGTTACACCTCGCATTAAAATGCTAAAAGTTTCTGACGTGAGTTGAGCGAGCATATTTGTAAAAGTATCTGGTGTTTTTTGCAACGTTTCAGTTTTATTTAAGACCTGGCAAGTGTCTAGGAAAAATTCTCATGTGATTTAGTACGGTTAAAAATGGCATTTATTTGTTGTCGCGTGGGATATACGACAGGTATTTGATATCGCCGGAATCTTAAGTTTATGTCAGCAGAGTGGGGATTATGTGTATGAAAACTTTAAAAAAACTTAAAGTTGTTTAGAGTAAAACAAAACTTCCGTAGTTGTAAGAGATATTAACACTAATTATTATTTTTTAAACACATTTACGTTTAGTATAGAATTTCCAACTGGCAACAAACTGCAAAAACATTTTTATAAAAAGAAAACTTACAACTCCCCAGTTTTTCTTTCGGTGATATATTTGAAAATCAATACAGAACTGAACTTAAAAAATCATTCATACTACATCTTTTGGGAATTATATATATATATATATATATATATATATATATATATATATATATATATGTAATGGTCCAGTGTTAAGGTGAATGAAAATACAGTCTTTCTTGATAATAATAAGTTTATTAAATTGTAGTTTCACTTAAAAGCAAAACTAGCGCCATTTTCATTTATTCAAGGCAAAGACACGCGTAGAGTGGTGTTAACAGCTCCATGTCTACGCGCTAACTGACTCTTATCTGTTTGCAAACTCATCAAATACTTCTGCCTGACCGGATTATCCTAAAATCTT
>CM063511.1:46031040-46041040 GCA_032207245.1 Pardosa pseudoannulata | reverse complement strand
AAATTTGTTATTCTATGTAGATTTACTGTATAGTCTTTTATTTCCCATGTTTGTACCAGGGAGAAGCCTGTAAAAACGGACTAAAATCATAAATAATATAACAAAAATGCATGTAAATTTTTGAAAATATTACAGTAATGTTAAATATTACAGTAATGTTACAGTAAAGTCTTATTATTAAGTCTTGGTGCTTCAATCGTTTATTAGTGTGACATAAGTGACCAAACAGTGTGAGCTCAACTGGTTTCAGGGCATTCAAAAACCCTAAGGTTTTCCAATAATACCAGGAATTTCTCTGTTTGTACCAAATGTAATATTGAAGAGGCCACTGCACACACCTGATCAAATGCATTAATAAGGTTCGCAGGGGATCTTTAGAGAAGACGAACATTGTATGTACTTAAAGCGAACAATCTCATAAATATTGTAAGAAATTTGCACCCACGACTTGTGTTTCGCATATGTGTGCCCATCTTAATATCGGCAAAATCGCCCCCTCTAACACCTTCCCGGCATTCCTTGGGGAAATAGGAGCTGGCCGGCTAAAGAGGGCTGATAAGGTTTTTCCGATGCGCTTGTTTGTGTTTTTATAGGCCAGCAGTACGTCTAGAAGATAGGACTTCTTTTTTTGGCAGGGATCAAGTTTCAAGAATGCTGATATCGTTAAAAATTTTAAATTTTAAAAGTTAAAATTCTATGTTCCTTGTCCATTTATTTGCACATAATATTCAAGCTATTTTCATAAAAGCTGTTTGCATCTTTAAGCGAACAATTTCATTAATCTGATCTGATTTAGATAGGTGGGATGAGCAAGAAGAAAGTAAAAGAAAATTGATACTCAGTTTTGTGTTTATAAAAATTCGAAAAGTAAAATGAAATAATAAAAGCAATTGGTTAGAATAATCTGAACTAGTAACATTTCAAGGAGTATAGTTGGACGACTTTTTTATCAAATAGTCTCCTATTTTGATCAAAATATTTTCTAATAAACTTTTTTGTGTTTTATATGTTTTATGTAGTAGCATTATGTATTCTCATTATAAAAATATCGTTAAAAATTGTAAATTTTAAAAGTTAAAATTCTATGTCCCTTGTCTGCTTATTTGGACATAATATTCAAGCTATTTTCATAAAATCTGTTGCAGCTTAAAGCGAACAATCTCATTAATCTGATCTGATTTAGATCAGTGGGATGAGCAAGAAGAAAGTAAAAGAAAATTGATAGTCAGTTTTGTGTTTATAAAAATTCTAAGGGTAAAATGAAATAATAAAAGCAATTGGTTAGAATGTTCTGCACTAGTAACATTTTAAGGAACATAGTTGGACGACATTTTATCAAATAGTCCCCTATTTTGATCAAAATATTTTCTAATAAACTTTTGTGTTTTATATATTTCATGTAGTACCATTATGTATTCTGATTATAAAAATTTCGAATAAAATCTGTAATATTCAAAAGTTAAAATTTTATCTCCCTTGTCCGCTTGTTTGTACATAATATTCAAACTATTTTCATAAATAGCTTATTTCAGTAAAATATAAGTGGGGGACACAAAGAATAAAATTTATGACAAGATCCAGACTTATGAATGCATACATTTCGAGTGAAATAGAAGCATGTAACAACCATGAAATGATAAAAGACAGTAAACGCGATATGTACGTCATGGAAAATGATATTTTCAATCTTTCACCGTTTTGGAAGCGTATCAAATGTGCCACAATTGAAAGAAATGTTGAGGACTTATTATGTTAAATAAGAAGTGACATTTACGGACTTACCACAGCAACCTTGGGACATTTAGGGTATTTTTCTCAGCGTCTTGGCAAGGTGCGTGAATAATAAAGAATATTTCAACCCTTATTTTAAACCTTGGCATAACGAAACGAAGAAAAAAAAAGTATTTAAAAAATATTCCGACACCTTTCAGAAATTTTTCTTGCGGTTGTTTGCTCGAAAATAGCTTTTAAAAGTTATTATATGTGACGGGAACAGGGCCAAATTCGAATTTAATTTTCTTCAGCAAAAATGGAATCCCCCAAGTTTTGAAACATTACCAGCTGTAAACGAGGAAATAAGTGTTTTTCAGAGGCGTTTACTGGAAAGGCACCCAAATGCATCACTCATTAGTCATTTATTCCGATTTTAAGCACTTAATGGGCTTCCTACACAAAATTTATTGCTTAAAAAGTTATATTAACTCTATGCTCAACAAGATTTATATAGAAGATTATGAAAAGTCTAAAAAGATTTTGGATATTGGCAAAAATCATCTTTTCTTAGTTTAAAGGGACATAGTTCTTCTTAAAATTAAAAATCTCAGTTATAACAATCTATTTTGATTCCTCATAAATGAAAAAATTGTGCTTGTTTCAGAATGATTATTTACTGATTATTTTTAAATGCCCTACTTTTGAAAGAGTTATTTAATTTTGTGATATGAAGCGATATAATTTATTTATAATTTTTAAATTATATATATATATAATTATATTTATATATATTTTTATAAATATATATATACATAAAAAAAATATAAAAGTATATACTATACATAAAATATATATACATAAATATAAATATATGATATATATAAATATATACATATATATATATACATATATACACATATATATACATATATATATAAACATATATATACACATATATATACAAAATATATATACATAAAACACATATATATACATATATATTATACATATATACACTATAAAAATACATAAAATATATACATATATAACATATATAAAACATATATATATACATATATACACATATATATACAATATTTATATACATATATACACATGTATATATATATATATATATAATATATACACATATTATATATATTATATATAGTTATATATATATATACATATTATATATATACATATATAATATATAATACAAACATATAATACATATATATATACATATATACATACATATATACATATACATATATCATATATACACATATATATATACATATATACACATAATATATATATATATATATATATATATATGTATATAATATATTATATATACACATATAAATATATATATATATATATATATATTTATATATATATTATATATATATATTATATATATATATATATATACATATTTTCTATATAAGACATACAGTATTAAATATTAAGTATTTGAAAAGCAAATCACACAGAATTTGGATCTTAGAAAAATTACTGCTCTTTATGTTACAATTTCAATTTTTCTGGGGCATAATAATATCTTAACTTACAAGCATGTACAATTTCAGATACTGATTAGTTTGAAAATTTGGTCTATTGATTTTCAATTAACTTTAGAAACTTCATAATTAACTTTCATAATTAACTTCAAAAATTGTGTAAGGAATATGATGATGTCAACTTCCTAATGTTTTGATACTGGAATTCTTCATATAAAACTGGATCTCTAATGTTAAATTTAGATTCTGTAAAATGACTATCATATCTTACTTTATTTCTTTTATGATAACTATTGTCCTTTCCTATGCCAGTTAGTTTCCTTGCCTCATCTACTGGAGGATAAAAAACTTTGTTTTTATGAGGTTCATAGGGTAACATTCCTACGAGTAAGTAAGCTGGCGTAAACTGAGTCACAGATTGTGAAAATTAGTCTCCGTTTAGCACATGTTGCTCAAGTAATACTACAGACGCGAGCAAGATTGCCACTGTTGGGTTCTCGTAGTTTAGAAGTAGGGACTAAGCAGAATACCCCACACTTAACCTGCACCTTCAAAGGTATCGTTTTTGAACTCAGAGGATATTGTTACCATGAATGTATTTTAAGTGGCCCAGTTACCTTTAACGAATACGGCGGATCTTAGGCCCCGCTCCTGCCCCCGAACCCGCAACCTTTTGAGCAACGAGACTGTTGCCTTGGATGACTGAGCTACCTTGGCTCACTGAATTAAGGCCAATTAACATCATATATGAGCTTTCTTAAATGTTATGTAGCAATTTAAATTTTAAAATAAAACATCTTCTTTTTTCAACTTGCACAAAATTGTTCAGATGACCCAAAATAAATAGTATTTTTCAGACACACCAAGTACCGTTTCATTATATGCCAGGAGGTTAAAAAAAGTTTTTACGTAAACACCACATTAGCGTAGCTAAAACAGGAATATCATTTATGCGATATTATTCGTATGTCTTGTAAAAGTAAGAAAAGGACATGACTAGCGGAAATATTTATTTTTGTTTTCTGATTATACGAGAAAATCGAAAAAAAGGCTAATTCCAGTTTTTACTTTTCTACTGATGAAATTCGTTTGAATGTGTCTATACCCTGTATCACAATAGCATAAGTTATCTGTCCGTCTGTCCTCGAATTTAGGAAGCGGTTGGACCTTAAATGAATACAGGCATCCATATAGGATTTTTGATGATTTAGGGTTAGTAAAATTCAAAGAGAGTTCAAAAACATTCGAATTCCCCCCTTTTCGATCGTTTAATGCCATTATTTCAAACACTATTTTCCCCGGTCCAGAGCAGGCCATTAAATTTATCAATTTAACACATAAATAGGTAAAAATACAATTTTTTTTTAGCATTATGATGTCACCCTGTTTAACCATCTCATTTAATCATTTCTTATTTTAAATTATTTAAATATCGTCTGCATTATTTTCATAAGTTTTATCACTGAACTTAGATATTACGTAAATAATTTTCTTTTATATTTGGCTTAAATAATAAGGTGATTTCACGCAGCAGGGCACGTGTCAACTTATGACAATTCTGGCTTTAGTTTCAAGTTGAAGGGCAGTTTATTGTTTGTCTACTGGCTGTTGTAAACATGAAAATGAATGGGAAGGGCATTATAGTAGTTCGTGACGTTGCGACAAATGGCCTTATAGATTAGGTACATATGTGATAATTTTAAACTTAATCATCGATTATTTTTTGTTGCAATGAAAATTTTATTACCGGTATTAACAACAAATTCTTTTCATAAAAGTCTAGGAGTCTATTTCATGGACTAATAAATATCTAGCGTTTAAGTTATATATCTTTGAAAATTAAGAAGTTTGTTCGTTTGTGTGTTTGTTTTTTATACATAACAGCAAAGTTTGCAATCGATTCACTAAATTTTGGATATCATTCATATATACCGCCAAATAATCACTGTCAATATTAAAATCTCTGCTGTCCATCCTATCACGTAATATGACAAGATAAATTAAAGTTGGCAACTAACATGCGGTCAGTAAAGATAAACAAATTATTGAGGGTCTACCTGATAATTTTCAAGCAAAACAAACCATTTTTTTACATGTGTCATAGGGTACTTTACAATTCTGGAAAATTAAATATTTTAATGATCCCGTCATAAGACGGGTTATATGCTAGTAAAATATATCCAACGTGTAAAAATTATCTATCTATATAACATGTCATTACAAGAAATACGCAACTTTGTTTTTTACAATCCTATAAATGCAGTTCAACTTGAAAAAATAAATAATTTGGGCAGTTTTTGAAAGTATTATTGCCACAAGAGAAGGAGAAATATGTGCAACTCTGAGAGACGAGAGGCTCTGTAGAATATTTTTCAAGAGAATTTGTGATTTATGTCTGTCAGCATTCCTGTACTGCATTAGGTTTGTTTAGATCATTACCGGCAGATATCCGTCGTTAATGGATAAAAATAAATTAAATGTTAAGCCTGCACAATTTATTTTTTCCCTAGTAATATTTAAAGGAAAACGTCAGTCTTAAAGAGTTAGAGCTTCCATGAGCATTAAGTGAAACGGTATAATGAATAGTTGCCATTGTCATAATTAAATTATTAGGCTCCTTAAGTCTCATATTTGGATAAAGTGCAGGCTAATGTTAAGTGGAATCGAGGGTGCATTGTGTTTAACTGTTTATCAGTTAAATAAACTGATAATTTTTTGTTGATATTGAGGAACATAATACTTTTCGAGACATAAATCTTTCTTATAGCAGCCTTTTTTTTGATTAATCGTAAAATAAACAGTTCAGATCAATTTAGGATTAATTTATACAAATTCTTTAATAATTCTATAGCTTTGAAAGGATTATCTTGTTATATAATTGTAAGTAGAATAAATTTCAAAATAACAAAAAATATACACCAAATTAAAAATTTAAATACTTTTTTGCCCACAAGAAAACTTTTACAACAAGAATATAAAGAATTCAATTTTTATATCAAATTAATTTCAATGTTTTCTTCTACAAACCTGAAACTTTCCAGACATTTTACATTTCAAAATTAAAAAAAAATAAATCAGCTATGAAATTGGAATTTTAAAAATGTGTTATCGTGTTATATAGTATATAAAAGAAAGAAGCAGCTACACATATTTTTTCTTTATTGCGCAGACTGAATAGCCGTAAGTCCATGATACAATTAAGCTTAACCGATACGATATTCGTATGGGTAGGTTTATTTTGGTTTTGGTTTGGAGTGCTAAGGTCTACATTTTGCAAAACGAGGGTTAATGAGCCCGGAACCTACAGTTTAAAGCCGATTCCGAACGGCTACAAAAACCCATGCCACAGTGAGATACGAACTCATGAACTCAGGTACCGAATACCAACATCCTAACCAATCGGCCATCGTTCGGCCCGTATGAGTAGGATTCATTCTTCAATGGGTACTGTAGTTTGGGGTTCGATCTTTTCTGGCATGGATTTTTGTAGCCGTTTGGGATAAGCTTTAAGGAGTAGATCTAGGTCTCATTAGCCCTCATATTGCAAAACAGTGGATCGCAGTGCTCCAAACCAAATTAAACCAGGCATTCAAGTTCATTTGAAACACTAGTCACAGTCGTTTTACGCTTTCTCGATATATATCCGAAAATCAAAAGAAATGAAATGACTGTAGGTATTCTGAAGTGATTTACATAGATTGATTCTTGAATACTTCTTGATATTCATTAAAGGATACAATTTCACTTGATTATTTAAATATGATTCTTTGGTCCTTGAAAATGCATACCTTATTTCAGATGCATATAATAAAGCATTTGATCGCGTTTTGATCACAGGCCAGATTAGCATCATGTTTCACATGTAAATTGGAATCATACTGTTAACTTAATCTATTCAAACATCTGAGTGGGGAAACTTCTCACATTTGGAAGTAATAATAATTTAAAAAATAATCATCCCTAAACATTTTTATATAAATGGAGTAATAAATTAAAAATTTAATTTTTTTACATCCATTAATATTGTTCTTTTTCCTATTTTCCTTCTGCCATTTTTTGCAATAAATTACAATAGGTCATTCCCTATATAATAATAGCCTAAGTTATCTTTCCGTCTTTTCTAGAGATTTATGAAGCGGTTGGACCTGGAATGGATAGAGGCATCCATATTGGATTCTTTATGAGTTGGGGTTAGCAAAATTCAAAGCGAGTAAAGTTTATCTTCTCCCAAACAAACTATCTGATTCTAAAATTAATTGGTATAAATATGTTTCATATCACAATGAAAAAACTGTAGCCTTTAAAAACGTTCCAAATCGCCCCCTCTCCCCTTTTCAATCGTTTAATGCTATTATCTCAAGCCCTATTTTCTCCGATTAAGAACAGTCGATTATATTTTATCAATTTATCACATAAATAACTAAAAATAACATGTTTCTAGCATTATGACGTCATTCCTTTAATCATCTCATTTAATCATTTCTTAATTTAAATTATTTAAATATCGTCTGCATTATTTTCATATGTTTTATGACTGAACTTAGATATTACGTAAATAATTTTCTCTTATATTTGGCTTAAATAATAGATTAGGTACATATGTGATAATTTTAAATTTAATCATCGATTATTTTTTATTGCAATAGAAATTTTATCACCGATATTAACAACAAATTCTTTTCATAAAAGTCTAGGAGTTTATTTCACGAACAAATAAATATCTAGAGTTTAAGTTATATATCTTTGAAAATTAAGAAGTTTATTGGTTTGTGTGTTGTTTTTTTACATAACCAACACTGTTTGACTAAGGGAATTCACATGATTCTAGACTGCATTCACAGTATTGGGAGACTTTAGATGAGTATGAAGATAAACAAATTATTGAGCGTGTACCAGATAATTCTCTGCCAAAAACAAACCATTTTTTTATCTGCCTTATAGGGTACTTTACAATTCTGGAAAATTAAAAATTTTACTGATCCCGTCATATGACGGGCTATATAGTAGTCAAATAGAGAATCGGTTAGAATGTCGAGATTTCGAATTTCGAACTATTGATGATTTTGGAACTTCCGAAGACTTAAAAATTTAATTTAGTTCCTTTTACCTCCCTTAAAGCCATATCACACGAGAGGAAGTTACAAGCGGACAACAGTTTTGCTAACTGTTTTGTGTTGTATACTAGTGTAAATCTGAGGAGGAGAAAATAAATGAAGAGAACATCAAATATACAATCGAAAGCCTAAATATTTAATACAGATTTCATCGGAATTTCCTTTACATCTCAACGTCTGGAGAGAATAGAAGTGAATAGCTTACAATAAAAAAAAAAATGGCAGAAGAATAGAAAAGTGTCTCGAGATGCCATCAGGAAAAAAGGAAAAGTCAGAAATTGAAATAGCTGTATTTGCTTTTGCACGAGGTAATATTTTGAGTTACGTCGCCGCAAATCTAATGGTTTCATAATTTTAAATGAATGGTTTTTTACAAAATTTTCTACGTCTATTCCATAGCAATGTTAGATACTATTAACTGAGTTCAAGGATGTATATCTGGTTTTAAAAATTGAAAACATATAAATATAACATACAAAATTTATATAAATATTATGTGTAGATAAAAGTTATCAATAAGGAAATTGATTTGAAATCATAAGCTATAAAAGTTATAAACGATATAAAATTAAAAGATATATATATATATATATATATATATATATATATATAATATATATATATATATATATATATAAATTTAAAAGATATGAAAGTTATTACTGATATTAAAACACTTGGGAACATGTCCGTATTTGGGATTAATTTACATTTCAGGCTCTTCGATTTGAGGCTTTTTACAGCTATTCTGAATACTTTTACTATATTTACAAATAAAAATGTTTATTTTCACACATTCTGCCGGCTTTTTAACAATTTTTCTCACTTTAAATAATATATTTTTATCTTCATTGACATCTCATACATCTATGCTTTATACATGGCTTTCAGGTTACACATTACCTTCAGAGACATAAAATCTACACTATATCAGCCTTTTCCCGATTTCTCTTAAAATAAAATACTCTGCTTCTCTAAGAATGGAATACTACAAGTTTTTAACAACGCTTTAACTTAAAAAATAAATAACCTTGTTAACACATTATGTGCGGGTACACTTCGCAGCGGAATTGTACCGGGAGCGGCCGTTTTGAGCGTAAATTTAGTTATTCAGTTCAATCGCAATAGATCGAAAATTATTTAATTTTTAATCAAATTTTTGAATCTTAAATTAACCCCTTAAAGCACGAATTTTTTTAGGAAAATCTGACAAAAAATTATTTGCATTAAGACAGAAAAAGAATATATAAGTATAGTGTAAGTTATTTTTTGCAATTTTATTTCTGGGTGGTGACTAGAGAGCGAGAAAGGGGGTAAAAGTTATAAAAAATTGCTACACAAACAAAGTGTAAACGATTTGATTGCATATTCATTTTTAATTTTGCCCGTGTCAGACACGGGCCAATGCGTTAAGGGGTTAAAATATATAAAGAAGTATTTACATATAAATATATAAATATATATAAAATATAATATATATATATATATATATATATATATATATATATATATATATATATATATATATATAATATTAATAATAAATATATGTATATATATGTATATATTAAGAAATATATATATATATATATATATATATATATATAATATAGAAATATATAAATAACAACCATCAGATTTTTG
>CM063511.1:46006040-46023540 GCA_032207245.1 Pardosa pseudoannulata | reverse complement strand
TTGAGTACTTTTATTTTTGAAAACGCATTTGATACGTACACTTCAAATCATTTTTAATAGCTACTCGATTATTTCCGAATGTTTTTCTGAAAGGGATCACCAAACGAATGATGTTAACTAAGGAATATTGTATTGAGAAAAATTAAATTTTTCTCCTTATTTTGAAATTTTATCTGTGGTAGTGTGTGTATATGTGTGTTTAAATAAGATAACTTTGGAATCCTCATCGACTAGGTGGAAGAAATTTATTACGTGAATTTTGCACTAATAAGAGTGATCAGTAGTGCAATATTTCCGGTACGATCTCCCATAAGAAAATTTATAATTTTTATTATTTGTCTGGTAGTGTCTATATCTCTGGTAGTGTGCGTATATGTACTTCTGGTAGTGTGTGTTGAAATAAGATAAATTAGAAATCTCATGGACTAGATGGAAGAAATTTATTATGTGAATTTTGCACTAATAGGATTGATCAGTAATACATTATTTCCGGTACAATCTCCTATTAGAAAATTTACAGCTTTTATCATTTGTCTGGTAGTGTATATATCTCTGGCAGTGTGTGCATATGTGCGTGTTTAAATAAGATAACTTTGGAATCCTCATGGACTAGGTGGAAGAAATTTATTATGGGAATTTTGCACTAATATTGTTGATCAGTAATGCATTATTTTCTGTAAGATCTCCCATTAGAAAATTTATAACTTTTAATATTTGTTATCATTTTGTATTCTGACAATTGTTCATAAAGTTAAAAAGAAACGTCCTGAGGTGAAGTTCGAGTACCCTTAGCTTTAAGTGTTCTAAAAGTGCATGCGTGAACATTATAAGAGGTGAACACTTTAGGGATAAAATGTTGTATTTGAATTATGTATATTAAATATAAAATGTATCTTACTTATTCTTACTGACATCTCAATATTTAAGAGTAATATTCCATATTTAGATAACATATTATAGTTTTAGAACTTTATAATTCTTAGTATAAATTTTTACAATTAGGATAATTCACTATTCTTTTATTGTTAAAATTACTAAAAAGTATAATTTTAAAATTTATTTACTACGGGTTTTTTACTGGAATGATAATTTGTGTCTCTTAAGAAATGATTAAATAAGATTAAAATAAGATTACTTCTAACGTTAAATTAAAATATGGAAACTAGTAACACTATCAACCTTTAGGAAAGTTTTAAAATGCTTCGCACAGAAAGAAAAATATAAAGTATACTTTTATGTACCATGCTTTTGGTCTTTCTAGATGTAAAATACAACCTAAATATTCCACAGTCAGATGTTTTATATTAAAGTCTTTGTTTCAGATATTGTCTATCACGTACGTAAAATGTCTGCCATATGAAATCTCTGCAATATTAATAAGACTAATCGTTACACATTTAGATAACACATGCACTTTAATATTATTTCTTGTTTACAGTGTGACCAGATATCCGCAGAGGTAAGTTTTAATGTATTTATATATATTATGTGTGTATGTGTGTGTATTTTAAATAAGATTGCATCTAAGTTTAAATTAAAATATGGAAACTTTGCTTTTAACGTTCAATTAAAATATGGAAACTAGCAACACTATCAACCTTTAGGAAAGTTCGAAATGCTTCGCAGAGAAAGAAAAATATACAATATACTTTTATGTCTCTTTTGACTTTTCTAGATGTAAAATAGAACCTAAATATTGTACAGTCGGATATTTATATTAAATTCTTTGCTTCAGATATTGTCTATTATGTATATTAAATGTAAAGTGTATCTTACTTATTCTTACTGACATCTCTTCAATATTAATGAGACTAATATTCCATATTTAGATTACACATTATAATTTTACAACTTTATAGCTCTAATTATAAATTTTTATAATTAGGGTAATTCCCTATTATTTAAATGTTAAAATTACTAAAATGAATATTTTTAACATTAATTTACTACGGTTTTTTTCTGGAATGATAAATTGTATCTCTTAAGAAATGAGTAAATAAGATAAAAATTTAAATATGATTGCTTCTAACGTTAAATTAAAATATGGAAACTAGTAACACTATCAACCTTTAGGAAAGTTTTAAAATGCTTCGCACAGAAAGGAAAATATAAAATATATTTTTATGTCCCATGCTTTTGACCTTTCTAGGTGTAAGATACAACCTAAATATTCTACAGTCGGATATTTTATATTAAAGTCATTGTTTCAGATATTGTCTATAATGTAAAATGTAAAGTGTATCATACTTATTCATACTGACATCTCTTCAATATGAGACTATTTTACCCACATTTAGATAACACATTATAATTTTATTAATTTATATATCAAAATATAAATTTTACAATTAGGGAAATTCCCTATTTTATTGTTAAAATTACTAAAAAGAATATTTTTAAAGTTTATTCACTATGGATTTTTTACTGGAATGATAAATTCTATCTCTTAAGAAATGATTAAATAAGATAAAAAATTAAATAAGATTGCTTTTAACGTTCAATTAAAATATGGAAACTAGTAACACTATCAACCTTTAGGAAAGTTTTAAAATACTTCGCACAGAAAGGAAAATATAAAATATACTTTTATGTCCAATACTTTTTACCTTTTTAGATGTAAAATAGAACCTAAATATTCTACAGTCGGATATTTTATATTATAGTCTTTGTTTCAGATATTGTCTGTTATGTATGTAAAATGTTAAGTGTATCTTACTTATTCTTACTAACATCTCTTCAACATTAATGAGACTAATATTTCATACATAGATAACATGTTATAATTTTATTACTTTATAGCTTTAAGTATAAATTTTTACAATTAGGGTAATTCACTATTATTGTATTGTTAAAATTGATAAAAAGAGTATTTTTAAAATTTATTTACTACGTTTCTTTTTTGAATGATAAATTGTATTTTTTTAGAAATGATTAATGAGGTATGGAAACTCGTGGACAAAATACCGTAAATACAAAAAAAAAGACAATGTTATTATTTTACCATAATTACGGATTAAATGGTATGGTATGCCATGTAATATTTGAAACAATGAGTTCGAATATATTTTTTACTTTTTTACAGCTGACTTCAGGCGTTATATAATCTACTTCCTGAACACAAAATGCCTTTTACGTAAGAATTCTTTATTAATTTACAATGAGAATGTAACTTTTTTCGCTTAATGCTTTTCAATATACAAATTTACACCCTGAGTCCATAAGAATTTAAATTTAGCACGTTGCAGAAAGAGAAAAAATTAATCATCATTCACGAGAAGAAAATGCGAAAAAAGATAAACAACTTCACAAAAAAGGCACAAATATCTTTTCATTATTAATGAAAAGAAGGGCGGAAGTTTGTTTTAATCATTTGTGACTTCCAACAATAAAAAAATGCTTTGAAAACAATGAACGTTAAAAATGCTAATGGTGTTTTAAAAGCCAAGTTTTCTTCAAATTGCCTTTGATTGCTCTTTGATACTTTATCACTGTTTTTAATTCTTTAATATATTTTTACTGGCCGCCCTTGGAAAAAGTTTTCAAAATAAGAGAAATTTATTTTTTTTATCATTTCGACAGAATGCAGTTTCAAAGGAGTCAGAATGGTTATAAACACCAAAAATTATACTTTATTTCCGCTTAAAAATCGATTATAAAAGCATAATTTATAATATTTTTTGCTAGCTTGTCGTTTTAATGTGCAGTATTTTAAATACCCATTAGTGTAACCAAAAATATACTTCATAATGACATGAATTCTTTTTAAATTTGGAAGCATTGTATAATAACATACGACTTAAATGAAAAAAATCCATTACTTTATTAATACTATATTTGAAAAACTAAAGCCGGTTTAATTTATCTGTTTTCGTGCGAGTCTGTTAAACTGTTAACTTCATTATAATTATTAATTGAGGCAATTTTCGTATTAGCAAATTTCATTTCCCCGTGTTCACATATATCATTCTCAAAATTACATTGCTATTTAAATAAATGGAAAATATATACTTTTTCCAAACTGTTTCATAGTTTAAAGAAGTTTAAACTGTTATAAACTTCAAACGTTATTTTCCAATTTAAGTCAATGCTATAAGTTACAATATAACTATAGTAGATAATTTTCATCACTGAAATAATACTTTCTCATATATTCGAGTGTTCTAATGAACGCGTGATACTGGAGTTTTTGTGTTAATTCTTCATATTTTTCCAAATATAATATGAGATGTTTATTACCTATTATGAGATCTTTGTAAATTTTAGCCCCATATCAGAATATTTTTTATAGCGTAAAATATTGTTATTAATTACACCCAGTATATATTCGATATTACGCCGATCAAAATAACTTATTGAAACTTTATAACTATGAGACTTTTATATGACACCTTTAAATTTATGCTATCATTATGTATATTCGTGACAATTATAAGCAATATGAATTTTACAGCAAACATCGCTAATATATCAATCTTATTACTATGTCGTTTTTATGACGCAGTAATGAAACGCTATTTTTATGAGCTATTTTCATTTTTTTTTAAATTTTTATATTATTACTATTTATTATCAATACAGCTTGGTAATTGTACGTTCAAAAGAATATCAGAATCACTATATTATTACTGTTATTTCAATTATAAAGAAAAATATATATAGTATAAAGACTATATATATATATATATATATATATATATATATATATATATATATATATATATATATATATATATATATATATATAAAGAAATGTTATGTATAAAGAAATGTTACTGTTATTAAATCTTTAATATATTTTCATAATTACAATTATCAATCATACTTTTTTTTGCAAATATTATTATTAGTAGTATTATAATTATTATTTACATTAGTATTTATGAGAAATTATTATATAGACATTATCATCGCAATCAGTTTTATGAATCAATGACCATGCAATAAACTGTGCTATTCGTTGTAGTTTAGATTTAAAGTTGTAATAGCCAGTTCAAGGAATTAAAAATTTTTCAATATATATATATATATATATATATATAAAGAAATGTTATGTATAAAGAAATGTTACTGTTATTAAATCTTTAATATATTTTCATAATTACAATTATCAATCATACTTTTTTTTGCAAATACTATTAGTAGTAGTATTATAATTATTATTTACATTAGTATTTATGAGACATTATTATATAGACATTGCTATCGCGATCAGTTTTATGAATCAATGACCATGCAATACACTGTGCTATTCGTTGTAGTTTCGATTTAAAGTTGTAATAGCCAGTTCAAGGAATTAAAAATTTTTTAATACATTAAACAATCACCTATATAATAATAGCCTCATTTGTCCGTCTGTCCTCTAATTTATGAAGCGGTTGAACCTGGAATGGATAGTGGCATCCATATTAGATTCTTGATGCATTAGGGTTAGCAACGTTCGAATTCCACCCCTTTCCTCCTTTACTAGCATTTAATGCCATTATTTCAAGCTCTATTTTCCCAGGATAAGAGCAGGCAATTAAATTTATCAATTTGTCACATTATAAAGATGTAAAAATAACATGTTTTTTAGTATTATGACGTCATTCCTTTAAACATCCCATTTAATCATTTCTTATTATAAATTATTTAAATATCTTCTGCATTATATCCATACGTTTTATCACTGAACTTAGATATTACGTAAATAATTTTCTAAAGCTTAAATAATAGATTACGTACATATGTGATAATTTTAAATTTAGTCATGGATTATTTTTGTTGCAATGAATATTTTATCACAGATATTAATCACAAATTCTATCTACTTCCAGGGTGTAGTAGAAATGTTATTTTCATTCCTTTACTTCCATTAATTACTGAGGAAAAAATATTGCGAAGAACTTAACGATAATTTCGACGTAGCTAAGAAAACTCTGAATTTTCTTTCTAAATGAATTCAACTTGAATCTAAACTGCATTCACAGTATCTGGAGACGTTAGAGGAGTATAAAGATAAAAAATATTGAGCTTGTACCAGATAATACTCAGCCAAAAACAAACTGTTTTTTTATCTGACTTATAAGGTACTTTAAAATTCTGGAAAATTAAAAATTTTACTGATCCTTTCGGGCTATATGCTAGTTATTTTAATAATTCTACTAAAATTTTATTTAAAGTTTATAAATTGATATTCATGACAATGTTATATGAAAAAAGAAAGAGTCATGAAGTTTCAGATTAAGACATAGATAATATTTGGCCAAATAAATTGCATGCCATTAAGAAATGTTTTATTTGGTGGAAAAGTGGGTAAGAGCGAAGATCACAGAGTTTGCGTCAGCTTTTGTTTGCCCGTGACAAATATTATTCTAATGCATTTCTAAGTCATTATCCAAATAGCCTAATGATGATGATAAACATTATGAAAAATGTATTAATGGTATCAGTAATGATGATGAAATGGATAGTCAAAGTAATAAAAATTTGTTAATATCATGAGAATAATACCACTAAAAGCTTGGATAAAGATTATTAAATTATATTAGCAGTCAGAATAATAGATATGAAAAATTGTTCATAATTAACAAAACTGTTCATATTTAACAAAATCATAATTATTATACCTGATGTAAATTAATAATCACTATTTAAATAATATTAACATTGCAATAATTAATAATTACAGTATTTATATAAATTTTATGAGAAATTATGAACAATCTTTTTCTATATCTATTATTTTTACTGTCAATATAACTGAATAATCTTTACCCAGGCCTTTAGTAATATTATTGTCATAATATTAACATATTTTTAATACTTTAACTACCCATTTCATCATCGTTAGTAATACCATTAATACCTTTTTCATAATGTTTATCATCATCATTACGATATTTGGATAATGAATCAGAAATGCATTAGAATAATATTTGATAAGGGCAAACAAAAGATGATGGAAACACTAATCTCCGGTTTAACCCATTTTTCCACCAAATAAAACATTTCTATAACTCATTAATCTTTATTCGAGTCTTTAGTAGTAGTATTCTCATGAAAATAATACATTTTTAAAACTTTAACTACCCATTTCATCATCGTTACTGATACCATTAATACATTTTTCACAATGTTTATCATCATTACGATATTCAGATAATGAATCAGAAATGCATTAGAATAATATTTGGCATAGGTAAACAAAAGCTGATGGAAACACTGATCTTCGGTTTTACTCATTTTTCCATCAAATAAAACATTTCTATAACTCAATAATCTTTATGCAAGTCTTTAATAGTATTATTCTCATGATAATAATACATTTTTAATTTTTTAACTTCCCATTTCATCATCGTTACTGATACCATTAATACATTTTTCATAATGTTTATCATCATTACGATTTTCGGATAATGAATCAGAAATGCATTAGAATAATATTTGGCATGGGCAAACAAAAGCTGATGGAAACACTGATCTTCGATTTTAACCATTTTTCCACCAAAATAAAACATTTCTATAACTCAATAATCTTTATTCCAGTCTTTAGCAGTGGTATTATCATAGTATTGACATATTTTTAATACTTTAACACTAGATTGCCCAAGGCAGTCATTTTGACTTTAATTTCAATTAGAAAAACAATTATGAAATATAATGACACAATTTCTTAGAATTTGGTGACTTTTTCTATAACATATAAATGGGTTTATGAATAATTGTAGTTACTTCCGCCCTCCTTTATTATATAATATTAAAAATTAATTTTAAACTAATTTCTTTACATATTTGTTATTTTTTCACAATGCAGTCATTTGGACTGTTTTTGGGCAATATAGGTATATAAGAAATGTCGGGCAATCTAGTGTTAACTACCAATTTCATCATTGTTAGTGATACCATTAATACTTTTTTCATTATGTTTATCATCATCATTACGATATTCGGATAATGAACCAGAAATGCATTAGAATAATATTTGACATGAGTAAACAAAAGCTGATGGAAACACTGTGATATTCGGTCTTACCCATTTTTCCACCAAATAAAACATTTCTTAATGGCAAGCAATTTATTTGGCTAAACATAATCCAACTACAGTGAACTCCGCTTACTATGATGAGTTTGGGACACCGGGATTTTGATAGCAATAACGGACTGACAACAATAAACGATATGTCTCACTGTACCGCGCTTTTGTATTTATTTTCATGCAATTATCTTGTAATTATTATCACTATTTATTTAATTTGAATTATTTTTATTTTATGATTATTAATTTTTTTAACATTTTCAGTGTTATTTTGTCTGTTTTGTATTTGTGATAGAGATATTTTTACTGTATCTACTATACTGCATTGTATATTATAAGCTGCTGTGGATTGTACACGCGAGGACACCCAAAACATCTTAAAACTCTGTTTTAAGGATCATTATTTTTTTATTTTAATTTAATTTTTTTTATTTTATGATTATTACTTTTTTTTAATTTTCAGTGTTTTTTTGCATGTTTTGTATTTGTATGTGTTAATTTGAGATATTTTTACTGTATTTACTATAATGCATTGTATATTATGAGCTGCGGTGGATTATACACCCGGGGACATCCAAAACATTTTAAACCTTTGTTTTAAGGTAGATGGTCCTCGTGGGTGCAACCAATAAACGATATGTAAAAATAAATACATTTACCCCCCCCCCTTTAATTAACACGTACTAAATTTCAAAATAAAACGAAAACCCCACCTTATATTGCCGCATAAAGAATCTTAGCCAACGAGCTGAGTGGCCGAATGGTCAAAGCACGCGTTCCAGATCCGAAGTTTGTGGGTCCGATGCTTGCCATGGCTGTTTATCCAAAGCACGGAATTTTAATTTTAAAATGTTATTTATTGTTGCCTTATGTTCTTGAACATTCTAGATCTTTCTTTATGTAAATTAGTTATTTCTCGAATACTCTGTTCGGGTATAAAAGCTGATACCCACTAGTTGTAGGCAACTTCTCGATCTTGTAAAGTTGCTAGTTGCTACTTAGCTTCAATAAATTCTTCTGTTAAGTTAAACGGTGTGTTTATTCGAATCTTCGTGACAATATTTATGTACTGTATATTACCTTTTAAAACATAAGAAATGTATACATAACTAAAAATAATTGATCAATTGTTGACAGTCTACAGATTTTTCAAAGAAGCTCCTTCATAAATTGTTCGTAATTATAATGTTTTTAAAATTCGTCGGAACGGTGTTGTACTCCCCGTTTCGACAGTTTCAATGCATTTCTCATTTCAGCACTTGTAGGAGGTGGCTCAATATCAAGAGATTCTCCATCTGACTCATTAGTTCCATCAACCTGTCATAATGATTTAAAATTTCGATCTTTTGTTTTAATGTTAAATCATTTCACTTTCTGGCTTCCACATTGACAAGCTGCATGTAAGCGAGCAAGGCATAAAATGTGAATACGCTGTTCTCAGTTCCAATAAGAATGTGCTGCCTTCTGCTTATCTGATAACCATTGACCACCAGCAATGTGTGCGTATTTCTGAAAAATTCCAGGAACCTGTAATACCCCACTCCTTTGTTCATTCCACATTTCCCTAGGCTGAAGAGAAGAATTCTCGGAAATTCAAATAACAGCGAAGGGAAAGAAAAAAATGGGTTCCTTCTGAATATATTGTAAATATTCCTTTGCCAGTTAAAATGAGGTTCGAAAACGGATAACATTAACCGTTGTAACGATCACATAAAGCGATAATTTTAACATGCAAATGAATATAGAAAATCGGGACCAAGCGAATTCGATAACAATAAACTATTGATAACATTAACAGCGATTACATTAAGCGGAGTCTACTGTATATCCTAATCTGAATCTTTCTGACCACTTTCTCTTTTATTTTCATATAACATCGTCATGGATATCAATTTATAAACTTTAGTAGCACTTTAATAGAATTATTAAAATAATTGTTTAATATATTTAAAATTTCTAAATTTCTTGAACTGACTATCGCAACTTCAGATTTAAACTCCAATAAATAGCACAGCTTATTGCATGGTTACTGATTCATAAAACTCGAAACTGGAATTCGACTCATTCTACAAAATTATCTTTGTTTTCTCTCTGCACTGAATGGTTGGGTTCTAGCTACAAAAATACAACTTGAGTACCTAAACTTCGAGTCTTTAATATCTAGCGTTAATTTTAGCAACTTAAGGGCAGTTCAAAAACATTTTATATAATTTTTATATTTTTTTGAACGATATTTTTTCTAAGGAATTATACAACAATCTTATATATAATCAGCCAATTTTTCAGTTTCTTCTCTTTTTCATAATATTATAATTTTGATCAATATTTTATGGTTTTCTAAGCCTTACATAGGAATTTACTTTTTTGGGGGGGTACTTCAAAAAAATATTGCATATATTATAAAAGTTTACCTTAAAATAGTGAGTTTACATTTAATAGTAAATATATATCTTATCAAGTAATTTTATTTTTTGATAAGTGAACCTCTGTAATTTATAAAATTTCAGCACATTACTAATGAGGAAAAACTGCATTATTTGCAATTCCTTAAATATGATATTTGTTTTCCTCTGTGCAGTCAAATATAATTTTAATAAAGATATCCTTTAACGTATATTCACTAGAAATGATTCGAACGTTAATGGTTCAACTTCTTTTCTTTTTTGTGATGCTTAATAAACTTACGTATCTGTAACAATAATTTACATTAGGTTCAGCTTTTTTTTACCCCTTTAAGACGTTTGACGAAGGCTTACGAGGACGGACTGGTTTGAACCGGTTTGAACTAGAAGAAACTTCAGACTTCTCCCAACCAATAGAAGAGTCCGCTGGTTTGGCGCGATTCTAAGCCCTCGGTTCTGAGTGGACTCCTGTTTTCTCTTCGTGGGGCAGTCTGAGTTTTTTAGACGACAAGGTTGTTCCCAGAGGAGAGAAGAGGGTGAACTCTCCTGGTATTCGCTGCCTGGTATCCGCTCCGATAGACAATTTTTTGAAGCGAGAAAGAGGAATATCAACGCCATATATTTTATGGTAGACACCGAGTCGACAGGAGTCATCGATGACTACAAATGATAAGTTGTATTCCAGTTGTATTCCTTAGGCATTTAATTTCATAAAAATATTTAATCAAGACATATTTATCTATGTGTTTTTTAATGAGTTAATTTCTTCTTTCACAAACACTACGCCAACGTAACATTATTTTCTTACAGTATCCAAAATTATTTCCTATTTTATTCTGATGTATATTTTTACTTCCATTCATCACTGATCGAAATTTCAGACCAAATCCAAGAAATCCTGTTCGAAAATATTCTTTTACTTCTGTATTAAGAAATATTACACTTGACGAAGCTATTAGTGAATTTGTAAAGATTTGAAAACAATTATTCTTGTTATTATCTATTTGGATATCATTAATACATTTTTCAAAACGCTTATCATCATTATGCAATTCAAAGAATTATTCACTGATCCTCTCTGTTTTTTTAAGCGTTACGTTCTTCTTTTTGCTTCATGAATCATTCATGCATCAAAATAATATTTGCTATAGGCAAACAAAGGCTAGCCGCCACAGGCTATAATCTTTGCTTTCACCCCTTTCTTTCAAGTAAAACATTTCTTAATTAAAGGTATTTTATGTTACGGAATACGTGTAGTACTTTCAACATCCAGAGAATTACTTTTAATCTATCCGGTTACTTTCATGTTATCAAATTAAATAATTATTTTGATTATAACTTAATTATCTTTTACAAATGTTTAGTATTATTACTCTTCTTGATGTCATTAACAAAATATTTTAATGTTTTTTTTTCCTATCCTATTCCTTAACATTGTTTAATAATTGCATTAATAAACTTCTCATGAATATCATCAACACCATCCCGCAATTTGGGTAATTACACAATAATGCATTAGATTAATACAGGGTGTCCCAAAATAGCCGCATAAACTCTGCATAGCTAGATTCCTCGATAGAGTACATAAAAACTGCCCAAAGAAGCGTTTCTGTATGATCCATAGTTTATTAGAAAAATACTACAAAGTATGATGTCACTGCCGGTGCAAGAAAAACCACTTTATTGAACATATCAACAGTAGTATATGCACTGGCATACTCCCTAACAATTCGTAAGGCATTTCCATTCCATCGGCTGTACATCAGGTACATGTCGCAGTAGTCACGAAAGGAATATATGGCCACCATACGAAGAGTACCTGTAGCAAGATGCAGCCTTTTAAATACCAGTTCAACGGTGGCTCAACGTCATTCCATGGCACGCGAGCATGCATGACGCGATATTTCTTAATGAAGACAATTGCTTGATTAAGCTATACTATGAAGGCAATTTATGTTGCCCAAATCCGATACAAATGTCTTAATGATCTCCATGGTGATCTTATTTAATATAATCAGGGAAATTTATTACAGTGAATATAATTTAATAATCTATTATTACAATTTTAGTAGTATTACTCCTTTTGATGCCATTTACAAATTCTTGTAAAACTTTCATCATCTTATTCATAGAAATTACTGATATCATTAATAAATTTCATTTTTATTAACATCGCCATTATGCAATTACTAAGAATTACTCAGAAAGTCACATAATTACTCAGAAACGAATTAAAATAGTATTTGTCATGTGCAAACAAAAGCTGACGGCCACGGCAATAATATCCGTTTTTACCCACTTTCCTCTCAAATAAAACATTTCTTAATAGCAGGCAATTTATGTGCCCGAATGTCATCCCAATATCCCGGGGAATTTCTTTTATCTCTCTGGTTACCTTTCGTATAACTAGGGTGAATCATTCTTCGTGGGTGGACCAACCCCTCGTCTGGGCGTGACGGTCTCCTCGGAGAGCTACAGACGGAAAAGAAAAGGGGAAAAAAACTCTCCAATTGTACCTGTATGGATACCGTCCTGCAATACACGAGGAAAAGGGAGTAGAGGGTATAAAAGCCCAGATTTCATTAGTTCAGTGTGATATGGCTTGAATAAATTATAGCAGGATGGATAAAAAAAAGGTAAAAAGGGGGAGGAGGCAAATGGAATGGAGATACATTCCTTGAATTTCCTTTACGGTGGAGGTCCAGAGAAGAGCAAATTGTCAAATCAATACTACGCCCTGAAATAAAAAATTGAAAAAAAAGAGGGAGCTGATATGAAGGTAAATTTTTCTCCATCTAAAATTGAGACATTTAGCAATTTCTTCCACCGTTATAGTTATAGATATTTCTTAGCTATTCGGGAACTAATTTTAGAGTGATTAGTGGAATGTTTTCCGATTCGATGACGTGGGGATTTTCTTTTATTTGTTCCCCGATATATTATTTATATGTAAGTTACATTTTAACAGAAAGTAAAACATTACGCCCTGTCTCGTTCGTGGAACTAGAATGAAAAATTCTCAGTCCACTGAATGATTTAAGCTCGTAACATTTTCTCTTTTCTCTAGTACTGAATATTAAATAGATTTTCTTTCATTTCGTGGTATGTTTTCTTATTTCTCTATTCTCTTAAAAAAAGCATTTTTAATGAAAGCTATTTATGTGACCTAATCAAATCCTATTCTCTCAATATACCGATAATTACATTTATCTCTACTCCAAACTTCTTTTACATAACCAGTGTGAATTGTTATCAGGAAAACTTATAAATAATTTTAGTAGCATTACCCTTGTTGATGTCATTTACAAATTCTTGTACAACTTTTATTATACTATTCATAAACACTTCCATTATCATTAATAAATTTTATGTTTAACATTATCATCGCGTTTACACAATTACTCGGAATTATTCAGAAGCGTTATAATTACTTAACAACGTATTAGAATAGTATTTGTAACTGGAATTAAAAAGCTGACAAATACAGGTTATGATACTTCTTTTACCTATTGTCTTCTAAGGAAAACATTTATTAATAAATAAAGACAATTGCTTGATTAAGCTATAACATGTAGGCAATTTATGTTGCCAAAACCGATACAGCTGTCTTAATATTTTCTTTTATCTTCGGGGTAATCTTATTTAATATAATCAAGGGAAATTATTACATTTAATATAGTTTAATGATCTTTTATTTGAATTTTAGTAGTATTACTCTTTCTGATGCCATTTACAAATTCTTGTAAAACTTTCATTCTCTTATTCATCGAAATTACCGATATCAATAATAAATTTCGTTTTTATCAACTTCAAAATCGCCATTATGCAATTACAAAGAATTACTCAGAAAGTCACATAATTACTAAGAAACGAATTAGAATATTATTTGTCATGGGCAAACAAAAGCTGACGGCCACGGCTATAATATCCGTTTTTACCCACTTTCCTCTCAAATTAAACATTTTTTAATGGCAGACAATTTATGTGCCCGATTGTCATCCCAATAACCCGGGGAATTTCTTTTATCTCTCTGGTTACCTTTCGTATAACTAGGGTGAATCATTCTTCGTGGGTGGACCAACCCCTCGTCTGGGCGTGACGGTCTCCTCGGAGAGCTACAGACGGAAAAGAAAAGGGAAAAAAAACTCTCCAATTGTACCTGTATGGATACCTCCCTGCAATATACCACGAAAAGGGAGTAGAGGGTATAAAAGCGCAGATTTCATTAGTTCAGTGTGATATGGCTTGAATAAATTATAGCAGGATGGACAAAAAAAGGTAAAAAGGGGGAGGAGGCAAATGGAAAGGAGATCCATTCCTGGAATTTCCTTTACGGTGGAGGTCCAGAGAAGAGCAAATTGTCAAATCAATACTACGCCCAGAAATAAAAAATTGAAAAAAAAGGGGGAGATGATATGAAGGTAATTTTTTTCTCCATCTAAAATTGAGACATTTAGCAATTTCTTCCACCGTTATAGATATAGATATTTCTTAGCTATTCGGGAACTGATTTTAGAGTGATTAGTGGAATGTTTTCCGATTCGATGACGTGGGGATTTTCTTTTATTTGTTCCCCAATATATTATTTAGATGTACGTTCCACTTTAACAGCAGTAAAATATTTCGCCCTGTCTCGTTCGTGGAATAGAATGAAACATTCTGAGTCCACTGAATGATTGAAGTTCAGAACATTTTCTCTTTTCTCTAGTACTGAATATTAAATAGATTTTCTTTCAATTCGTGGTATGTTTTCTTATTTCCCTATTCTCTTAAAAAAAGCATTTTTAATGAAAGCTATTTATGTGACCTAAACAATCCAATTGTCTCAATATACCGATAATTTCATTTATCTCTACTCCAACCTTCTTTTATATAACCAGTGTGAATTGTTATCAAAAAAACTTATAAATAATTTTAGTAGCATTACCCTTGTTGATGTCATTTACAAATTCTTGTACAACTTTTATTATACTATTCATTAACACTTCCATTATCATTAATAAATTTTATGTTTAACATTATCATCGCGTTTACACAGTTATTCGGAATTATTCAGAAGCTGTTACAATTACTTAACAACGTATTAGAATAGTATTTGTAACTGGAATTAAAAAGCTGACAACCACAGGTTATGATACTTGTTTTACCTATTGTCTTCTAAGGAAAACATTTATTAATGAATAAAGACAATTGCTTGATTAAGCTATAACATGTAGGCAATTTATGTTGCCAAAACCAATACAGCTGTATTAATAATTTCTTTTATCTTCGGGGTAATCTTATTTAATATAATCAAGGGAAATTATTACATTTAATATAGTTTAATAATCTTTTATTACAAATTTAGTAGTATTACTCTTTCTAATGAAATTTACATATTCCTGTAAAACTTTAATTATCTTATTCATCGAAATTACTGATATCATTAATAAATTTCATTTTCATTTTCATCAACATCACCATGAGCAATTACTCAGAATTACTCAGAAAGTCATATAATTACTCAGAAACGCATTAGAACAGTATTTGTCCTGGGCAAACAAAAGCTGACGACCACGGCTATAATATCCGTTTTTACCCACTTTCCTCTCAAATTAAACATTTCTTAAAGGCAGACAATTTATGTGCCCGAATGTCATCCCAATATCCCGGGAAATTTCTTTTATCTCTCTGGTTACCTTTCGTATAACTAGGGTGAATCATTCTTCGTGGGTGGACCAACCCCTCGTCTGGGCGTGACGGTCTCCTCGGAGAGCTACAGACGGAAAAGAAAAGGGGAAAAAAACTCTCCAGTTGTACCTGTATGGATACCGTCCTGCAATACTCGAGGAAAAGGGAGTAGAGGGTATAAAAGCCCAGATTTCATTAGTTCAGTGTGATATGGCTTGAATAAATTATAGCAGAATGGGTAAAAAAAGGGTAAAAAGGGGGAGGAGAGAAATGGAATGAAGATCTATTCCTTGAATTTCCTTCAGGGTGGAGGTCCAGAGAAGAGCAAATTGTCAGATCAATACTACGCCCTGAAATAAAAAATTGAAAAAAAAGGGGGAGACGATAAGAAGGTAATTTTTTTCTCCATCTAAAATTGAGACATTTAGCAATTTCTTCCACCGTTACAGTTATAGATATTTCTTAGCCATTTGGGAACTGATTTTAGAGTGATTAGTGGAATGTTTTCCGATTCGATGACGTGGGGATTTTCTTTTTATTTGTCCCCCAATATATTATTTAGATGTATGTTCCACTTTAACAGCAGTAAAATATTTCGCCCTGTCTCGTTCGTGGAACTAGAATGAAAAATTCTCAGTCCACTGAATGATTTAAGCTCTGAACATTTTCTCTTGTACTGAATATTAAATAGATTTTCTTTTATTTCGTGGTCTCATTTACATGTTCGTGTTTTTACGAAGTGGTTGGACATTAAATGTATTTTATTTGTATTTCTGAATATTTGCATTTCTTTTTTTTATTCTTCATATTTATACATATAAAAATAATTTCTAACATTGTTTCTAACGTAAAATAATGTTTTTTCTTCTTTAATAGCATCTCATGAAGGCAAAAACAAGAACTTTGATAACGATTTAGATTTAAAATTTCTTTCTTACTTTAATATGTTTCTTTATGAATAACAAAACAAAATTGTTTTTCAGCGAATTATTTCTATAAATGTAATACATCACCGAAATTACTTTACCACACTAAAACAATTCCCTTTATATTGATGAAATATTTCTTTTATATTTCCATGAAAACAAAAACTTACAATGTATAAATTTAAACATTAACCGTCTGCAAAATCGTATGGCCAGTTAATCAGTTAAAGAACAAAAAGCGCTTCAATACTAAGTCCCCGCTCTAATACAACGTTTAGTAAACCGTACCTTCGGATGATTCTGAATGCCAAGTGCAGGAAAAATAGCTGCACTTGCCTCAGTGCTATAGTATGCTGTGCTTCTCCAGTAGCCCTTACATATAAAGCGTGATTTTGTATTAGTGCGCAGTGCGTACACATAAAAATTTTTAATAAAAATTTCTTATATCTTTGCTTTTGAACGCGCTACGTGGTGCAGCACCTAGTTCC
>CM063511.1:45988540-46001040 GCA_032207245.1 Pardosa pseudoannulata | reverse complement strand
TGATAAGTTTCTCTCTGAATTCTAGCAGATGTATTGCTAAAATGGACATATTCCGATCCCTTCTAGATTTCAAAGTTGATTGGTTGGTTGGTAGAACTACGATCTAATATTTTGCACACGAGGATAAATAACACTGGAACCTACTGTTTAAAGCCGATTCCGAACGGGTGTGAGCATACGAGACTAGAACCTTCCTGGTACCAAATATTAACAGCCTACCAATTGGACCATCATTAATTAGATTTGGAAGGAAGCGTACTAAAATGGAGTTTTAAAAAATATTTCTGTTTTAACTTTTTTTTACGGTGAAGTTAATTTAATGTGCTACTAAGACTGCCGATAGACTCTGTCCAGCCTTACCCCAGTCAGTCAAATAAGGGTAAATTTTACCCTAGTTTACATGGGTAACAAAATCTGAGCATGTCGTATATATTCATACACTCATTTATATATGCATAGATTATTTCTTGAGGAAAGCATTAGTTAAACATCATTAGTTAAAATCATTAGTTATGTTTTAATTCAGAAGCATTGAGTAGCAAGCGATTAACGTTGATTTTTCGATGATAATCTCTGCTCAATATGTTCAACTTTCTGCTTAAAATCTATTTACATCCATCTAGCGTAAAATACAAATATACCCCAATCTAAAGTAAAATTGGGTGATTTTATATTTTTACATAATACTAAAGTCTGAAAATTTCGTCTATGTTACAAGTTTTATTATTTTTATTCCGTTCTTTTATGCCGGACGCGCCAAAACAGTAGTTGTTATTCACCGCGTTCCCATCCTGCGGTCCCAGTGCAAAATTTGCCTCCAAGTATCCCGGAATTTAATTTTTCTGTTACATTCCTCTGCCCCATAAATCTATCGACTTTGAAGTTGTTTTCGACTTAGTTTGAAAGCTCCGTGAGAAATTTCGTTTTTTATTCATGTCTCCCAGGAAAGAAATATTGAATAGTAGTCATGACGAAGTCCAAACTTTTCTCCCAGATCTCTAAAATAAATTTCCGAAAAGGTGGTCTTCCCAACTTTCTCACGTATTAAAGAAATATTTTATAAATAAGGTTTTTTATTCGACTTTTAGAACCGACTGATCGCGGTATGTGATAGTATTTCAACAAAGGGGAAGAGAAGAAATATTTCAATCTCACAGGCACATAACCACATATCTTAAAAATTACGAATCATTGCTCAGCTGTAATCATAATTTTCTGTTTAAATGCCTTTCCATATACGTGTTAGTTTACGAATTGATTTACTAGTGAAAAATATGCAGATTTCGACAGATAGTATTGATAGTATTTCGACAAAGGGAAAGAGAGTAAATATTTTAATCTCACGGGCACGTAACCACATATCTTAAAAATTACGAATCGTTGCTCAGCTGTAGTCATAATTTTCTGTCTAAATACCTTTCCATATACGTGTTAGTCTACGAATTGATTTACTGGTGAAAGATATGCAGATTTCTACAGATAGTATTTCGACAAAGGGGAAGAGTTTGGTTTGGTTTTTGGAGTGCTACGGTCTACTTTTTGCAACACGAGGGTTAATGAGACCAGGACCTACTGCTTAAAGCCGATTCCGAACGGCTACGTACATCCATACTATAGTGGGATTCGAACCCTGTAACTCCGGTCCCGAAGGTCAGCACCCTAACCATTCAGCCATCGTTCGGCGCACAAAGTAGAAGAGAGTAAATATTTCAATCTCACGGGCACGTAACTACATATCTTAAAAATTACAAATCGTTGCTCAGCTGTAGTCATAACTTTCTGTCTAAATACCTTTCCATATACGTGTTAGGTTACGAACTGATTTATTAGTGAAGAATATGCAGATTTTGATAGATAGTATTGATAATATTTCGACAAAGGGGAAGAGCAGAAATATTTCAATCTTACAGGCACGTAACCACATAGATTAAAAATTACGATTCATTGCTCAGTTGTAATCATAATTTTCTGTCTAAATACCTTTCCATATACGTGTTAGTTTACGAACTGATTTATTAGTGAAGAATATGCAGATTTTGACAGATAGTATTGATAATATTTCGACAAAGGGGAAGAGCAGAAATATTTCAATCTCACAGGCACGTAACCACATAGCTTAAAAATTACGATTCATTGCTCAGCTGTAATCATAATTTTCTGTCTAAATACCTCTCCATATACGTGTTAGTTTACGAACTGATTTATTAGTAAAGAATATGCAGGTTTTGACAGATAGTATTGATAATATTTCAACAAAGGGGAAGAGCAGAAATATTTCAATCTCATAGGCACGTAACCACATAGCTTAAAAATTACGATTCATTGCTCAGCTGTAATCATAATTTTCTGTCTAAATGCTTTACCATACACGTGTTAGTTTACGAATTGATTTACTGGTGAAGCATATGAAGATTTCTTTTATTTTAAACTACCATAGCTATTATTTTAACCTATCATATAGCCCGTCATATGACGGGAATTTTTAATTTTCCAGAATTGTAAAGTACGCTAAAGCGACAGTTAAAAAGTAGTTTTTTTTTGTCTGACGATCAATTTTTTTTAATCTTTACTGGCCGTATGTTAGGTGTCAACTTTAATTTATCTTAACATATTACGTAATACGATCGACGATACTAGCATATAGACCGTCATATGACGGAATCAGTAAAATTTTTAATTTTCTAGTATTGTATGTCTTGTTACGCCATAGTACCTTATAAGGCAGACAAATAAAAAGGTTTGCTTTTTGGCTGAAAATTAACTGTTACACACTCAATAATTTGTTTATCTTTACTGACCACATATTAGTTGCCAACTTAAATTGCCAACAAGTAATTTATCTTGTCATATTACGTGATAGGATGGACAGCAGAGGTTTTAATATTGGCAGTGATTATTTGGAGGTATATATGAATGATGTCCAAAATTTATCGAATCTATTCCAAACCTTGTGGTTCTGTATAAAAAACAAACACACAAACTAACAAACTCCTTAATTTTCAAAGATATATAACTTAAACGCTAGATATTTATTAGCCCGCGAAATTGACTCCTAGATTTTGTGATAAAATTTTCATTGCTAATAGTCGATGATTAAATTTAAAATTATTACATATGAACCTAATCTATTATTTAAGCCAAATATTTTTAAAAAATATTGACGTAATATCTAAGTTCGGTGATAAAACGTATGAAAATAATGCAGACGATATTTAAATAATTTAAAATATGAAATGATTAAATGAGATGGTTAAGTAATGACGTCATAATGTTAGAAAATAATGTTTTCATCTACTTATATGATAAATTGATGAATTTAATCGCCTTCTCTTAACCGGGGAAAATAGGGCTTGAATTAATGGTATTAAACGATCGAAAAGGAGGAAAGGGATAGATTTCGAATGTTTTCGAACTCGCTTTGAAATTTGCTAACCCTAAAAAAATCAAGAATCCAGTATGGATTCCTCTATCCATTCCAGGTCCAACCGCTTCATAAATTCGAGGACAGATGGACAGATAACTTAGGCTATTAATTCGTAATTCGTGAGTTTATAACACAAAAAAACTAGAGAGAAGAAAGATTAGGAACAGAAAAATACACATATTTTTGCGGCCAGGAACCGTACTTTGCGACGACGGAAGATTGTATGAAAAGTTTTGTCGTTTCTGGGCTATCCGAATGGCCACGAGAGGACCAATGGAAATCCTGGGATTCGTCCAATCAAATTTCACGGATTTACGATGTTGGAAATTAGTACGAATTATGATGTTTGGCCATATTTGAATTATTTTAAAGTTTATTCTTACATTTTATGACACTTTTATAAGTATTTTTGAAGTTTTTTTTCTATTTTTTGTAATAGTTCTTACCGAAAAACAAATTTAAGTATATGTGATACGGTAAAAGTGTTTATTGGTTTTGCTTATTTTGCAATTTCTCTTTAGTCCGTTGAAAGATAAATTACCAAATATCGCCAATCTTTTTGAATTATAGTTTACAATAAAAACAAATTAACCAATGAAAAAGAAAGTTGTTATGAGGTTTTCGCTTATATATTGCACTTTTCCGTCAGTGCGTGCAAAGTACGTCACCAAATATCGCCGATACTTTTGTTTGTTTTGATTATAGTTCATAATGAAAAGCAAATTTAAATGAATGGGTTATGATTCTGAATTGTTGATGTTGTTACTATTATATATTCTACGAACTAATTAATGTTTAAAATCTATATAGCATTTATTTGGGCACTTAATTACGAAAGTCGAAGACTAGAAGCGAAGCGGTTAGATAGATGGCAGAAATTAAAAAGACAATTTTGCATCTTATCCTTATCCTTTGTTACATTTCATAATACAGTAAGAAAGAAATATCAAATTGTGCATTGAATTTCATTCAGCTGAAAGACAACTATCGCCTTTATATTTTATTATACATAATAAACTATATCCTACAATATTTATATCCAATACCATTATTAATAGTGTTTGAGATATACATATAAAGAGCTCATACCCGTAATTATTTAATTGATGACTTTCCTATTCTTTAGGTAATCCTTCAGCTACACACTGTGTATTTAGCGATCGTTAATTAAAAGCAATCGAAACGTAAAATTTTATCGGGAGTAAAATATTGAAAAATATCCTCTAAAACTGTTGTCATAAAGCTCTTAAGCGAAGCGTAATTATGTAAACCCGTATTTTGAAAGATGTGAGCCATTCAAGAAATATTCGGGGCATATTTGTTTTATTTTCACACGATTGTAATAATAAGTCCAGATTATTCCGAAGTTGGATTAATTCCTCGTTAAGCACACCATTTAGATCATTAGCGGCATTTATATGGTGGACCGTGCTAATGGAAAACTCACGAATCGTGACTCGTTCACGGTCGGTTGAATTCGATCATTTCGCGTCGCAGCCATTTGTTATTAATACATATATACGACATGGCGAATCGATGGATGCTCCGTATCGACACGGGGAAAAATCTTATTTATTATTTATCGATTGAGAGTCGTTTAGTACAATTGCTTTATCTCTTTTTATGGACGAGGTACAATGAGCAAGGATCAATTACGAGGGAGTTCCATCTTCGAAAATATTTTAGAAACAGGCTGATAAATTATTATTAGGTAAAGATAGATTTACTTTTGTTTTTGAAGCTTGCAGATAAGGGCTGTTTACGTTATCACATAAAATTAGATAAAAGACAGAGATATGATTCATAAATAACTTATTTATCATGTTTTCCTTGTGCTATTTTGGGAATATAAAACGCAAAGCAATTATGGGCAACTTTATTCATGTAACATTTTCCTCTTAAGACAAAATACTTATGAATTGGCAAATTTTTATATTATTGCTGTTTTAAACAGACAGCAAATGACTCCGCAACAGTAGAACAAAAAACAGTAGAACACAAAAAAACATAATGAGAGAATATAGTCGTGAGTTATCATTTAAAAAAGTCCATAATTTAAATAACTAAAAGGAAACCCTGGAAGAAGGTAGTATTATGTTAGCCGTTAATGGTAAAGTAAGAAAAAAAGATTAAAACTAGCGAAAGAAGATTAAAAATTAAACCAAAACTAGAACGAAGCCCTAGTTAGGTGATGTTACTTGGATTACAAGATAATATTAGGAACATGATGCTTTTACATAATTTAACTTAGGGGGGTCTCCAAGCATATGTATAATTTAACTTACCACGTTATCATCCTAAATTTCGTCCTTTGACTCAAGAGGCGTTACATTATGTAGTTAGTTGTTGCATGGCTGTTTTTCTCTCAGTCGTACTATATTGCCCTGGATGGTGTTTCCTCGATATGCGATATTTGATGTGTTTCTAAATTGATATCTTAGTGTAAATCATTTTCTACTTCTTTCTCAAAAGTTAATTGCTTCATAAAAATAAAGTAATTTTATTACACATTGATGTGTTCTAGACATTTAACAAATTAATAGGTGTTACACATTTCTCCATTATAAGGTATCTTCAGATTTAGAGAAATTACTAACGACTTTTTTTATTTCAAAATTACCTTACTTGACTTATTTTTATAAAATATGCCTGACATATATTTTTATAAAATCTCTATATATCGTATCTTTTTATGGTATCTTATAATATGGCCTTTGCTCTGCAAGATTGTTCGGTATTTTCTTTAACCGACCTAGGATGTTTCACTACTTTTTCTGATAGATATTAGAAATGTGCGATTTCACCTCTAAAAGATTTTCATGATGTGTCTGTATGATCTTCAAAGTTAAATGAGGCGAAGTTGTTATGGCTCGTTTGATAGCAAGTTTAAACGATCTTGGCGTTAATCTGTCCTAACCTTTTGGTAGAGCATTTAGCCCATTAATGCCCGAGTCGTTTCTGTCAAATATTTACAGATGAATAACAGAAATCTAAGTTATAACGGTCTGGACAGAGTAAAATAAAAGTAAATTTAAGTAACTTTGAATGTTACATTTTGTCCTCAATAGTAATCAACTGTCATTTTGAACAGCATAGGATGTTATTTCGGAAATGAGAACAACTACACGATAAGTTATCTCGTATTACAGTACTCTAATGATAATACTCGTTTAATGTGTTATTATATCTTTAGATTGTAATTATCGATTGCAGCGCTTTAATTAATTGTGTCTTATTTTATTATTGTCTAATGTTTTAGAGTTTGTTATTATATGACTGTAGGTTTTGGTGTGATTCTGATGATTATTGTAATTATCGGTTGCAGTGCTTTAATTAATTGTGTCTTATTTTATTATTGTCTAATTATGTTTTAGAATTGGTTATTATAAGACTGTAGGTTTTGGTGCGATTATGGTTAGACCTTTCACCAATGTTAAACCTAAAATTGTAATACATCCACGTTCTTTAAGGAGACAGCTTCTAAGCTGTCATTTTAAACACCATAGAACATTATTTCGAAAATAAAAATAACTATGAAAATATATTTATTTGGTATTGTAGGTAAACACAGTACTCCAATGATAACATTCGTTTTAATATTTTACTATAACATGTTTGGTTTGTAGCTATAGGATTAAACGATTTCATTATTTGTCTTGTGTTATTGATTAATTAGATTTTAGAGTTTGTCATTATATAAATGACATGGACGAGGGGTTAAGGCATGGACGACACATTTGATTTCATATATGAAAACTTTTTTTGTAATCCTTCTGTCCATAGCTATGCCAATTAGAAATCATTTGTTCTCATACTTTACCACGACAAGCATGGAGGATGTGATCAGCCCGAGTTCCCGCTCAGAACCGTCTTTTTTGGTGTTGCTACCTAAGCAAAATTCCTATGTCTACTTCCCCGTCAGCTTCTTAAATCTGTATAATTCAGTTCGAGGGTGTGTCTTTCTCCTATTACGTCATCGTTAATGAGTTCTAACTATTTTTAATTATGATTCGCTTAATTCTTAACCCCTATTTTTAAACCTGACATGTATGTAGTTTTATTTGTGAGTATGGTTAGATCTTTACCCTATGTTAAATCTAAAATGGTCTGTTTTGTCTAAATGTAAATATTGTATCTTCGTAATCTTTAATTTGTAGTAAGGTGAGGATATGTAGTATTTGTTCGTCTGGTTACGATTTTTCTGTTGCAAATAATCTTTCACCCACAATTGTTCTCGGTTACTATAAATCTTGCGAGGTCAATATATGGAAGTATTAAGTTATCAAGTACTGTCAGATGAGTTTTATAATAGTTTTATATAGAAATATGTCAAGATGTTCATCTATGAACCTATAGGAAAAGTAATTGTATAAGCGAGGCTGGAAAAATCACAAAATATAGATTCCTGTGCCAAAATTATATATAATAAGAGTTACGAAAAAATTTGGTAGATTATTTATAAGACGGTCATCTATCTCGAAAATTTCGTAACGAGTAAACATAACAATTTTATAACTTTTAGCTGCTGTATTTTTTAATGGGACGAGGCATTAATGAGTAATATTATATATTGGTACAGGTGGAGTGATACACTTAAATTATTACGAATTTATAAATGTTACTCTATTACAATATTTAGTAGCAGCATTTTTAAAAGATTGTTAATTTCGAGTAATAAAATGAGCACAATCTTATTTCCTATAACGGAGTGGTTGAATGGAGCAATTTTCATTAAAAAGAGAATATATAAAAAATATTGCGGCAGCTCTCCTGTACGCATTCTCCTTATTATTTTTTTCTCGTACAGGGATTATCCTATTTAAATTCCTTAAAATATGTATGTATGGCAGCACCTATTCAATATGTTAATATTTTATATTGAGATACCTGGGGTATTGACAATTCGTTCTCAGGAAATTTCCCACAGATTGAGTAAACAATGAATTACTGCTCTCTCTTGATCTAGCATTACAATTGTGATGTATAAATTTATTGTATTATATTGAACAACCTTAAGTTCAAATGTCAAAACCTACATATTTAATCATGCCATTTCTAACATTTAAATTTATTTATCATAGTAAAAACTAAAATGTAGTTTTTCTGCAGATTTGTATTGGTCTTATTTAAGTACAACTTATTCATGTCTGAGATTCTTTAAATACCAGTAAGACTTAATCTAATTTCTATTAATCCAAAGTGTCTCATATTGCTGTACAAGTTAATATGACTTATGGCTACGTTTCTCATAAGGTGATTTCTATAGAATGAATTACATCATTTGAATTAATTCTAAGTTTCTTACAACGCGTTTTCCACATAACGCAATATGAATTAATCCCGTAATGGGAGACTTGATTGGCCTTATTAGGTAATAATTGTAAGTAAATGAATTTAAAAAAAATCTTAAAATTAACTTGAATCTTTAAATCTTTAAAACTTTTAGAATAATATTAATTTGATATAAGTTTTCAATACATCTGGTAGAACATGAGAAGTAAAATAAAAAAAATTACCTAACACAATAAAAAATAAATGACTCATTGTTTAGAAAATCACAAACCACTCTGAAGTGCATTCGGGAGTAAAACAAACGTTTTAAAACAACATTTAAATCTCAGCAAATCTCTAAAAGGCAAAACAAATGTGTTTAAACTAACAATGTTAATTTTAAAGGGAAAAATTTAAGTTACTATTTCATTCCTCATTCTGAAATTCACCCACGTCTACAAAGAAAACAGTTGGCGGAACATGAATCTTTAGGGAAAAACGAGACACTCACGTGCAAATTTATGCAACGAAAGTGTACTCTTACAAAGAGTTTATGACACTTATTTTTAACTGTGTACAGTCTAAAGCACAAATAAAATGTTGTTTGAAGATACATCATAATAGTATTCACGAGAAAATTATGGGCGACGAAAAAATTTGATTTCTTAGATTAAGATTTCACTTGTTGCAATTCAACTCTTTCCTCCTTCAAGGATGATGATATCAGACTCTCTTTTCTACCAAAAACACAAGTGACGACATAAAATTTAGTGTGTCACTCAGAAAAACTATAGCTCAAGATCAGACGTTGAGCATGGAGGCAGGAAATGGATTAAAATACTGCGTCGCGAAACGTGTTAATTTAGTTTATTTTTTCATTTCCACCAGACAGTAACTCTTATTGCCGTTTTTATCATAAAATTTTATTTATCGTAGTCATAAAATTTTATTTATCGTATTAACCACAACTATATACTTTGGAAATGCAGTTTTTATACAGATTTGTATTAGTCTTATTTAAGTACAACTTATTCATGTGTGAGATTCTTTAAATAACAGTAAGAGTTAATCTAATTTCTATTAATTCAGAGTATCTCCTATAGCTGTACCAGTTAATAGGACTTATGATTACGTTTCTCATAAGGCGATTTCTATAGAATGAATTTCATGATTTGAATTAATTCTGAGTTTCCTATAACATGTTTTCCACATAATGCGATATGAATTAATCCCGTAATGGGATACTTGATTGGACTTACTAGGTAATATTTGTAAGTAAATGAATTTTAAAAAAATTCTTAAAATTAACTTGAATCTTTAAATTTTTAAAATTTTTATGATAAATATCAATGTAATATAACTTTTCAATACATCTGGTAGAATGTGAGAGGTAAAATAAAAAAAATTTGCAAACACATTTAAAAAATGATTGACTTGTATTGTTTAGAAAATCACAAATCACTCTGAAGTGCATTCGGGAATAAAATAAACGTTTCAGAACAACATTTAAATAACAGGAAATCTTTAAAAGGCAAAACAAATGTGTTTAAACTAACAATGTTAATCTTAAAGGGAAAAAATTAAGTAACTATTTCATTCCTCATTCTGAAATTTACCCACGTCTACACAGAAAAAAGCTGTCGCAACATGGATTCTTTAGAAAGAAAAAAACGAGACACTCACGTGCAAATTTATGCAATGAAAGTGTACTCTTACAAAAAGTTTATGACACTTATTTTTAACTGTGTTCTGTCTAAAGCGCTTGAAAAAAAAATGTAGTTAGAAGATACATTATAATGGTATTCACAAGAAAATTATGGGCGGCAAAAGAAATTTGATTTCTGAGATTAAGATTTCGCTTGTTGCAATTCAACTCTTTCCTGCTTCAAGGATGGTGATATCAGACTCTCTTTTCTACCAAAAACACAAGTGACGGCATAAAATTTAGTCTGTCACTCAGAAAAACTATAGCTCGAGATCACAAGCTGAGCATGGAGAAAGGAAATGGATTAAAATACTACGTCGCGAAACGTGTTAATTTAGTTTATTTTTCTATCTCAACCAGACAGTAACTCTAAACTACTAGAAATACAAAGCAAACACTGAATTTATTGAATAATTGTTTATTAAACCGATGGCATATGATATTTTTCTCTCCTCTCTAGAAGACGTCAGAGCTACACAGAAAGAAAGTTTTCTGACTCTCCTGTGCCCAGCTCTCTGGATAGGTATATGTTACAAGGTGATTTTTTTACAAATGGGAATGAAGTCACGAGGACTATAAAAATATAATGCGTTGTGAGAAGTAGACTTATAAAAAAAACATCACGCTATGGTAAATATGTACCAACCCAAAAGGGCAGACTCAGGGAGAGAAATTAAAAAAAAAAAGAAAGTATTTTATTGAACATAAATGCGTTGGTCAAACTAATTATCCAAGAATATATTGTTATTATTTATGTTTGAAAAGTATAAATAAGTATTTTACTGATAATAATGTTTATTCTAAAATGGGAATGCGAAATGAAAGTTTAAATAAGTTCATGTGCGTGTAATATTACAATATTCGACTATTTTCTGCAATGTTATCAAAATCCAAAATTGCAATAAAAATTTTAATTATTTTTGTATTTTTGTAATTTTCTTGGCAACACAGTGTTCTAAATTGTGTTTTTTACATTAAAAATGATATTTTTCGCCCGTCTCTTTCAAAAAAATTGAGCGTTAAGGGGTTAATACTGTAAATACCCAAAATTACAAATTCGCTAGATATCTCAAGTATAAAAAAAATCATGCCATAAGAAACATCTGATGGTAAAGACATCAGCTATATTTTTAAATCAGAATAACAACCGTTCAGTGTAAACACGAAAGTCTTTTTTAATCAGTTGGTGAAATCTTGTGTGATATAAAATTACCAGAGGGCAGGGTTTTATTATCAACAAGTGGTAAGGATAATCTGATGAAAAACGAAGCTCTATTTTGCCTCGAGTAAACTTTGATTAAGTTTTTTTTCCCTGATAATAGAGTGAAAGATAAACGAGAATAAAAAGGTTAGCGCCTTGATAGCAGAAAATATTGACGTACATTGATTTTCTTTTTAACTTTTGACCAGAGCAATGACAGCGATATCAAATGCAACAGATTTTTCACCGTCTGGACTTCTGATAATCGCGATGTATAACTAAGTTTCAGAGATAAGCCTCACGTTGAAATATAAACAGGTTGACCTTTCGACAGTTTTGTGCTATAACTATTTGAAATAAACTGTAAAAATCTGAAATTTGAAAAATGCTTTACTTTTTCTAACGAAGCAAGATTTAAATTGCAATTATATTGCATTTGTAATGTCGATTATTAATTATTTTTATTTTAAAGTATGAAGTAAAGGAATTATTGCAATCGCAAAAAACTGCATCATTCAGATTTTGGGAATACTTAAAATTGGGTTCCCTTTGGCAAATTTGGCGAAAATATTGATGATATATACAAAAACACAAGGGTAATCCACATTTGTAATGAATATTATTAATCTTTTTTACTTCCTAGTATGAAGTAAAGTGATTATTGCAATCGCAAAAAATTGTATCATTTAGATTTCGGGATTAGTTAAGAATTGGGTTTCCCAAGGCAAATTTGGCGAAAATATTGACGATATTTACTAAAACACAAAGGTAATCTATATTTGTAATTTAGATTATTAATCATTTTTACTTCCTAGTATAAAGTAAAGGGTTTATTGCAATCGCAAAAAATTGCATCATTCAGATTTCGGGACTACTTAAGTATTGGGTTCCACTTTGCA
>CM063511.1:45933540-45981040 GCA_032207245.1 Pardosa pseudoannulata | reverse complement strand
TTTTCTATAGTTGGTTGTTTTTAGCTATAAAATTTAATTTATGACAGCGAGTTATGAAATAAATTTATATATATATATATATATATATATATATATATAAATATATTTACATATATATATAAATATATATATATATATATAAATATATATATATATATATATATATATATATATATATATATATATATATATATATAATATATATATACACACACATGTATAAATATATATGAGAGAGTAACCAGTATCAGTCACTAATAGAATTTTTATACAATAAAAAAAGAGTAATTATTAACAATAAAAAAGATGTTTCAATAAATACCTAAAGAAAATGTTTCATATTTAGTTTCTATATGATAACCCTAATCTCTCAAATATCTTATAAAAAATATTTTTTATACATTATAAATATTTCAGACGTCGCTAGATTTACACTTGTCAGCAAGAACTTTCACAATTTAATAGTATTATAGTCTGCAAATTGTTTACGTGTGACTTTCGTAACAACTTAATAAAGTAACAAATAAATCGGGGTTATATTTCTATATTTCTCTATTTCTATATTTATATGTCTATATTTCTGGGCTGAAAAAAGTGCTTCGCAACCCTGCATTTCCAAGCAACTGATAAAATATTCTAGATTCCGGGTCATTTATTTTCGCATTTGTTCGTTTTTCTCCCAAGAATTGCTTTACTTTAATGTTAATGTCCTCCATCTTGATAGGTAAATCTACGGAACCCATTTTCTGTGTAATTCAATTATCTGGCAAGTATTGATTAACTCTCTCTTTCTTTGCACCGTACCATATCATTTGATAGTCACTTCAGAGTTATCACACGACTCGTGGAAAAGGAGAGTGATTTCGAGAACTTAAACGCGAGATTGGATTCCCTTCATCGTGTAATAGAGGATTAAAGAATAAAGGTCTGGGTAAAGAATCGATACGGAAAAGCGTAAAGGAGGAGGGAATATCAGTTTCTTACGATGTGGGGAAATAAAGCGGTTGGGGAAACGTGAAAATATATTAGCAAGCGTTTGTAATTAAAAGTTTATTGGCATCTATGTATTGAAAAGGAATGTAAATAGAAAGTGAAATTCTCCGCGGACCAGATGTTTGTACTGGAATCAATTGAACTGGTTTATTTACCACTGTTTAGAAAAACTTTCAATAATGTTGTTTTAAAATTGAAAATATGAATAGAAGCTTAACAAACAGGATATTATATTCGCATAAGAAGGAAAAATAAAGTTAGTTTTTAGAAGGAGTATAAACAATCATGACTCAAAATGGAAGTTTTTTATTAAAACTTTACTTAAAATGCAAAATTTTGTTTAATTTTTATGTTATACTATATGGGATTACGTACCACTTCTACAACACGAAATATTTTATTATTTTACTGTATTAAATTTTTTACCAGATAAATTTTAGGTTTCGTATAGCTTAGGCCAGGACTTAGTAATAATACATTTACAAGATATTTCTATATATATATATATATATATATATATATATTCACATATACATAAATATATATACTTACATGTACACATAAATTTATACATATATATATATATATATGTATATATATATATAAACATATATATATATATATATATATATATATATATGTCGGATCTAAAAAAGAGGTAGTTTGAAATTATGTGAGTTAAGAGCGATTTTAACAAGGGAATTCTTTTTTAATTATAAAATAAATGAAATAGACCCACGCTCACGTAAGTAAAAGGATAATCTGGTCAGGCGGAAGCATTTTGGAACAATTTGATGAGCTTGCAAACAGATAAGATCTGACAGCGCTTGGATATGGTACTGTGAGCACCTATTCTAGCCTTAGCTCCGCCACGAACAATGAAAATGGCGCAGGTTTTGCTTTTAGAAGAAACGATGATTTAATAAAATTATTATTCTCAAGAAATTATTATTTCCATTCGCCTTAGTTCTGGATTACGACATTACATATATATATATATATATATATATATATATATATATATATATATATATATATATATATATATGTGTGTGTGTGTGTGTGTGTGTGTGTGTGTGTGTGTGTGTGTGTTTGTGTGTAATATATATATATATAAACAACCAACGAGAAGTAGAAGGATGGAATACCTGTACAGGTGATTTGGGTATTTTAATTTAATTAAGATTGTGGTTACTGTACGCATAGCGGCGTCAAATATTTTTAAAATACTTCATTTTTTTACTTTTCCGTCAGAAATAGTCCAACTTATATTTTATTTAAAAATTTTTTTACAATTTTTGGATTTACAGGACAACGTCTGTCGGGTCGTCTAATCCTTATATAAACAATTAAACCTTAAAGTACAAAATGCTTAAATTTAGGTGATAGTTGTATTTTACAGTATTCTAAATAACTGGCATGGGTATCGATAGAAGTTCTTATCAATAATACAGCGGCATAAACGTAGTGGGAGTATTAGTTTCTTACGATGTAGGAAAATAAAGTGGTTGGAAGAGGAAAATATATTAGGGAGCGTTTGTAATTAAAATGTATTGGCATCCATATATTGAAGAGGAATGTAAATGGGAATTGAAATTCCCCACTGATTAGATGTTAGCACTGATATCAATTGAACTGGTTTATTTAGCATTGATTCAAAAACCCTCCAGCAATGTTGTTTTAACAATGAAAATACCAAATGGAGTTTAACATATATTGCACGTTTTTGGCATCAGAAAAAAATAGAAAATTAGTTTTTAGAAACTATGGAAACAAAAGTTACTGATAAAGGATAAATACTTCAAATTTAACATATTGATGTAAAATGTTGTTAAATCTTAGATTATATTTGTAATTTATGTATCTAACATGGGTTTTTGTAGAAGTTTGTAACAGATTTGGTTTTGGAGGGCTACGGTCTACTTTTTGCAACGCGATTGCTAATGAGAACGGGACCTACTGCTTAAAGCCGATTCCGAACGGCTACGAACATCCATGCCTCAGTGGGATTCGAACCCACGAACTCCGGATCCGAAGGCCAGCACCCTAACCATTCGACTATCATTCGGCAAAAGTTTGTAACAAAATTTAAAAATCGGTTTAATCAGACTCTACGTTAAAAAATAATTAACCATAGTGATCTAAACTAAGAAGCCCAGTGGCATTGGGGTAGCGCTTTGAGCTCCCACGACACAGGTTCGAGGTTCGATCCCCGGACTGGACAAGGTTGACTCAGCCTTTCATCCGTTCAATGGGTAGACAAACTGAGTATCAAGCATGTTTGAGAACTAAACACTGGGGGGGGGGGTTCCGCTTAAGGTCAACCACCTAACCGGAACATGCGCTTCTCATCCTAGGACCCTTGGTCTTGGAAAAGGAGATTGGCACAGTAAGCCCTGGCCCTCTAGGTGTTGTTGCGCCGAGGAGTTTAGATCTAAACTAAATAAAACCATTCCTTTTGAAGAATAATTTAAATTGGTGCTTTATTAAGTAACTAGACGACCAGACAGACCTTGTCCTAATTTAACGTTGTAAATTCAAAAATTATAAAATGTTTTTAAATAAATTATAAACTGGACCGTTTTGATGGAAAAGTAAGGAAAAAAATCATTTTAAAATATTTGACGCCACCACTCATACAGTCATCCCAAACGTAATTAGATTAAATTAAAATTCCAACATCGCCGGTAGAGGGATTCAATCCTGGGACTTCTTGTACTGGAAGCCGTTGCTCTGACCACTGCGCCACAGATATGTTGGCAGTGAAGGATTTCAAACGGAATTATAATAATCTCAAAAGCGTGCAATTCTGGATTTTTAATAAAAAACATTTTTTGTCGAATCAAATTGTGAATCTAAACCATCCCCGAATCAACATAATTACATTCACAAAATTTCATCAAAATCAGTCCAGCCGTTTAGTAGGAGTACATTTACAAATATACCGACAGAGGAATTTTATATATAAAGACTAGACAGTAAAAAAAGACAAAAGTGCAAAAGTGTCTGGCAATGGTGTAAAAATGGTGTTTACAGTAATTTTTTAATTATTACTTAACCCCTTACCTGTTTTTATGATATTTAGTTTTCCTTCTCTCCCCAGTTTAATTAAAATGTTATTTTAACGGCTGATAATATATTTTTATAACAATGATATGCGTAATATTACACCAAAACATAAGTACAAAATATAATATTGCTTAACATTACGTCACCACAAATAAAGGTAATGGGTGAAAATGTAAAATTTGAAGAGGTAAATGTAAAATGAAAATTTGGTTATGTTAACAGTTTGTACAAAATGAAGAATAAAGAAATCACGTGGTTTACATAATATAGAAACCCATGCGAAGAAATATTTATTATAGAGATATAAAATGAATTAAAGTTTATTAAGTCCTAAGAGTGTAAATTATCGGCTGATTTGGCGATTGTGAATTTCGCCATGATTATAGATGAAATAAAACTGGTCATTTTAAAACACGGAAGCATTTGAATTTGATTGTTATTATTACACAAAATATAAAACTGACGTCGTTTATTATACGTTGATTTAAAACAATTTATTATTTCACTTTAGATTTTTTTTTACAAGATGAATTCCTTTTTTGATTTTTTTATAACTTTCTATTTCTTTCTCTCCAGTTATGTTTAGCTATAAAAGAATATTTTACCTATAGTTCCAGATTTTTGCTAAAGATTTATATAACAATAAAGAAAATTTGAATTTTTTTTGTAAAACTGTCCCTGTATTACACATTTATTATAATTCATTTAAATATAATATATCTTTAGAGTGAGATAGTGATATATTTTAATATTCATTTTGGCGTTTATCTTCTATATAATAGTAGCCTGAGTTATCTGTCCGTCTGTCCTCGAATTTATGAAGCGGTTGGACCTGGAATGGACAGAGGCATCCATATTGGATTCTTAATGAATTAGGGTTAGAAAAATGCAAAGCGAGTAAAGTTTATCTTCTCCGAAACTATCGATCCGATTCTAAAGTAAATTGGTATAAATATGATTCATATCACAGCCTAAAATACTGTCGTCTTTAAAACGTCTTTAAGTTATATATCTTTGAAAATTAAGAAGTTTGTTCGTTTTTTATACATAATCATACGGTTCGACGGAATGAATTCAACGGGATTCTAAATTGCATTCACAGAATTGGGAGACTTTAGAGGAGTATGAAGATAAAAAAAAAATATTGAGCGAGTACCAGATAATTCTCAGCCAAAAAACAAACTATATTTTAACTGCCTCTAAGAGTATTTTACGATTTTGGAAAATTAAAAATTTTACTGATCTTATCTATATGCTAGTATAAATATAATAAAACTACATAGTGAGATACCGATATATTTTAATATTCATTTTGGTATTTATATATTTATATTAAAGATAGAATTTTTCATTAGCAGAGTATATCTTGTCTGTTCATTTTTTCTGTAATTATTAATCTACAACACAAGAAATTACTAAAAAACGTATAACAACCAGTAAAACAAAATCACTACGATTCCAACTATTTTAAGTATTTATTACTCCAATAATTAGAATTAAAGAATATCTGTATACTTACTTCGGCAGAATATATTATACGAAAACGAACAAGAATCCTGCCTTGTGAAATGTTTTTATTCTCTATTACTCATGCTAGAAAGATGATTTATCTTTCAGAGTATCGCTTAGTCACTAATTTTCTGGAACATACTAATTAATCGGTCTTGCTGCATCAGAACCCTGAAGAATTCGATTGTGAAATCAAAGAACAGCGACAGACTGAATAATGAACCTTTCCTCATTTTTTTCCTTCTCTTTTTCGTTGCTCTGATAACTTTTGAATTACTATATAGAAGTCATGGAACAGAAAAAGAATCCTGAAGGAATAAATGGCATAGTTTTGATACTTTCTAACATACTATAATTCTTTAAGCAAACTATTGTGTAACCAGTGATATCAATTTTAAAAATGTATGATATGCTAAAATTTATTTAATATAGTGGGTTATAAGAGTAGAGAAAAAAAGCAGATTTTTGCCTTTTATTAATTTTTAAAAACTGCTAAAGGATGTCGTACTTTAGCTACATGTTTTCTTCATGAAACATAGCTGTAATGGAATTTTAATTCATTTATTAATAGACTAATGGTTTTTAATATTTACTCAGATTAATATTTATTTTGGTATTTATAAATTTATATTAAAGGTATTAAATTATTTTTAACCCCTTCCGGTATGATTTAATAATGAAAAACTGTTCATGAAATAACCATTTAATTTTTATTTCAAAAACTTGTTTAATTTTACAATTCTTACGTACTCTTAATTAAAATCCACTTTTTACATAGTTTTAAATAATATCAGAAACAGTAAAATTAAGAAAATATCAAAGCAAAACATTAATAAGGAATACAGATAATAGTCTTCAAGCTAGTGGTACTTTTCAAAACAAAGTGCAAAGGAATTCTTAATTGTTTACACCGCCAAGTAGTCTAACTTTTCATTTGATTCTTGTAACACACACGGCATTTCTTAGTAGGTTTCCTTTTATTCTGACTCATTAATTTGGCAATGACTTGTACCAAGAAATTCTAAGTAAGCAATATGCAATAGTGACTTGTGATTTTCACAAGTGATAAAAGTGTTGCCAAATTCAGTACACTAGAAATTTTAAACTAAATTAATTATCATATTTAACAGTAACTTTAATCGCATGACGAGTGTAGCTCGTCATTGTGCGGTATGGAATGAAAAACTAATGACGAGCTAGACTCGTCATTTTACCGGAAGGGGTTAATATTTACCAAATTTGTCACGAAGATTCGAATGAACACACCGTTTAACTTAAGAAACGAATTTATTGAAGCTAATTAGCAACTCGCAACTTTACAAGATCGAGAAGTTGCCTACAACTAGTGGATATCAGCTTTTATACCCAAACAGAGTATTCGAGAAATAACTAATTTACATATTAAAGAAAGATCTAGAATGTTCGAGAACGTAAAGCAAAAATAAACAACATTTTAAAATTAAAAATCCATACTTTGAATCAAAATTCTTTCTGCACAAGACTCCGTGAATTAACTCAAATCTAATACAAAATAAATATCCAAGGAAAATATTAATAAAAAATAGATATTTCTGGATTATAATGATAGTACTTGCCGGTCTAATCAGCGTCTAAGTTTAAAAATAATTAACCATAGTGATCTAAACTAAATAAAACCATTCCTTTTGAAGAATAATTTAAATTGGTGAATTATAAAGTTACTAGACAACCCAACAGACGTTGTCCTCTTTTAAAGCTTTAAATAAAAAAATTGTAATTTTTTTAAAAATAAATTATATATTGAAATGTTTTGATGAAAAAGTAAGGGGAAAAATACTTTACGCCACCACGCTTACAGTCATCACAAACCCTCAATATGCATTATTTTCATACGTTTTATCTCTGAACTTAGATATTACGTAAATAACTTTCTTTTATATTTGGATTCAATAATAGATTAGGTACATATGGGATAACTTTAATCATCGATTATTTTTTGTTGCAATGAAAATTTTATCAGCTGTATTAACAACATTTCTTTTCATAAAAGTCTAGGAGTCTATTTCACGGACTTATAAATACATAGCGTTCAAGTTCTATATCTTTGAAAATTAAGAAGCTTGTTCGTTTATGTGTTTGTTTTTAATACATAACCACACAGTTTGCAATCGATTCGTTAAATTTTGGGACATTTATATATACCGCCAAATAATGACTGTCAGTATTAAAACCTCTGCTGTCCATTCTGTTACGTAATATGAAAAGATAAATTAAATTTGGCAACTAACATGCGGTCAGCAATTATAATCAAATTATTGAGAGTGTACCAGATTATTCTCAGCCAAAAACCAAACCATTTTTTACCTACCTCATAGCTTACTTTACAATTCTGGAAAATTAAAAGTTCTACTAATCCCGACATATGACGGGCTATAACTAGTCTTTAATATTTCAAAATTATACGGCATGCAGATTTTAACTAAATATAATTGTATTTAAAATAATTATATAAAGATTATATTTATAATTATATTACTTAAGTCAGAGTTACAAAGTGTACCAAATAAGTAGCCATGGTATTGACATCACCAGAGAATATCGAAATACATCGCAAACTTTCATCCCGTAAAGAGATAAATTTCAAAATTCACTAGCATAACTCCCTTATTTTTAATAATGCATATATTTCCTAGTAGAAGTAACTTTGACAATTTCAAACCTGTATTCTGTTACGTAGTTCACAAATATTAGGTAATTTTCGCCATTTACAGCCTATCTGACTATTTATCTGTCCATTAAAGAATAAGTAATGGGTTCTGTGATAAGCTTGCAATCAAATTGCTCTAAACATTAATCTAACTCATTTTCTCGTAAATTCGTCTTCCCGTGTGTTCGGTTGCATGTTTGAAGAGACTAAACATTTCGGCCGAATTAACTTACATCACTAATCACTTCTCTACACTGTCCCAATTCCACCACAAACTTCCGTAGCTTTACGTCAGTGGATTGTCAATAAATGTAGCGTAAACGTTATTAGTGGAAATAAGATTAAAAGCTACGATACTTAGATTACGTGAGGAACTTAACCCTCTAACTGTTTTGCCCGTACGCCGCACGGGCACAGCTTTCGGGGCATTACTGATTTGCCCGTAAGGCGTACGGGCAATCTGATTTCTATTTCGCTGGTATTGTTTCGGCTGTATTTTTCCCAATTTTAGTAACAAATTATTTGTATAGTTGTCCAGTAAATGATAGTTTGCAGTTTATTGTATTTTCTACTCCGATTAGTTCAAAAGCGCGGGTTTTTCGCATGTTTTGCATCAGAAGACGAATTGTTATCTTTCAGTGTATAGCTTTCTGGTTATATTTTACTAACCGCCTGATAATTTTATTGATGTAAGAGTTGAATAATATATTTTTACTTTTAAATAATGAATAATTCAGAGCGTATGGAGCTAATTTCTTGCGATTCGAACTGTGACTCGGAATCAGAAACTGAATTATCTGTAAATGATAGTAGCGAAAGTTTACTAGATGGCCTGGATAGTACTGACTCTGAGAATAGTACAGATGGAATCAGTCAAGTAACGAAATTTTTTAAAAATTAATTGTGATAATCCTTCGGATCCGCCTCCTAGATTTGCTTTAACTGGAATTCCAAAAATTAACTTGGATATCGATGAGACTAAAGGTAAATTTCAGTTGTTTGATGCTTTCATAGAAAGAAAAAATGTTGTAATAAATGTTTAAAAATATTAGAAATGTTAATTTTAATAACATATCTTTACTTAATAATGTAAAATAAACAAAAAAAATGCACTAAAAAATGTGACATTTTTTGACCGAATTCTGGGAAAAATGAAACTGTAAAAGGGTTAAGAGGCACTAGCTTACACATGCAAAATCATACTATACCCATATCCATACGACAGGTAAAAGATGCTTGTGAAAACTTTATATTTGTATGAAATATTATTGTCACTTAAGATGAAATATACTTAGAACCTAAAACCAAACTGTAATTGATATTTAGATAAGTTTATTTTTCTCCAAAAATATATTTAATGTGATAATTTTTTCCTTTTTAAACCTCGTATATAAAAATAATGTAGAAAACCTATTGAAGAAACTAAATTGCATAAATATAAATATATTACGATTATTTCTTCTAATCAATATATCAACAATGAAAGCATTAGGGTTTACAAAGAATAGCCAAAACATTTCAAGGATATCTCATTTTTGAAAATTTTCTTAATTGTTATTTATAAAATGATAATTATTTATTTAAACTTATATCATTATAGTTCCTTATTTACAGTTATCTCTTTGATTATAAATAAAACTATTTAATTAAATTATCCAATTCAACTGAATTTAGTTTCCACCTCCGGAGAGAGCTTCAAAATGGAAGAAACAAATTATATCATTCACTATCTTAACTAAAAACTTTTTAAAATTATATAAAATATTTTTAACATTATATAAAATTTATAAGTGTTTAATATTAATAACAGCATTAAAAATTATAAAATTTAGCAGTCAGTTTAGAATACTCTAAATAAGGATATCATAAAACTATTTATGATACGTGTGTTGGGTTGCTTGTTTGAAGAGACTGAATATTTCGGTCGAATTAACTTACATCTCTAATCACTTCTCTACATTGTTCCAATTCCACCACTAACCACCACAAACTTACGTAACTTCAGGTCAGTGGATTGTCAATAAATGTAGCGTAAACGTTATTAGTGGAAATAAGATTAAATGCCACGATACTTAGATTAGGTTAGAAACACTAACGTTCACATACAAAATCATACTATACCCATTTCAATATGAGAGGTAAAAGATGTTTGTGAAATATATATATTTGTGTGAAATGTTATAATCGGTTAAGATGAAATTTACTTAGAAACTAAAAACAGAATGTAATTGATATTTAGATAAGTTTATTTTTCACCAAAAATATGTTTAATGTGATAATATTTTTCCTTTGGGAACCTCGTATATAAAAATAATGTAGAAAACCTATTGAAGAAACTATATATATATATATATATATATATATATATATATATATATATATATATATATATATATATATATATATATATATATATATATATATATATATATATATATATATATATATATATATATAACTATATTATGATTATTTCTTCTAATAAATAAATAAACAATGAAGGCATAAGGGTTAAATAATAACCAAAGCGTTTCAAGGATATTTCATTTTTTAAATTTTCTTAGCAAATTGTTTTTATTTATAAAATGATAATTCTTCATTTAAACTTATATCGTTATAATTATTTATTTATACTTATATCATTATAATTACTTATTTATACTTTTATCATTATAATTCCTTATTTATACTTTTATCATTATAATTCCTTATTTATACTTATATCATTATAGTACCTTATTTATACTTGTATTATTATAGTTCGTTATTTATACTTATAACATTATAGTTCCTTATATATACTTATATCATTATAGCTCCTAATTTATATTTTTATCATTATAATTCCTTATTTATACTTTTATCATTATAATTCCTTATTTATACTTATATCATTATAGTTCCTTATTTATACTTATATCATTATAGTTCCTTATTTATACTTATATCATTATAGTTCCTTATTTATACTTATATCATTATATTTCCTTATTTATACTTATATCATTATAGTTCCTTATATATACTTATATCATTATAGTTCGTTATTTATAAGTATCTATTTGATTATACTTAACACTATTGATAATACTATTTAATTACACTATCTAATTAAACTGAATTTAAAGTTACGTTTCCATCTTCGGAAAGGCCTTAAAATAAAACAAACAAATTATTCACTATTATTTCACTAATTAAATTATTTCACTATTTAACTAAAAAAACAATCTTTAAAATTATATAAAATTTTTAGATATTTAATATGAATTACAGAATAAAAAATTATAAAATTTAGCAATCCGTTTAGAATACTCCAATGCATGCGAATAAAACTACTTATGACAAAGTTTAAAAATTTGCTAAAACGTTTTTATAAGTCAACTACCCTAATAAGAAAACTACTAATTGTGTAATTTCCCATTATTTGCGAAACTAATTTAAATAATAGTATTCATCTAAAGCAAATATAAATATATAAAAATTTAATTTTTTGATTGTATTTAATCACAATCACTTGGGTATTTTATTTTATAAAAAAAAAAAATTTAAAGGTTCTCAGCACACTCTTAATTATCAAAAAATAATTTCAATACAATGGTTCTCCACAAATACTCAATAATCAAACTGTCCAAAATAAATATCAATTTATTATGTCAGTATTACAAAAATACTTTTATGATAATGTCATGTATACGTATACTTTCCAAAATTGCGTATCACCACTGTTCACAGTTTTAAAAAATATTTATATCATTTGTTTAATAACTCTTTCGTATTTCCCAATCAATTCAATGTTGGGTATTGTATACTTATTTTTAAAAAAAAAAAAAAGTTAAAGGTTCTCCTCTTCTTATTATCATACTTTTCAAAACAATCAGTTCTCGCATATGCAAACAATAATATCGAAATTTTATAATATTATACTTTCCCCAAAATTCGATCATGCATGTTTAAAAAGAAAGGTATCAGTCATAAGTTGAAACGTCCTATCGTTTTAAAATATCGTGAAATCATTATTTTTCTTTATGCATTAAAATTCTACTTTATCAGTTCTTTTGTCATAATACAAACAAATTTAAAAATATAGGTTCTTAACTCAGAACAATGTTTAAAAAACTTAACCTTCTACGTTGAAAAGTCATTTTTAAAAAAATCATTTTATTTTTTATTTCATGCACAATTCAATTAGTTCTAAATCTTTTTCTGTTTTTTCTACGGCATTTTAAAGAAAATTACAGCTGAAAATTTGAAGCGGTAAAAACACGGAAATTAACATTATTTTAAATTTTTTAAAAGTTTTTTTAAACTTTTTAAATTTTCATGAAGATATTTAATATTTTTAGTATTTTAATCAGCAACTTGCAATTAAAAAATTTTGAAGCAAAAATGTGGAATTTTTAAACATGTATTTTAATTTTTTAATAGTTAAAGTTGCTTCCATAAACTTCAAATGCTTTTCAGAAATATTTTAATAAATGTTGAAACTTGAAATGTGATATAAAAGTACTTAAAATAGTTTGATGATAATTATTATGAATGCTTTTTATAGTATTTACTAGTAAATGACCTAAAAGCTTTAAATTTGGATAATGTTTAATGATGTTACACTCATAGTTAGATATAAGTATCTAATATAGTTCATAAAATTATCCAAATTTAAAAATAGGCTTGAAAAAATCAATGTGTATGATTTTGAAGAATCAAAACGTTTTACCAAATGTAAATTAAGCAAAGATTTTAGGTGATACACTAGTCCAGTGTATAAGAAATGTGTTGCATCAAAAAGCATTGAAATAATTTAATTTATTAAAAAATTAGACCTTTTGAAAAAACCCAATTTTTTTACTAAATTTTATTTATTTATTAGAAATTTTATATAAACTTTTACAGGAATACTTTTTTAAGTGCAATTCTCTATGATAATATAAAAAATAAATCTAAAAATGTAAAAACATGAACTAGTTTCTACGTTTAAAGAAAAAAGTTCTCCGTAGACAGATAGCTTAATTTTTTATAGCTAAAAATATTTTTTTAAAATGTACTAGTATGATGTCTAATCTAAAACTTTAATATTGAGAGATGAGGATGAGGTTTTAAATTTTTCAGTATGATTAAATAATTAAGGATAGTTTCGAATATATAAAAATTCCGTAATTAAAAATAAAATCTGATGTGGACACCGAATGAATTCTTTTGTTCCTTCTAAGCATTCTAAGTTATGCATAATTTTAATTGCATGATACCTTATTCGACCTACACATTCCTTTTAATGTTTAACCCCTGGAGGACCAGAAAGTAAATGCTATACGAGTCGACCTTTGTTAAAACCGTTACCATTTACGCCATCTAATAATTAAATCTAGCATTTAAAATTTAAAATAAAACGTTCAGATCTATTACGCATACGCGACGCTGGTCTCCCAATATCAACCTGAGATCATCGCGTGAAGGCAACGCTGGACTGATAAGAGCGAATTCGCTGCGTCGCGTATACGTGATGTTGGTCAGTAAGGGGTTAAGTTTAGTTTTATTTAAGGAAACACTATGCTACACTAATTCATTCAAAAAATATTTCTTTCGTATTCTGATTTACTGTACAGGTAATACTTGTCAAAATACAAGAATTGTTTTAGGTTCAGTGCAAGTGAAAGCGTTTCTTTCATCATCCTGAAGAAAAGGCGTATGAATGAATCAACTTCTTCATTCATAAATGAATGGAGGTTCATTTATAAATATCTGAATGGCAAAATTTGGACGATAACCAATAAGGTTCCTTGCTGGCAAAGTGAGTGTTCCTGTGAGATCGCGTCAACGATATACATTAAAAGATACTATCCGACATCGTGTTTAACAACGACAGATTCATTTTGATGATTGTAACAATAAACGATTACCTGACACATTCGTCTGGCTGTCTGATGGAAGCACTTTTCAAGGGCTTAGTTTCAAAATTGGAGCAGGTTCATAGAATCTTGTATTTTAGATTATTGCACAAAATATTTATTTGGCAAATTCGCATCTCCGATATACATTAAAAGATCTTACACAAAAACGGATTTAACAACGCCAGATTCATTTCGTGTTTGCTACAAAGATGAAACACCTAACACATCCATCTGACTTTCGGATTGAACTTTATAAGGGCTTAATTTCAAAATCTGAGAAGGTCGGCTATTTACATCGAAGTCCACTACATAAAACATTTACTTGGCAAATTCATGTCAACGATATACATAAAAATTCATATACAACATCATGTTTATTAATGACAGATTCGTTTTGCTGTTTGCTATAATAAAAGAACACTTAACATATTTCTCTGCCTGATAGAAGGACTTCATCATGGTTTAATTTCAAAATCTAATCTGGTTGATAGAGTCTATTTACATCCAAGAGGGTTGCACAAAGTATTTACTTGGCAAATTCGCATCTCTGATATTCATTAAAAGATCCTACCCCAAAACATGTTTAACAACGCATTCATTTTCTGTTTGCTACAAAGAAGAAATATTTAACACATCCGTCTGACTGTCTGATAGAAGAACTTTATAAGGTCTTAATTTCAAAATCTGAGAAGGTAGGCTATTTGCATCGAAACTAATTGCACAAAACATTTACTTGGCAAACTCGAGTCAACGATATACACAAAAATTCCTATACTAAATCATGTTTAACGACAACAGATTCATTTTGATGAGGGCTACAATAAACGATTACCTAACACATTCATCTGGCTGTCTGGTGGAAGCACTTCACAAGGGTTTAGTTTCAAAATCGGAGCAGGTTCATAGAATTTTGCATTTTAGATTATCGCACAAAATATTTACTTGGCAAATTAACTTCTCTGATATACATTAAAGGATCCTACCCAAAAACATGTTTAACAAAGCATTCATTTTCTGTTTGCTACAAAGTAGAAACATCTAACACATTCGTCTGACTGTCTGATAGAAGAATTTTATAAGGGCTTAATTTCAAAATCTCAGAAGGTTGGCTATTTGCATCCAAGTCCACTGCATAAAACATTTACTTGGCAAATTCCAGTCAACTATATACATAAAAATTGCTATACAACATTATGTTTAACAACAATAGATTCATTTTCCTGTTTGCTACAATAAAAGAACACCTAACAGATTTCTCTGGCTGATAGAATCACTTCATCATGGTTTAATTTCAAAATCTAACCTGGTTGATAGGGTCTATTTACATCCAAAAGGACTTCACAAAATATTTACTTGGCAAATTCGCATCTGCGATATACATTAAAAGATACTACACAAAAACATGTTTAACAGCTCATTCATTTTCTGTTTGCTACAATGAAGAAATATCTAACACATCCGTTTGACTGTCTGTTAGAACAACTTTATAAGGGCTTAATTTCAAAATCTGAGAAGGTTGGCTATTTGCATCCAATTCCACTGCATAAAACATTTACTTGGCAAATTCACGTCAACGATATACATAAAAATTCCTATACAACATCATGTTTATTAATGATAAATTCATTTTGCTGTTTGCTACAATAAAAAACGCCTAACATTGTCCTCTGACTGTGTGATAGAAATACTTCATTACGGCTTAATTTCAAATTCTAAGCTAGTTGATAGGGTCTATTTACATCCAAGAGGACTGCACAAAATATTTACTCGGCAAATTCGCGTCTGCCATATTTAAGAAAAGAGACCTATCAACATCTTTAACAACGCCAGATTCACTTTTCTGTTTGCTACAAAAATGGACCACTTGACTGTCGGATAGAAGAATTTTATAAGGGTTTAATTTCAAAATCTGAGAAGGTTCTCGATTTTTATCAAGCAAACTGCATAAAAATTTACTTGGCAAATTCACATCAACGATATACATAAAAATTCATGTACAACATCATGTTTAACAACGATTGATTCATTTTTCTGTTTGCTACAACTAAAGAACACCTAATACATTTCTCTGCCTGAGAGCACTTCCTCATGGCTTGATTTCAAAATCTAACCTGGTTGATAAGGTATATTTACATCCAAGAGGACTGCACAAAATATTTACTTGGCAAATTCGCATCTCCGATATACATTAAAAGATCCTACCCCAAAACATGCTTAAAAAAGCATTCATTTTCTGTTTTCTACAAAAAAGAAACATCTAACACATCCACCTGACTGTCGTTTAGAAGAACTTTATAAGGGCTTAATTTCAAAAGAGAGAGTTATCTATTTGCATCAAAGTTAACTGCATAAAACATTTACTTGGCAAATTCACGTCAACATAAAAATTTCTATACAACATCATGTTTAAAGACGACTGATTCATTTTGCTATTTGCTACAATAAAAGAAGACCTAACAGATTTCTCTGCCTAATAGAAGCACTTTATGGCTTAATTTCAAAATCTAACCTGGTTGATAGAGTTAATTTACATCCCAGAGGATTGCACAAAATATTTACATGGCAAATTAGAGTCTACCATATATATGAAAAGAGCCCAATCAACACGTTTTATACCACCAGATTCACTTTTCCGTTTGTTACAAAAATGGAACACCTAAGACAGTCAGATAGAAGAATTTTATAAGGTCTTAATTTCAGAATCTGATAAGATCTATACCATATATGACTGCAAAATATTTATTTGACAAATTTTACCTTATCATTCCCTTAATATTACAAAATCAAACAAAATATCATTTTGAGAATTTGAATACCAGAAGTAAAAACGAGGTTCTCGTACCGAAATGCAGGTGGTAAAATTGTGCGGAAGGTAGAGGAATTTACAAATGCTTAAAATAGGGAATTAAACATTGTTATGTCGTGTTTTTGCATGTTTGCATATAAAACACAATTAAAGTTCTTGTTTGTGTAACGAGTAACCAAATACGTGTAAGCATGTATACTTGTACGGAATAAAAGTTTTACATACACAAAATACGAGTTGTTTTTCCCTTGTATATTGTTTTTAAAAGTAAAATTAAACTTTTGGGATGTTCTTCGAAATACATCATCATTCCACGTGTCGTCATGTGTAAGTAAAAAGGGAAGTTATTTGGCCTTCAAGTAACTTAAAAACAGTCTATCGGCGAGTTTCAAAGATTAGAAAATGCTTTTCGAAAGCTAATTACCTGATAAACACTTCCATGGATGGGCCAAATTTAATATAGCAGCATAATTTAAATATAAATTGTCTTCATCCTTTCACTTATATATATATATATACACATATATATACATATATATATATATATATGTGTGTATATATATGTGTATATATATGTATATATATATATATATATATATATATATATATATATATATATATATATATATATATATATATATATATATATATATATGTACACACATATATATACACACACACATATATATATACATATATATACACACACATATATATATACACATGTATATATATACATATATATACACATATATATATATATACACACATATATACATATATATATATATATATATATATATATATATATACTATGTGAGAAGCCTATAAAGACAGACTAAAATAATGATGATAAATACATTGATATTTAATTAAATATATCAATGCCATTGTTATGTTATTGAGCTGTTATGTGTAAAACACAGCTAAAAAATCTTTGCTTACTAATTTTCAGAAATTAAACTTAATATTAATTACCACTATAATTATATTTGTATTAGCATTTCATCCATACCTAATGATAAGAAACAATACCAGGCCTTGCTTAAAACTGGAGTTTTAAAAAGTATTTTATTAAGTCTGTTTTCTTGATTTGCAAACAGCCATTAAAAGAATATAAACAAATACACCAGCTGCCATATTACTGTAAAAACGACGAGTAACCGACAACCTCCAAAAAAATAACAGCAAGAAGTCAAAGCAATAAAGGAATGAACTTTTTATCAAATAATTAGTAAAAATATAGTAAACGATATTTTTAGAATTTTCAGGGAAAAAAAACTTAAACCGTTAACTTGAGTATTTTTTTTTTTACAAATTGACATGAGTCATCTCTGAGGTTGCTATGTAAACATGAATCATTGCTTTTTCAAGCTAAATAAATAACTACTTATCAGAATGCTTTTAAAATTCAAAGTAAAGTCAAATTCCCAGAGAAGTGTATATACAAGGAAATTTCCTGACGCTTAAGATAACACAAATATGTCAATAGTTAAATCATTTTCTTTTTAAATGGATAAATATATTCCCTCAAATAATAAATGAGTAATTAAATATTTTTATTTTAGATTAAATATCGGATTTAATATAGAAATATTGAATTTGTTATAATTAATTTTATATTCGATTTTATTATATTATAATTTAATATTTAGGTATATTTGCATTATAATTTTATATTAAATTTAACATTGACAACAAAGTCCTAGCAATTAAATATATGGCCTATTTCTTACGTGTAATCGGTAAACAATATTTATGTTTTGGCCTATAACATGCAAGCACAATCAGATATTTATGTACATATGTACATATATACATACATACATATATATATATATATATATATATATATATTTATATATATATATATATATATATATATATATGTGTGTGTGTGTGTGTGTGTGTGTTTGTGTAACGTGTGAATTTTACATTCACCAATACACAGTGATAATTGTCACTATCATTGTTAATTGCCCGGGCTTACTGGAAAATGGGCAGACCTACATAGATTGCGATCGCTCTATTAAAACTACAAACAAGTTAAAGTTCCGTGGTGGAACTTTAACTTGCCTGTACTAAAAAAGGACTACTTTACACTACAAGAACTCTGCACCGAATGATGACGAAACATGCTTCTAATTCAAATTTCTCCCTACAGTGAGAAATCACGAGGAGTTATTCCCATGAGACTAACAGCTTAATCAGAGTTATATAGCAATTTAAGCATTGGAAGGAGTGAACTATTTTATTGAAACAGCTGAAAAATGTGGCAAGTGGAGAGGATTAGCATATATTTTAGTGTTAGTTTTGGGAAACGGGTAATAGAATCTAAGTCAGCGAACACTCCTTTAAATTCTCAGATTTTATGACTGGGAAATTAGATACGAAAGAATGAGAAGTGGAAAAAGAGAAATTTAGATAGTTATTTTGGATGTAGGAATTTATATGCGTGCGTGCGCGCGCGCGTTAGGAGACGGGTAAAAAGAATCTAAGTCAGCGAAAATTCCTTTAAATTCTCAGATTTTTTGGTTGGGAAATTAGGTATAGAAGAATGAGAAGGGGAAAAAAAGAATTTCAGATATATATTTTGGATGTAAGAATTTTGATACATTACATATTATATATATAAATATATTATATGCAGGTTACCCACGTTTTTTCATACTTAATGTTTTGCAGTCATATCTTAAATTAAGCAAAGAGGAAGTTCTACGTCTAGTGGGTTGGGTATGAGTATGTGAATTCATTTTAGTATTCTTAGTGGATTTTATAATTCATTTTAGTATTCTTAGTGGATTTTATAATTTTAATGTATACATTGGTTAGTTGTTATTGGTTTTAATTTCACTTCTGTTTATAGTCTTACTTTTCGTATAGATTGTTTTTAGACATTTTGTCTGCTTTTATTGCTGTACTTATGGTGACCGGGAGCGTTTCATATGATTAAAATGGCCATTTAACCGGAAAGTGGGGGTCGCAATTCCCCCCCACCGCTTCAAGTACACCAATTCCTTTTCCATATTCGTTCCAATTCTTTATTTTTTCATATTTGATTCCTTTTAATTGATATTTAATTTAGCTTTTCTTGATAGTAGCATGGCGCATCAGGATTGCTAACGGAATTCTTATTTAATCTTATTTAATCTTTTATTCTTTACTTTTTTATTATATTATATATATATATATATATATATATATATATATATATATATATATATATTAACCGTTTGAGAAATGATAGCTCTTGAGATATTTATATGTAAATAAGGGCTAATAGGTAAATAACTACACCGAACGATGGCCGAATGTTAGAAGGCTGCTTGCTACTAGAGCTCGTGGGTTCTGATCCCGCTGTGAGTATGAATGTTCATAGCCGTTCAGAATCGGCTTTATGCAGTAGGTCCCGGTCTCATTAGCCCCAGTGAGCAAAAACAGTAGACCGTAGAGTTTGAAAACAAACCTTACCGGAATGAAATTGGATAAGGTAAAAGAAAATTATTTCGATAGCTCAAGTGTTCGATTCCATTTGGTACATCCGGCCATCTTTCAAAGTGATACTGATAGGGTTGCCTTGGTGTGCGTTACCTATAATTCTATTAAGAAATCCCACCATATATCCATGAAAACTACCTTCTTTACCCCAAGCCCGCAAAAAAAAAATAAAACATGCGCATTGTTCGTTTACCCTTTAAGATAAACCTGGATCAAATGTAAAACCTGCAGAATAATCTAAAGTCCTGGTTTCTTCAAGTTTAAAACTAGGGTCTCAGTTTAATGTTGAAGAACTAGTATATAATTCTTATATAATTACAATATTTTGCCATAATATTACCTAGCTTTTACAAGCTATTATAGTTAAACAACTCTAATATGATCCGTATTGCTACATTAAAGTTTAAAAAAACTAAACGAGAGTCATATAATGGGATAGTTAAAAGTTACTGACTCAAATAAATTTAAAATCGATCGATATTGAAATTTTTGTGGACGTCGATTGAATAATCGATTTGAGCAAAACAACTTACAGATCATTCAATTTACTTTCGCCGATACTTCTTTCCTTCTTAAAAGGAACTCGGCGTATTGACTTCGCAATTTTAATTATTCCCTCATTATATCGAATTATTACGCACCCAAGACGCTAATGCATAAAAAAGGGAATGTTATAGGCAGAAGTACGTTCTTTATCGATCGAAGACGTGTTTGAAAAGACTTTTCAATATAGGTTAGGAACATGGTAATGTAAAGTAATTAGTTCAGTTTTAAGTTAATTAAGAAGTCTGAGGACTGTTGTTATCACTTCAATAATGAAGTTCGATGTAATATTTTGTTATTTCTGATTAAATAATATTTTGAGGGACACTGAAAGAATTTATTCTTCAGTTAATAACTGTGATATGATATAAATACTAAAAAAATTAAGAAGTTACATAACCCATTAAGATTTATAGATATACTAGCTGAAGTACATGAAACGTTTGCGCTCCCACGACACAGGTTCCAGGTTCTCTCCCCGGGCTGGGCAAAGTTCGACTCAGCCTTTTATCCCTTCAGTGGGTGCCGAACGATGGCCGAATGGTTAAGGTGCTGGCCTTCGGAACCGGAGTTTGCGGGTTCGAATCCCATTATGACATGGATGTTCGTAGCCGTTCGGAATCGGCTTTAAGCAGTAGGTCCCGATCTCATTAGCCCTAGTGTTGCAAAAAGTAGACCGTAGCACTTCAAACCAAACCAAACCTTCAGTGGGTAGACAGCTGAGGATGAAGCATGCTTGGGAACTAAACACTGGGGAACAGCATAAAGTTGGCTACCTAACCAGGATATATCCTTCGCACCGCATGGCACTAGCTACAGAAAACGGAGATTGGTACTGTCGGCATTGTTCCCCAAGTTGAGCTGTTACGCCGAGGGGTTTTGTTTAGTAATAGCAGACGTACATGGCGTTACCCGATAAAGCTGAAGAAAAGATATTTTAATTATTTAGATTAAAGTAGAGCTGCTGTAACTCAATCGGCATATGCCTGGATCTCTTAACCGAAGGGTTGAGAGTCAGCTAAATTCCACTGTGTTCATTAATATCTCCCGAGTCACGTAAAATAGATACCTGATCCAATGACCTCCAAGTTCCTAAATGATATATAATATATATCTCTGGAGGTCACGAATTTAATTAAAATCTGCTTAATATATTGCATATCAACCTGTTTTTAAATAACAATATATGTGAAGAAGTATTCGTTAAAAATTAAACCAGGCTTTGACAACAGTTATTCCCAAACGCGGAATATAGTTTATCATCGTATTAAAACCACAAATAAATACAAACAACAATGTTTAATGTACTCTTATTTCTCATGACTAATCATAATGATGCAGGATATTTCCAAATTCTTATTTAGAAACTTTACACTTTATTACTCATCAATATTGTTCTAAACTTCCATACAGAAATAAAATTAAATGTAGTTGAAATCGTTTTGAAACCACAAATAAAAACAAATATAATTTGTAGTGTATCATTAACTCAAATTACTAATTAATCATATTACTGTATACTACTTCTAAAAAGTAACTAAAACCGTCTAAGACGTAATCGGAAACCGCTTCTACAAATATTACTTTACACTACATTACCATAAGGATGTTAAATAAATTCCACAAAGAAGTAATATAAAATGAAATGGCAAATGTTTTAAAATATAAAAGCAACAATGTTTGTGCTTTAATTTTAAAGTCTAATTAACCATGTTACTCTACGTTTCTTCCATAACCATATTTATAAATATTACCTGGTATTACCTTGTCATAAGAACTCGAAATAAATTCCGCACAGAAATATATTTAAATGTAGTTAAAATCTTTTTGAAACCATAAATAAAAACGAACATGTTTTAGTGTGTCATCAACTCAAACTACTAATTAATCATACTACTATATACTACTTCTAAAAAGTAACTAAAACCGTCTAAGCCGTAATCTAGAACCGTATTTACAAATATTACTTTGTAGTACCTAACCATAAGAGTGTTAAATAAATTCCGCACAGAAGTAATATAAAAGGAAATGGCAAATGTTTTAAAAATATAAAAGTAACAACGTTTTGTGTTTTAATTTTAAAATCTAATTAACCATGTTACTGTACGTTACTTCCAAGACGATATTTATAAATATTACCTAGTATTACCTTCTCATAAGAACTTGAAATAAATTGCGCACAGAAATAAATTTAAATGTACTTAAAATCGTTTTGAAACCACAAAAAAACGAACAATTTTTAGTGTGTCATTAACTCAAATTATTAATTAATCATACTACTGTATATTACTTCTAAAAAGTAAAAAAACCGTCTAAACCGTAATCTAAAACCGTATTTACAAATATTACTTTGTACTACTTAACCATAAGAGTGTTAAATAAATTCCGGAAAGAAGCAATATCTAATGAAATGGCAAATGTTTTAAAATATAAAAGCATCAACGTTTTGTGTTTTAATTTTAAAGTCTAATTAACCATGTTACTGTACTTTACATCCCAGACGATATTTATAAATATTACCTGTTATTACCTTGTCATGAGAACTCGAAATAAATTCAGCAAAGAAATAATTTTTATGTAGTTGAAATCGTTTTGAAACCAGAAATAAAAAACATTTTTTAATGTGTCATTAACTCAAACTACTAATTAATCATACTACTGTATACTACTTCTAAAAAGTGACTAAAACCGTCTAAACCGTAATCTAAAACCGTATTTACAAATATGACTTTGTACTACTTAACCATAAGGGTGTTAAATAAATTCCGCACAGAAGTAAGATCAAATGAAACTGCAAATGTATTAAAATATAAAAGCAACAACGTTTTCTGTTCTAATTTTCATTTTAAAGTCTAATTAACCATGTTACTGTACGTTACTCCCCAGACGATATTTATAAATATTACCTGGTATTACTTTGTCATAAAAACTGGAAATAAATTCCGCACAGAAATAAAATTAAATGTAGTTGAAATCGTTTTGAAACCACAATTTAAAAAAAATGTAATTTTTTAGTGTATCATTAACTCAAATTACTAATTAATCATATTACTGTATACTACTTCTAAAAAGTAACTAAAACAGTCTAAACTGTAATCTAAAACCGTATTTACAAATATTACTTTGTACTACTTAACCATAAGGGTGTTAAATAAATTCCGCACAGAAGTAATATAAAATGAAATGGCAAATGTTTTAAAAATATAAAAGTAACAACGTTTTGTGTTTTAATTTTAAATTTTAATTAACAACGTTAATGTACATTATTTCCAAGACGATATTTATAAATATTACTTAGTAATACCTTGTCATAAGAACTCGAAATAAATTCAGCACAGAAATAAAATTAAGCCCAACTAAACTCGTATCAAAACCACAAATAAATGCAAACAGCAATTGATATTTATAGTCTCATTCATTCTATTTTCACGTTACTCCGTTTTACAAATAGCACGATAATGAAATACGTGAGGGCAATATTTTAAATCCCAAAGCAGCATATATTTTTTAATACTTTTCTACTGCTATTAAAGAGCAATTTTGAGAAAGAGGCCCTCGAAGTGTTTGTTTGAAACGGCAAAACTTTAAAAGAATTATATATCTTAGTTGTAAATCGAGTTCTCTCGGGAATGTTTAAAGTGCTTTTTACTCGGCTCAAATTTCGTTTCCAAGCAAATATTTTTATTTCTTGATTTAAGCTAAAGACAATATATTAAATAATATTTTTAATTCTTAACATATATAGTTTAGAATAGTTTTACAGTTTGACGGAACTAAAAAATATTATGCTATCTAGTTTTTACTTTTTAGTGCATGTAATGTAGGTAAAGAATTATACTCCCCAAAAAAATTTTACCTCAGGATTTTGATTGATCTTCATATTTTGTAACTCCTTGAGTTCGAAAATACCATTTGTGGTTTTAAAGCTTCCTGTGTGTTTGTGAACATGATAACTCGAGCACGTTTTAATTTAGAGATACCAGATTTTTTTAAAAAAGTACATTATAGCCAAATTGTTACTTTCAGGTGCCGGAAGTAGCAGTTTATCTGCTGAATTCGGTTATTGAATGGCTACTTCCGGTCACTATACAGTTACCTATGCTGTTACTTAAGTTTGTAAAAGAACATATTAGCATAGATTAAAGGTTTTGTTTGGTTAGGTTTTTGAGCTCTACGGTCTACTTTTTGCAACACGAGGGCTAATGAGACCGTATAAGAACTCGAAATAAATTCCGCACAGAAATAAAATAAACCACAACTAAACTCGTATCAAAACCACAAATAAATGCAAACAGCAATTGATATTTATAGTCTCATTCATTCTATTTTCACGACACTCCCTTTTACAAATAGCACGATAATGAAATACGTGAGCGCAATATTTTAAATCCCAAAGCAGCATATATTTTTTAATACTTTTCTACTGCTATTAAAGAGCAATTTTGAGAAAGAGGCCCTCGAAGTGTTTGTTTGAAACGGCAAAACTTTAAAAGAATTATATATCTTAGTTGTAAATCGAGTTCTCTGGGGAATGTTTAAAGTGCTTTTTACTCGGCTCAAATTTCGTTTCCAAGCAAATATTTTTATTTCTTGATTTAAACTAAAGACAATTTATTAAATAATATTTTTAATTCTTAACATATATAGTTTAGAATAGTTTTACAGTTCAATGGAACTCAAAATAAGTTATGCTATCTGGTTTTTACTTTTTAGTATACGTAATGTAGAAAAAAATTATAATCCAAAAAAAATTTACCTCAGGATTTTCATTGATCTTATTTCGTACATTTTTGAGTTCGAAAAGATCATTTATAGATTTAAAACTTCGCGTGCGTGCGTGTGTGTGTGTGTGTAAACATAACTCGAGCACTTTTTAACCCTTAATTTGGTCTTAATTTAACCCTTATGTCCGCTAAAACGAACAATCAAATAAATAAAATCTGGTTGGTTTATGAAAACTTCTATACGGCTTAAATATCTAACAAAAACTTTAAAATATATTTCTATTACGGTAAATAAAATAAAATTCTGTTAAAAATAAAATTATTTTTCCATGTCTATACACAGACATGGGAAAATAACAGAAATTAAAAAGTATTTGAAAAAATATCTTGTCAAATTAAGGGTTAATTTAGAGATACCAGATTTTTAAAAAGTACATTAAAGAAAAATTGTTTCTCTCGAGAGCGCGAAGTAGCGGTTCACCAGCTGCATCCTGTTATTGAATGACTACTTCCGGTCACTATTCAGTTTCATATGCTGCTACTTAAGTTTGTAAAAGAACATATTAGCTAAAAGGTATCATTTTCGTTGTAGAATACACATGCTTTGTAAAAGTTAATACAATAATATGTCTATTTAAAACTAGCATATAGCCCCTCATATGACTGGATTAGTAAAACTTTAATTTTTTCAGAATTGTAAAGTACGTTATGAGGCAGGTAAAAGAAATGGTTTGTTCTTTCGGCTGATAATTATCTGGTACATGCTCAATAATTTGTTTTTCTTTATACTCCTCTAAAGTCTCCAGATATTATTGTGAATGCAGTCAGAATCACATTGAATTCATTCAGTCAAACCGTATGGTTTTGTATAAAAAAAACACACAAACGAACTAACTTCTTAATTTTTAAAGCTACATTACTTAAACGCTAGATATTTATTAATCCGTGAAATAGACTCCTAGAATTTTGTGAAAAGAATTTGTTGTTAATACCGGTGGTAAAATTTTCACAGCAACAAAAGGTAATCGATGATTAAATTTAAAAGTGTTACATATGTACCTAATCTATTATTTAAGCCAAATATAAAAGGAAATTATTTACGTCCTATCTAAGTTTAGCGTTAAATCGTATGAAAATAATGCAGATGATATTTAAATAATTTAAAATAAGAAATGACTAAATGAGATGGTTAAATTAATAAAGTAATAATGAAGGGAAAAATGTTATTTTCATCTACTGATAATGTGATAAATTGATAAGTTTAATCGCCTGCTCTTAAAATGGGGCTTGATATAAAAACATTCTAGAAACGGGGGGAAGGGATGGATTTCGAATGCTTTAAAGACGACAGCATTTGTCCCTGTGATATGAAGTATATTTATACCAATTTATTGAAAATCGGACGGATAGTTCAGGAAAGGATAAACTTTACTTTATATATATATATATATATATATATATATATATATATATATATATATATATATATATATATATATATATATATATATATATACGAGAAACTCCAGAAGCACGACTTGCTTGTCAACTATTGTTATCTGTAAATTTAAATTATTCATAATGTCAAATTTCGATTAAAAAAGAAATTGTTTTGCACGGAAAAATTCAAACATATGTTTCATATTAAAATAGATGAACAGTATTCCCAAGAGAGTGATTACTATTTCTACAGTAATACTCATTTCTTCATAGTTGCACATGCTCATTCTCAAACTTAAAAGTCTTGTTTTCCCAATGTTTTTGTCATTGTTTTACTGATTTCGAAAAGTTAAAGGTGCGCTACATTTTCTCAGTGCCTCTCAAATTTCGGACATAGCCCATCAAAACTGGATATATTTCTTTAAAACGTACAATATTTTCTTGTGTTGAAGGGGAATTTTAATACCTTTAAACAAGAATAAGAGATTTGAAAAAAAAATTTTCAATTTTACAACTCCTCTTCAACCTCCACACAAAATACAGTTTTTTTTTTTTTTTTGTTTAAATTAATTTTACAATTTACATTAAATCACAAATTTGTGATGAAAATCACACTCAGTTTATTTAATTTGTGATTAAGTGAATGTTTCAGTCTATTTAGTATGAATGTTATGTGTTTCCTTTGTGTTTTCTTTGTTAATTCAATTAGATTTTAAATATTCAATTTTTGTAAAATTTTTCCTCAAAATGTTGTTTTTGTTAAGTATCAATTTGTTGAGTTACGATCCCCTCGCCAGATTTCAAACGCCACGCACGCAACGCACGCAAGCTACAAGCACGCCAATTTCGCCAAATGTGGTTGAAGCACCAACAAGATCCATGATTAGAAACAGGAGAGTGGACTAAGAAGAGGAGTTGAAAAATGCTACAACATTATATAATGAAATAATAGTTTTATATTTATTTAATAGTTGATATAATAGTTTTATACATAGTTTATATTTGAAATAATAATTTTATGTTACATTAATAGTTATCTTTAGTTATTTTATTTTAACTATAGTTTTATATTTTGTATTTAATACAAATGAGAATCGAAATTGAGTTTTCTTTATATAAAGTAGACTACGCTTAACCCCTTAAAGCACGAGTTTGGTTTAGAAAAAATTATAAAATATGACATATTTTCTTCACAGAAAAGGGATATATAGGTACAATGTAAGTTATTTTTTGCAATTTCAATTTTGCGGTGACTAGCGAGCTTGGAAAGAGTAAAAAGTATATAAAAAAATTGTTATACAAACAAAGTGTAAACGATTTTAATACATGCTTAAATTGAATTTCGCCCGTGTCAGACACGGGCAAATGCGTTAAGGGGTTAATGTGATCGCGGTTTATGTTATCAATCGCTTATTGTTATCAAAATCACTTCGTCACGATTTTCTCTATTCACTTGTATGTTAAAATTATCGCTTTATGGGATCGTTACATCGGTTAATGGTATCAGTCTTCGAACCTCATTTTAACTGGCAAAGGAATATTTACAATGTATTCAGAAGGAAGCCATTCTTTTCTTTCCCTTCGCTGTTGTTTGAATTTCGGAGAATTCTTCTTCCACTTAAGGAAAAAAGGAATGAACAAAGGAGTAGGTTTTACACGTTCCTAGAATGTTTTAGAAATATGCATATTGCTGGTGATCAGTGGTTGTCAGATAAGCAGAAAGCAACACGTTCTTATCGGAACTGAGAAGGAGCTAATTCATATTTTATATCTTGCTCGCTTACATGCAGATTGTCGATATAGAAGCCAGAAAGTGAAACGATTTAACATTAAAACAAAAGATCGAAATTTTAAAACGTTATTACAGGTTACCAAAAATGAGTCAGCGCAATGATGCAGAGTAATTAAACATTTCTCAGCCTCTATTGTGCAAATTTTTGAAAAATCGTGATGAAATTACTGGATGAGATAAACAAAATTAAAATACGTATGGAAAACGTAAAAATTGTAGACAGTCAACAATTGATCAATTTTTTTAATTATGTATACAATTCTTATGTTTTAAAGGATAATATACAGTACATAAATATAAGGTGAGTTTTTCATTTTATTTTGAATTCAAAGGGGAGTTAAATTTATCTAATTTTGCATATCGTTTATTGTTATTATCGTTTTATTATATCAAAATCACGGTGTCCCAAACTGATCTCATTAAGGATAATCCCCTGTATAAATTATAGGGTAGAGACAGCGAAATAAATAAAAAAAATCGGTAAAAAATTTAATTGGCTAATACGCAGGAAAGTTGAATTTTGTTGATTTAAATTTAATTTTTTTTCAAATTTCAATTAAAACTGATTTTATAGATATAGTAATATTTTGAGTATATTATGTAACAGTATCAACCCTCCGAGTGGAACACACCAAGGAAAAAAAGTCTCCAAAATACGCTAGAGGTTTATTGTGTCAGTGGCTAAAGCGTTCTATGATTTTTTACTTCCCCCTTTGTCGACTAGAATGGAATATGGGAAACCCACCCACGTTATTGTCCCTTTACTTCCGGTTATAAATAGATAGATAACTATATGTTATAGATTGTTAATTTTTGATATACATAAAGCTCGTTGAGTCTCGAAGATCATCCCATAAGAAATAATGCATTCTAAAAGTACAAATAAAAATATTCTTTAAGAGAATGATTTATATTTTTTTACAAAAGTCATCCAAGATATTTAAGAGGTGCATTTAGAGATACATCTGTTACCGCAAACGATATACTTCGAAATAGAGATTTACAAAGCCATGAAACGCTATCTGCGTCTTTGTGCCTCAGGGAGTAAGGGTGCATCCCTCGATATATGCCATTCAAAGAGGGGTGCAGTTCCTAAACAATCAACCCTACTACCTTAAAAACTCCATGGGGGAAACACTGGCAGATATGTACATTACATCCATTTTCAGAACGTTTTTGGAGGTTGAAAATTGTAAGTGACAACTGCTTTGAAATCATTATCAGTTTGGCGGAATTCTACGTGCGAACCGCTTAGAGGGTTAATTCTGCTAATTTATAAGAACATAGTTCATAGGTGAATATATATGTAAAAAAAACCTATGGTTTGAGATTCTTCGTGTCCTAAATTTGATTAAGGGAACAAGGGTTTTTAAAAATGAGCATTATTCAAAATGGAAATAGAAATTCAATTAATTATTTTCAAGAAAAGCATTATTGCTTTAATGCTTTATGTGCATCCTTTTTATATATAATGTATACATTTTTATTCATAGAATGTCTCTTAGACCAAAGAATGAAACTTAACTGCTATCGTAAGAAATCGCTGGAAATATAACTACCATAAAATAATAATAATAATAGTACTTAAAATAATCATTTTTACGTTAATCTTCAAGCTAAAATAGCAATACATTACGAAGGTATGGGACAGTTATAAATGCACCTGAGGTGTCTCAAATAGTTATGTAGCTCGCAAAAGTATTTTAATAACTGTTTAAAGAAGTTTTCAGAATAGTTAGATTAAATATACAGTGATGGATATCAAATAATCTTCTTAGATTTTTAGTCATAGTTTCTTTTTTCACAATACAATGAAATCGAATTTTTTTAGTAAATTTTGTGCTGTTGAAGGTTTATTGTAACTTTAAAGCAATATATTCTACTAGCATATAGCCCGTCATATGACGGGATCAGTAAAATTTTTAATTTTCCAGTATTGTAAAGTACCCTATAAGGTAGGTAAAAAAATAGTTTGTTTTTTGGCTGAGAATTATCTGGTTCATACTCAATAATTTGTTTATATTCATACTACTCTAAAGTCTCCCGATACTGTGAATGCAGTTTAGAATCACATTGAATTCATTTAGCAAAACCATGTGGTTATGTATAAAAACAAACACACAAACGAACAAGTTTCTTAATTTTCAAAGATATAGAACAAACGACTTTTATGAAAACAATTTGTTGTTAATACCGGTGATAAAATTTTCATTGTAACAAAAAATAATCGATGATTAAATTTAAAATTATCATATATGTACCTAATCTACTATTTAAGCCAAATATAAAAGAAAATTATTGACGCAATATCTAAGTTCAATGATAAAAGGTATCAAAATAATGCAGACGAAGAAAATTCCACTAAAATAACAAAACAATAAAAGGAAACTTAAATAATTTACAAAGAATAAATTTATCTCCATTAGCAGTATTTTCAACTAGTAAGATTTTGAATTTAAAAAAAAGTAATTTACAATAATCACAAATGAAAATATTAAAAACTCATAAAAACTCATTGTTATGTATTATTTTTATGAAAAAAATCTTAGAGTTTTCATGAAATTGAATAAAAGTTTAAACTATCGGGATGTACATTTTAATTAACCAAAAAGTTAATTGCATATTTCATATTAAAGAATAAAAAAATCATATTTTCAATGAATAAAACAAATTGTTTTAACTTATTCCTTTTATTAAAGCGAGAGTTAATATTTCCATAAATGAAACGTTTCAGCCGGAATATAGTTTAGTTTTTTTTATCAAATTTCTATTTAACTTTAATTTTCAATATTAGATTTCAGATTTTAATGAATACTTACGTACAAATTATATTTTAAATTGCAATAATTTTTGACGATAAAGGAAATTAAAAATATAATGTCTCCGATAATTTTCCAATAGAAGTAACAAACTGTAATTTCGTAAAATCCACTGTATAATAATAGTCTAAGTTATCTGTCCGCCTGTCCTCGAAATTATAATGCGGTAGGACCTGGAATGGATAGAGGCAGCCATATTGGATTCTTGACGAGTTCGGGTTAGCAAAATTCAAAGCGAGTTATGTTTATAGATTCTTAAATAAATTGGTATAAATATCCTTCATTTAACAACGAAAAATACTGTCGTCTTTACAACGTTCGAAATCCCCTTCTTTAAAAATAACAATTTTTTCTAGCATCATGACATCATTCCATCTCATATAATCATTTCTTATTCTAAATTAAGTAAATATCTTCTGCATTATTTTTATACGTTTTATCACTAAACTTAGATATGATGTAAATAATTTTCGTTTATATTTGGCTTAAATAACAGATTAGGTACATATGGGATAATTTTCAATTTAATCATCGATTATTTTCTGTTGCAGTGAAAATTTTATCACCGGTATTAACAACAAATTCTATTCATAGAAGTTTAGAAGTCTATTTCACGGACTAATAAATATCTAAAGTTTAAGTTACATATCTTTGAAAATTAAGAAGTTTGTAAGTATGTGTGTTTGTTTTTTATACATAACCACACGGTTTAACTAAATGAATTCAGTGCGATTCTAAACTGCATTCACAGTATCGGGAGACTTTACAGGAGTATGAATGTAAACAAATTATAGAGCGTGTAACAATTCTTTAAGAAAAACATATTTTTATGTAAATTATATACAATTAGTAGGTTAAAATTCAAAATTTTACTAATCCCTTCGTATGACGGGCTATATGCTAGTTTACAATATTTGGTAACACATTTTTGCCTTGTCCAACGGAGAGGGCAATGTAAACAAAACCAATATAAGCAAACAACTCATTATCAGAAGACATTCATTTTATTAATTTGTATTTTATTGTAAATTATAATGTAAAGAAATTAGTAGATTGGCGATAATTTAAAATTTTACTAATCCCTTCATATGACGGGCTATATGCTAGTTTACAATATTTGGTGACACATTTTTGCCTTGTCGAATGAAGAGGGCAATGTAAGCAAAACCAATATAAGCAAACAACTCGTTATCAGAAGACATTCATTTTATTAATTTGTATTTTATTGTAAATTATAATGTAAAGAAATTAGTAGATTGGCGATAATTTAAAATTTTACTAATCCCTTCATATGACGGGCTATATGCTAGTTTACAATATTTGGTGAAACATTTTTGCCTTGTCGACCGAAGAGGGCAATGTAAGCAAAACCAATATAAGCAAACAACTCATTATCAGAAGACATTCATTTTATTAATTTGTATTTTATTGTAAATTATAATATAAAGAAATTAGTAGATTGGCGATAATTTAAAATTTTACTTATCCCTTCATATGACGGGGTATATGCTAGTTTACAATATTTGGTGACACATTTTTGCCTTGTCGAACGAAGAGGGCAATCTAAACAAAACCAATATAAGCAAACAACTCATTATCATAAGACATTTATGTTATTAATTTGTATTTTATTTTAAATTATAATGTAAAGAAATTAGCAGATTGGCGATAATTTAAAATTTTACTAATCCCTTCATATGACGGGCTATATGCTAGTATAAAATAATTTAAGAATTTTTTTTTATTTGCATTATTAAAACAGCACACATATCCTTTCTCTATACTTTGTAGCGTTATCAGGAAAAATAATGTATATATATAAACGTAATAACCTAATCTTTAAATTACTGATAAATTTTCAAAATACTAGTTGTACAAGCTTGAAAAATCATTTTACATTATCAAAAAGTGCAAAAAACACCCAATTAAGCACAAATAGCTCACAATAACATTCAAATCTAATTTGTGAAACTTAGTTTAATTTTTCGGGGAACAAAAAAGTAAAGTCATTTCGTAAAACGAGAAATGTAATTAATTAGATCGGATAAGACTTTCTTTTTCGTTCAAGGCGATGCCGAGAAAATGCATTAAATACAGATTCTTTGATAAAGTAGTTCAATGATTTTTTTTTTACTTCAAATGATCAGCGGAGTTAATTAATATATTATCAGAGAAATCTCTTAGATTGTTTCTTGTGGCGAAAACACGGAGACACTCAATTTATCATGCAGAAGATATTTACATTTTTAAAAGAAAATGAAATAAGCAGAACAACTTACCGGCAATTTGTTCGTCTGACAGTCCGTATTCCGCCTGAAAAGAATAAGAATATACATATTAATCGTGTATATCGAGTATTCATTCAGGTGTTTTACATTTTATTTTTCAGTTTATAATTATTTTTAGGTGGTTAAGTTTTAAAAGATAGAAAAAATGAAATATTCTTTAAATGCACACTCGATTGCGGATTCTACAAAACTAATTTCAATATTCACTTAAAATCTTGTATTGACATTCTTACACTAATGCATTCATATTATATATACATACTATTTATACGTATATATATATATGTAATATACCAAAATTATTTAACTTAAAATTTTTTTCTCAGCTTCTGTCTTAATCACAGCAGTGTTCTCGACTTAAAATTCTTTCTATCCTATAGATGTATATTTTCTGTCTATTCAACACGTTTCCCTGCTGTCACCTGCAAATTGCTCAGCGTTTTTCCTGATCTTACACTTAAATTCACTGAGTAAGTAATTCTTTCTGTCGACGCTCTTGGATGCACCTCACTTTGAGCAGAGTCATTTTTGTCTTTTCCTTTATCTGTCGTTGACTCGCAATGATGTCCGTTTTGACAGCTCTGAAATAAAGTTTTAATTCGACATCAATGTCGACCGACTGCATTTTTATTACTGCTAACTTTCTCCCTGTCTATAAGTTTTATAATTATTGGATTACATATATATACACACACACATACATATATATATATATGTATAACATAAGCATACATGTATACTTACGCATAACATATATATAATCAAGTGGTAATTATTTCCTCTAGTTACAATAAAATATTATAACCCCTATTGTTTTACTAGCCCAGGCTACTGGACAAGGAGAAGCCTAATCAGCTAGCAGTAATTTAGTAAGTTGCAGTCGGGCCACATTGAAGAAAACGGCATACAAGTCCAAATCTAATTGAAATTTTATTTAAGAGCTTCTAGAAAAGGACATCTTCATTTTAATTATATCATAGAATTTTAAGTCGAACACACTCTTAAGATATTTTATTGCTAGGAAAATAGATTTTATGGAATTAGAATGAAAGAAAGGAGGTTTTTAAAAGCATACTAAAGTGAAATAAATTTGATACATTGCATATATATATATATATATATATATATATATATATATATATATATATATATATATATATATATATATATATATATATATATATATATCATACATACATGTATACATATACATAATAAATATCCATTTATGTATATGTATACATATACAGAAAAATATAGATATTTGTGTGTGTTTATTCTCTTTTAATGTCGTTTTTAGCCCTTTCCCTGCATTCATACCGATTCTTAATAAAGAAAAACGTAAAGGTAATCAGTACCACATTTTGCAGGTTTTATTTGTAATGTAGTCGCCACACTATGGCCAGTTTTTCACCACTTCCTGATGGTGACCTCGAATGATGGTTCACGGGTCGCATCCACACGCTGGGCCACTAAATGAGCTGAGCGCATTGATTCATCCATAGGGTGTACTGCGCATTTTAGTTTCGCATCTGGCTGCCTTCGATCTTTGGAGAAAAACCGCCTCCGAAGCCATCGTCAGCGAAGGCTATTTTATCGTCTGCCGCCATCGGCCACGATAAGCCAAAGCCCCAACAGACGGTGGTGATGTCTTGCAGTGGACCATAATGTGAAGGGGCCTTAAGACATATTAACTGCTTTGTTTCGAGATTAAGATTACAGTAAGAAAATACAAACGAGGGAGGGTTATTAAAGAATAAAAGTTAGTTGTGGGAGATTAAGGTTAGGTTTGGAGCGCTACGGTCTACTGTTTTGCACACGAGGTCTAATGATGGGAGATTAAGAGGGAAATAAAAATTTTCACAAATGTAGCTGACCCCAAATGTCTAGTGAAAACCTGAAATCCTCTGGCTACTGCAGAAGTATCACAATGCATCTTCCACCGTAATAAAGTCGATGCCGGTCTGTTAATTTACAATCTTACGCTGTATTCAGAAGGCATTGTATGTTTCAAGCACAAGTAGAATATATCAAGAACAATAGTAAAGAAGGGAACTATCACACGAGATTGAAATTTATATAATTACTATATAAGCACTACTGACATGTACAAAATATAGAGTATGGCTTTGACCAAAAGGTTAATATTAATAGGAGAAAGGAATTGCATTTTAGGTATGGAATCATCAAAATTTACTACAAAATGCAATTGGAATTTGAAATCATTAACAGTCAGTTAAGTACCATTACAAATATCTAAGAAATTTCAAATATATATATATATATATATATATATATATATATATATAATATATATATATATATATATATATATATATATATATATATATATGCATTTGTCTGTGTCTTTATATACACGTGATTCGTCTATAATAAAATATATACATAGACGTACATATATTTGCAACTAAAGCTTGATATTATTTTATTTACTTACACACTAATATACGTACCTATATATATATATATATATATATATATATATATATATATATATATATCGCGATTTTTCTCTAATCTAGAAGGTTTTTCCAAATTCCCAAACTTTTGAAATAATAATAATATTTAGATTAAAATTTATACATTTAATTTTAGGTAATCAGTGTGTAGATAGATAAGATATTACTTATAACAAACTAGTCCATGTATATTGCAAAAAATATAAAAACACAACAATAATTAAAATTAGAATTCAGAAAAAAAATCAAATAAATCTGATTTAGATCCAAATAAATCTAATTTTTTTTTATTTAAAAAAATCAATTTTTTTCCTACCCATAGAAAATATAGCACTGTCAAAAGCTTCTGCCTATTTAGTTTGAACTATCTAATTACAAAATTATAGAATTATTTAGATTAAAATTTATATATTTGATTTTAGGTAATCACTGTGTAGAATATACTTGATAGATAACATGTTAATTATAACAAACTATTCCATGTATATTGCAAAAATTATAAAAACACAACAGTAACTAAAATTAGAATTCAGAAAAAATTTCAAATAAATCTGATTTAAATCAAATAAATCCGATATTTTTGATTTAAAAAATAAAAATCATGATTTTTTTTTCCAACCCTGTAGAAAATATAGCACTGTCAAAAGCTTTTGCCTATTTAGTTTGCACTATCCAATTACAAAATAATAGAATGTATTTACATTAAAATTTATATATTTAATTTTTAGGTAATCAGTGTGTAAAATATACTAGATAGATAAGATGTTACTTATAACAAACTATTCCATGTATATTGCAAAAAATATAAAAACACAACAATAATTAAAATAAGAATTGAGAAAAAAAATCGAAAAAATCTGATTTAAATTAAATAAATCCGATTTTTTTTTTAAATTTTTTTTTAAATCATGATTTTTTTTTCCAACCCTGTAGAAAATATAGCACTGTCAAAAGCTTTTGCCTCTAGATTCAGATAAACACAAACGTCAAAGTTTCAGGGTATTGTTCATTCTAGCCTTAGTAACAAATTAGGAGTGGATAAAGCTTTGAAACTAGTATTTTTATTGAAACAGTTAAATCCATAATTCGTTGCTAAAAAAGATATTGAAATAATTGTGTTTTTTTATTTTTGTAAATAAATAGTTTGTACTAAATGAATATTTAATTTGTTCTTTAAATTTACATCTTCCATAGTTTGCACTATCCAATTACAAAATGATAGAATGTATTAAAATTTATAAAAAGATTAAAATTTATACATTTAATTTTAGGTAATCAGTGTGTAGAAAATACTAGGTAGATAAGATATTACTTATTACAAACTATTCCATGTATATTGGAAAAAATATAAAAACACAAAATAATTGAACTTAAAATTCAGAAAAAAATCAAATAAATCTGATTTAAATCAATTAAATCCAATTTTGTTTATTTAAAAAAATCAATTTTTTTCCTACCCATAGAAAATATAGCACTGTCAAAAGCTTCTGCCTATTTAGTTTGCACTATCTAATTACAAAATTATAGAATTATTTAGATTAAAATTTATATATTTGATTTTAGGTAATCACTGTGTAGAATATACTTGATAGATAACATGTTACTTATAACAAACTATTCCATGTATATTGCAAAAAATATAAAAACACAACAGTAACTAAAATTAGAATTCAGAAAAAATCAAATAAATCTGATTTAAATAAAATAAATCTCATTTTTTTTTCGATTTAAAAAAAAAATCATGATTTTTTTCCAACCCTGTAGAAAATATAGCACTGTCAAAAGCTTTTGCCTATTTAGTTTGCACTATCCAATTACAAAATAATAGAATGCATTTAGATTAAAATTTATATATTTAATTTTAGGTAATCAGTGTGTAGAATATACTAGATAGATAAGATGTTACTTATAACAAACTATTCCATGTATATTGCAAAAATATAAAAACACAACAATAATTAAAATTAGAATTCAGAAAAAATCAAATAAATCTGATTTAAATCAAATAAATATCATTTTTTTTTATTTTTTTTCTTAAATCATGATTTTTTTTCCAACCCTGTAGAAAATATAGCACTGTCAAAAGCTTTTGCCTCTAGATTCAGATAAACACAAACGTCAAAGTTTCAGGGTTTTGTTTTATTCTAGCCTTTGTAACAAATTAGGAATGGATAAAGCTTTGAAACTAGTGTTTTTATTGAAACAGTTTAAATCCATAATTCTTTGCTTAAAAAATATTGAAATAATTGTGATTTTTTTGTTTTATTTAAATAAATAGTTTGCATTAAATGAATATTTAATTTGTTCTTTAAATTTACATCTTATTTAGTTTGCACTATCCAATTACAAAATAATAGAATGTATTAAAATTTATAAAAAGATTAAAATTTATACATTTAATTTTAGGTAATCAGTGTGTAGATAGATAAGATGTTACTTATAACAAACTATTCTATGTATATTGCAAAAAATGTAAAAACACAATAATAATTACAATTAGAATTCAGAAAAAATTTCAAATAAATCTGATTTAAATTTTTAAAAAATCCGATTTTTTTTATTTAAAAAAAATCGATTTTTTTTTCCTACCCATAGAAAATATAGCACTGTCAAAAGCTTCTGCCTATTTAGTTTGAACTATCTAATTACAAAATTATAGAATTATTTAGATTAAAATTTATATATTTGATTTTAGGTAATCACTGTGTAGAATATACTAGATAGGTAAGATGTTACTTATAACAAACTATTCCATGTATATTGCAAGAAATATACAAACACAACAGTAATTAAAATTAGAATTCAGAAAAAATCAAATAAATCAGATTTAAATCAAATAAATCTGATTTGTTTGATTAAAAAAAAAAATCATGATTTTTTTCCAACCCTGTAGAAAATATAGCACTGTCAAAAGCTTTTGCCTATTTAGTTTGCACTATCCAATTACAAAATAATAGAATCTATTTAGATTAAAAATTATATATTTAATTTTAGGTAATCAGAGTGTAGAATATACTAGAGAGATAAGATGTTACTTATAACAAACTATTCCATGTACATTGCAAAAAATATAAAATCACAACAATAATTAAAATTAGAATTCAGAAAAAAATCAAATAAATCTGATTTAAATCAAATAAATCTTTTTTTTTTTAAATCATGATTTTTTTTCCAACCCTGTAGAAAATATAGCACTGTCAAAAGCTTTTGCCTCTAGATTCAGATAAACACAAACGTCAAAGTTTCAGGGTTTTGTTTATTCTAGCCTTAGTAACAAATTAGGAGTGGATAAAGCTTTGAAACTAGTATTTTTATTGAAACAGTTAAATCCATAATTCGTTGCTAAAAAAGATATTGAAATAATTGTGCTTTTTATTTTTGTAAATAAATAGTTTGTACTAAATGAATATTTAATTTGTTCTTTAAATTTACATCTTATTTAGTTTGCACTATCCAATTACAAAATAATAATATATAATAATAATATATTTAGAATAAAATTTATAAATTTAATTTTAGGTAATCAGTGTGTAGAATATACAAGATAGATAAGATGTTACTTCTTATAACAAACTGTTCTATGTACATTGCAAAACTATAAAAACAGAACAATAATTAAAAGTATAATTCAGAAAAAAATCAAATAAATCTGATTTAAATCAAAAAATCCAATTTTTTTTTATTTAAAAAAATCAATTTTTTTCCTACCCATAGAAAATATAGCACTGTCAAAAGCTTCTGCCTATTTAGTTTGCACTATCTAATTACAAAATTATAGAATTATTTAGATTAAAATTTATATATTTGATTTTAAGGTAATCACTGTGTAGAATATACTTGATAGATAAGATGTTACTTATAACAAACTATTCCGTGTATATTGCACAAAATAAAAAAAACACAACAGTAATTAAAATTAGAGTTCAGAAAAAAATCAAATAAATCTGATTTAAATCAAATAAATTGGATTTTTCTGATTTAAAAAAAAAAAGTCATGATTTTTTTCCAACTCTGTAGAAAATATAGCACTGTCAAAAGCTTTTGCCTATTTAGTTTGCACTATCCAATTACAAAATAATAGAATGTATTTACATTAAAATTTATGTATTTAATTTTAAGTAATCAGTGTGTAGAATAAACTAGATAGATAAGATGTTACTTCGTATAAAAACTATTCCATGTATATTGCAAAAAACACAACAATAATTAAAATTAGAATTCAGAAAAAAATCAAATAAATCTGATTTAAATCAAATAAATCTGATAGTTTAGATTTTTTTTTTAAATCATGATTTTTTTTCCAACCCTGTAGAAAATATAGCACTGTCAAAAGCTTTTGCCTCTAGATTCAGATAAACACAAACGTCAAAGTTTCAGGGTTTTGTTCATTCTAGCCTTAGTAACAAATTAGGAGTGGATAAAGCTTTGAAACTAGTATTTTTATTGAAACAGTTAAATCCATAATTCGTTGCTAAAAAAGATATTGAAATAATTGTGCTTTTTATTTTTGTAAATAAATAGTTTGTACTAAATGAATATTTAATTTGTTCTTTAAATTTACATCTTACTTAGTTTGCACTATCCAATTACAAAATGATAGAATGTATTAAAATTTATAAAAAGATTAAAATTTATACATTTAATTTTAGGTAATCAGTGTGTAGAAAATACTAGGTAGATAAGATATTACTTATTACAAACTATTCCATGTATATTGCAAAAATATAAAAACACAACAATAATTAAAATTAGAATCAAATAAATCTGATTTAAATGAAATAAATCCGATTTTTTTTATTTAAAAAAATCGTGATTTTTTTTCCAACACTGTAAAAAATGTAGCACTGTCAAAAGCTTCTGCCTATTTAGTTTGCACTATCCAATTACAAAATAATAGAATGTATTTAGATTAAAATTTATATATTTAATTTTAGGTAATCAGTGTGTAGAATATACTAGATAGATAAGATGTTACTTATAACAAACTATTCCATGTATATTGCAAAAAATATAAAAACACAACAATAATTAAAATTAGAATTCAGAAAAAAATCAAATAAATCTGATTTAAATCAAATAGTTCAGACTTTTTTATTTAAAAAAAATCATGATTTTTTTCCAACCCTGTAGAAAATATAGCACTGTCAAAAGCTTCTGCCTATTTAGTTTGCACTATCCAATTACAAAATAAGAGAATGTATTTAGATTAAAATTTATATATTTAATTTTAGGTAATCAGTGTGTAGAATATACTAGATAGATAAGATGTTACATACAACAAATATTCCATGTATATTGCAAAAATTAAAAAACGCAACAATAATTAAAATTAGAAATCAGAAAAAAATCAAATAAATCTGATTTAAATCAAATAAATCCGATATTTTTGATTTCAATAATAAAAATCATGATTTTTTTCCAACCCTGTAGAAAATATAGCACTGTCAAAAGCTTCTGCCTACTTAGTTTGCACTATCCAATTACAAAATAATAGAATGTATTTAGATTAAAATTTATATATTTAATAAATTATTTATTAAATATTATTATTTAATATATTATATATTTATTTTAGATTAAAATTTATATATTATATATTTAAAAATTTTAGGTAATCAGTGTGTAGAAAATACTAGGTAGATAAGATATTACTTATTACAAACTATTCCATGTATATTGGAAAAAATATAAAAACACAAAATAATTGAACTTAAAATTCAGAAAAAAATCAAAAAATCTGTTTTTTTTTTTAATAATTTTCTTTTCAACTCTGTAGAAAATATAGCATTGTCAAAAGCTTCTGCCTCTAGATTCAGATAAACACAAATGTCAAAGTTTTAGGGTTTCTTTAATTTATTAGCGATATTTTGGGATATAAATCTCCGCACATATGTTAATACTATTATTCAATAGCACACCATGGTTAATGGAAGGAATTTGTCTTGTGTTTCGCACATCACAACTGGAAATCAGTAATAAAAATCATATAATATAAAATCAGTAATAAAGCGTTTCACTACTACTGTTCCCGAATTCAAATATCATTTCTCTCGTGAATGTCGTTTAAGAATCTGGAATCAGCTTTATGCAGTAGGTTCCGTTCTCATAAATGTTAGTGTCACCTAATCCTTTAGAATTAAGCGGTATTATTAAGCGACTTACATTTAGCGAGTGATTAGAAAGATTTATAAAACTACTTTGATGAAATTTATAAAATTATAAAACACGTACTTAAGAACAGAAAACGCTTACATACCTGAGGTACCATCTTCAATCAGCTATAAATAGGCAACACGTCATTTTTTATGCAACAAATCGACTGAAAGAATTTTCCTGTAGCAGATAACCAAAGAGTTCTTTAACATCTGTGAACAATGTATAAGTACTACGCGTCATAATTGGTATATGCAAACAGCTTAATTAAGGCTTTGTGTCTCTAACTTATATTCTTAAATGAGTTCAATGTTAAGCCTTTCTCGTAAGAGGCTATTTCGTACATGACTTAACATTTTTCTTTGTTACATCTCTTAAATATATATAATGCCGTTATTAATTAAATATTTTCTAATCGTTAATTGATATTTTAAATAATTTTTTGTTATTTCTTAGAAATACTTAATCTCAATGGTTCCTATGGGCACCCAGAGGTTTGTGTTACCGCTGGGGAGATACGCTGTAGATAAAATTAATTTGATGGAGCACGGGTAATTTGGGGTACACTAAAGGCTTAAAAAAAGTAAAATAATTATGATCCACTCTTATTTTTACAAAAATTAAAATAAATAGCTATGAAATTATTGATAGCCTTATATTTTCTATGTTTACTTCTTATCATGAAGTTTGTTTTTAATAAATGGCATCTTGCGATGTTAAAAATGGCAGACATTCCCAAATGGTATGGCATAATGAAATGGCAGTGTAAATTTAATATATGCTTTATTTTCATTAGTCCATTGTGACAGATTTAAGACGTTCATCAATTTATATTCTATATAAGTGACTTGGGTAATAATGTATTAAAATGGATCCATTATTTTTACTTTTTGTAATGTCAATAAATATGCTTCAATGTATATGGGTACAAAATATAAAAGCTCTAAATTTAATAATTTCCAATCTTTTCTTGGAATATAAACCGTTCACTTAAAGAATTATATCTTTATACTGTCTTAGGGAAACTGAGGTAATTTGGGATTAAAAGCTAGTTATTTTATGGAAATATAAAGAAAAATGATTTATTCAGATATAAACCTATACTTTCCCAAAAGGGAACATTGGTGTGCTTCACTGTATAAAATTACAAGTTTATTACACTTTTTTATTTTTAAATATAACGTAACTCACTAGAGTTACCACGTAGCAACAAGCCAAAAACCCTAATATTTTTTCAGGATATTTCGTATACTATTATAGTCTTTATAATAACACGAGCATATAGTCCGTCATATGACAGAATCAGTAAAGTTTTTAATTTTCCACAATTGTAAAGTACCCTATGAAGCAGGTCATTTTTTTGGAGGGGGCTGAAAATTATCTGGTACACGCTCAATAATTTTTTTATATTCATACTTCTCTAAAGTCTCCCGATACTACTGTGAATGCAGTTTAGAATCACGTTGAATTCATTTAGAAAAATAATCCAAAGTTTTCTTAGCTACGTCGAAATTATCGTTAAATTCTTCTCAATTTTTTTGTCACAGTAATTAATGGAAGTAAAGGAATGAAACTATCATTTCCACTACAACCTGGAGGTAGATAGAATTTGTTGTTAATACCGGTGATAAAATTTTCATTGCAAAAAAAGATAATCGATGATTAAATTTAAAATTATCACATATGTACCTAATCTATTATTTAAACCAAATATAAAAGAAAAAACTTAATTGCCTGCTCTTAACCAGGGATAATAGGACTTGAAATAATCCCATTGAAAGCTAGAAAACGGGGAAGAGGCGTATTTCGAACTTGTTATCTTAACTCCTCAGGAATCCAATATGGATACTTCTATCCATTCCAAGTACTACCGCTTCATAAATTCTAGGACAGATGGACAGATAACTTAGGCTATTATTATATAGGGGATTTAAACGAAATTTTAATGAAAAAGTGTTACTTTTTGCACTTCAAACATAATACAGCGTATAAAAAAGTTTAAATTTATATTTGAAAAGTAAAAAATTCATTTTTTCACTTTATAAAAATGTGATTAGTTTAGTAATGCTTCAATGTACATATGTACAAAGTTTCATAACTCTGAAGTTAATAATTTCTAAACATGCCTTGTAACTTCCACGTTTCGCTTAAAGAACTAGATTTCTGTCACGAAAAAGTCAAGTAACTCCGAGGCGAGCTTTTCCCCCGCTTGGGTAAACACTTTGACAATTTGACAACTCAGGTTGCGCAGATTACCCTGACAGGTGTAAAGCGTTTGTGATGTCTAGCCGTAGGATCGCCTTTACCGTTTGCATGCTGAAATATTAAGGAAAATTAGCATTTATGTATTTTTCTTTCGGGGAGGGGGGATTGAGATCCTTTATATCTTCTAACTTCAGAAACATTTTAGAATTTAGAGAAAATGTATTTTTGCTTGTGTTTTGGCACGTCCCAAATCGGGAACATTGTCGTTTTGAATTAAGTTTTTACAGAAAAAAATATTTTTAAAACTCAAAGCCTTTTTATGTGAAACTTTTAATTAAACAACTGTTATTGAAAAATCAGTTCCTGTCAAATTAAATTTAAAGATATATCTACATTAAATAAATTTTTTATAAATTTTACTAAAGAATAGTAGTTTACAAAAGACGGAAAGAAGTGATTAAAATATATAAAGCACTAATCCTAAAAAGTATTAGAAAAAGATTTAATTCGCATAAAAACACGTGATATAAAAATTTAAAACGTTTCAGATGTATTTTAATTGCCATCTACACTCGAAATTTATCTACTATTTACCTTGTAGAACATAAAAACAGTTTGAATATAACTTTAATAGTGTTTATATGTCTTTCGAGAAAAATATTTGAAAATATGTTTATTGTTATTAAGTGAAACAATGGATTTGATACAGAATGGATAATTTCACTGGCATAACATAGCTGCAATTATTCCCCTTAACAATAGGAATTAATAAAAATTTATCGTACTAAACTGTCACACTATTTTATCACTAGAAATATGCAGGATAAAACAGGAAGTTTTATCATTTATCCCCATTGTTATTTTATCATTTTTCCATATATCTCATTTATCATTATCATTTTTATAGCATCGGTTTATTTTATCATATCACATACTTTATCATTTATCTAACACGTTTTATCAAAACGATATCGAAGTGAAAATAACATGTGTTTTGTCAAAATATACACTTTAAAAAACTTGAAATAATGGAGATTACCAAATCTAGTTATCATTAAAACTTGAAATGGAATTGTTACACAATTATATTGCTACTATTTTAAAGCCTGGAAAATACGTTTCAGATAAATGAACCTTAAAGCAAGTTTGTTTCTACGAAGCTAACTAAGTCTGTCAATTTTGATATTATTTATTACTGTAAAGATTTTTTGTTCCTGTATCATACTTTAGATTTTTTAAATTCCAATTTATAATGCATTTATGTAGATATATAACTATTGAAATAAAACTGTGCGTGCATGATTCTAAAGCCATGTGTAGTAATTATTAGTTCTGCTAGTTAAGAATATCTAATTGTTTACAATAATTCATAAATCTCATTATCAAAAATTAATAAGTTTGAAATTAAATGTCACAAAATCTTAATATAACTATTTCGAAGCCATGAGGATGCCTTAAGTTTCATATAAACAAAATGTTTCGACGTTTGTTTCTATGAAATTATGACTAAGTCGGTAAATTTTGACAGCATTCATTAAGATTATGACAGAAGAATGAAGAATCAGGAACAATGCAGTTTCGTCAGTATATCGAAATAAGAGAATCATTCTACCTCAACATTACGAGCAGAATTGTATTTACACATCGACAAATGTTCATTATATAGTTGAGAATTATTCATTTAGTGGATATAATTTAGCACCCAAGAAGCAAAGCGATGTAAGTGATAATAATGAAAAGTTGGAGCAAACTACGCAAGTGACAGTGGAAATATTTCATAACACAAAACTAATACACACAATTATAACTCAATTATAAAAGATATATAGGTACATAGAAAACTTTTAAAAACTATCTTTAACTCTTTTTATGTCAATAAACCTGAATCTAAGAATATTTTTTAAATGTTTAAATACATCTCAAGCATGCAAAATGTTTTTAAAATATAAAACTTAAAAATGAAAATTTATTGGCGGAACAGTATTTTCTATAAATAAAATTATATTATTTCTTACAAATATTGCAAATAAATTTATACAAAAATTACCTTTACTTCAAATTTTGAAATTACAGTTCTGAAAAATTCATCTATGATGTCTCCAACATATTTTTTTAACTTTATAAATCTTAAGATTTTATGTCAGTGATAATCATGTATATCTGATCAATCGTTAAATAAGACTTTGAAATTCAAATTTAACTTTGTATTATTTAGTATAGGATCTTCTAAGAGTTCTTCTAAGAGAAATTCTGTTAATTGTACTTTTGCAAGATAGGAACAATCCACAATATCATCTTAAAGCTGTGTGAATGAAATTAATTTCTGGAATTGTTGCATATCTACACCATGATTATACAAAAGATCAATCTTAAACATTTCTAAAACATAAGAAAGTTTAATCTTCCATGATTTTCTGTATTTATATATCTGTTCAACCTCAAGATTATATTAATTGTGTTTATATTATTTGAAAAATCAAAGATACATTTAGGATATAACTAAATTTTATCAATCTTAATTTATAAAACTAAATGTCAATAATATAAATTTACGTCTAGCAGCTTTTAAGAATTTATTGCAAGGTGGATCATGCACATCAGTGCAAAATA
>CM063511.1:45923540-45926040 GCA_032207245.1 Pardosa pseudoannulata | reverse complement strand
AGTTACGGTCTACTGTTTGCAACACGATGGCTAGTGAGACTGGAATTTTGACTTTACCAAATTCCGAAAGGTTAAGAACAGCCATCTTTGCAGTTGAATTCGAACCCCCGAACTCTGGTACAAAAGAGCAGCCTACAACCTACCATTCGGCTAGATACACGTGAACGAGGGTAACGTAAGAAGGCATATAAAAAAGAATTGTCTTGAAATTTCAAATTTAAAAGAGATTCAAAAAAGATCTCGTGACCTCACACATACCAGCGATTTCATTCATTTTTAATCACAATATGTTTGCACCATACACCTAATGCCAATACATTTCTGAGCAATTATCCAAAAAAAGCGCAACATTTTTTATTTGCATACCATATGCATTATATATTTACAACTGATTATTAAACAATCTAAAGCTGTCGCGTAAAACTGCTTCATAAGGTACATTTAAATGCCTGAAGTGTTGCTTCAAAGTTTCGTCAAAATAACCTTTCATCGAAAAGTTTTACGATGGAGCGAAACTTTTTGAATGACGTACGTAATTTACTTTTATATAACAACGAATGTTTTTGCTGAGGTTTTGAAATAGATTAGTTAAGATTTTTTTTTGATATGCTACGCTTTCACTTTTAAAAGTTGAATTGAAAAGCTTTATTTTATACATAAATAGATTACATTGCTTAAATTCAGTAATTTTTTTATATTCTTTACATTAATTTTAAAATTAACTCAATTCCGTTTTATCTTACATTCAATACTTTTGTTAAATTGCATGTCTTGCATAACAGATTCCACATATTGTTTTTAAAATGTAATAAAAATCCATACTGTAGCTTTAAAGATATTCTAAACGCAAAATTTAATTTTCTTTTAGTTTACTTCGTTTAGGGTTTCGTTTCAATTATACACTTTTTGTTAACGATTTTGTATTATAATTGTTTTAGCTTTAGTACCAATTTTAAATGCTAAATAAACTTTAGCATAATTTATTTTCTTCATATATTGTATACTTTTATTGTAAGAATTGTAAATATTGTTGCATAACTCGCTTCACGCCAGCTAAACATTCCATTTTTTAGTAATCAATATCTCTACTTTAAATTTGTGATGTTTCACTAACACACTAACACACTAACTAACACACTAACTAACACACTAACACACTAACTAACTAACACCCTAACTAACAAACAAACACACTAACTAACAAACATACTAACTAACAAACAAACAAACACACTAACTAACAAACAAACAAACACACTAACTAACAAACACACAAACACACAAAGAAACAAACAAACAAACAAACAAACAAACACACAAACACACATAACGATCCGACAGACATAGTCCTGTTTTAACGCTATAAATCCAAAAATTGTAAAAATTTTTAAAATAAATTATAAATTGGACCGTTTTGATGGAAATTGGTTTGGTTTGGTTTGGAGCGCTGCGGTCTACCTTTTGCAACATGGGGGCTAATGAGACCGGGACCTACTGCTTAAAGCCGATTCCGAACGGCTACGAACATCCATGCCACAGTGGGATTCGAACCCACGAACTCCGGTTCGGAAGGCCAGCACCCTAAACATTCGGCCATCGGTTTTGATGGAAAAGTATTACTTTAAATAATACTTGACGCTACCACGAGTACAGTCCTCACAAACGTAATTAGATTAAATTAAAATTCCCACATCGCCAGTACGGGTATTCGATCCTGGGACTAATCGTACTGAAGCCCGTTGCGCTGACCACTGAGCTACAGATACGTTGGCAATGAAGATTTCGAGCGGCATCATAAAATCTCAATAAGCGTGCGATTCTGGATTTTTAATTTTAAAAAAATACATTTTCTATCGAATCAAATTAAGAATTAAACCATTCTCGAATTAACTTAATTGCATACACAAAATTACATCAAAATCTGTCCAGCCGTATAGGCGAAGTTCTATTACAAACAAGCAGACAGAATAATTTTATATATAAACATTTATATCACAAAAACAATCAACTAAAATATTTATAACTAATACTTAGTTTGCTTTTAGTTCATTTCAGATATAGATAAATTTCATGCAAATATTAAGTAACAATTCAATTTTATTAATAGAATGACTAATTATTTAAAAGAGCCTTATTTGACTCCAAAATAAAATTTTATATCAAACTTCCTAGTGTTATTAAGAGTTCCGGGTCACATACCTAATTAAAACCTTTTAATTTCGTAATGACTATGCATACCGTGCTGAAGGATAATAAGGGAACCTAAATTAGCTTCGCCAAAATACTTCCCGTCTGAATAAGTTTTAATTGTAAAGTCCATTCAACACGATAAAATTTGTATAGAAGCTCTGCTATGCTATGCTGTGCCAAATCTAGCGTATTCAAGCTGTAAATTGAAACTGAATCCCGAAACAAATAGACATTGTATATATAGCCTATACTAAGCTTTATCTATCCGTATCATTATTTCCACATATATAAAGGAATGCAATTTGCATGT
>CM063511.1:45916040-45918540 GCA_032207245.1 Pardosa pseudoannulata | reverse complement strand
AACCCTCTTAAGTTACAAAAATTCCCTCTGCTTCCCCATCAGGGAAGCTAACGGTGCTTAAATGAACTAGTTATTTCTGTTTTATTACAAATATAAGAACACCCGTGTTAAAGTAACCCGGTTCACCTGCTAACAAGTTAAAATATTTCTTTAAATGGACCTGGTTAGCCTGCAAACAAGTTAAAATATTTCTTTAATTGGCTAGTTAATTCTGTTTTATTATAAATGTAAGAACAGACTGTTAAAGTAACCAAGTTCACCTGCTAACAGGTTAAAATATTCCTTGAATCAGCTAGTTATTTCTGTTTTATTACAAATATAAGAAGAGCCGTATAAAAGGAACCTGGTTCACCTGCTAACAGTTAAAATATTCCTTTAAATCAGCTAGTTATTTCTGTTTTATTACAATTATAAGAACATCCATGTTAAAGTAGCCGGTTCACCTGTTACAGGTTAAAATATTTCTTTAAATGAGCTAGTTATTTCTGTTTTATTACAAATATAAGAACAACCTGTTAAAGCAACCCGGTTCAACTGCTAACATGTTAAAATATATCTTTAAATGAGCTAGTTATTTCTGTTTTATTACAAGTATAAGAACATCCATCTTAAAGTAATCCGGTTCACCTGCTAACAAGTTAAAATATGCCTTTAAACAAGCTAGTTATTTCTGTTTTATTACAAGTATAAGAACAGCCGTGTTAAAGAAACCCGGTTCATCTAATGACAGGTTAAAATAGACTTGTGAATGAGCAAGTTGTTTCTATTTTTATTCACTAATTTCAGAATGGCACTCTGCTCCACGTATTAGAATACACCATTATATTCATTATCAGCTAACTGATTCGATTTGGTAAATCTTTTGGAATCTCACTTCTTTAATCAAAATATCCTCTTTTATAAAAATGCCTAGTGTCCCATTACACAAGCTGCAAAAGTTTACTTGTCTTTCACTTAATTAAGCATAAATATCTGCTTATCACGATTCGTTACTTTAGAATCAATGCTACTTATAAACGAGATTACTTAATTGCTAAAGTGTTTTCTTTATCCAAAATTCTTCATTTCTCTTACTCTCTTATACGAAAATAAAAAAGGAAATTATACTGAAAGAGATATTTTGTATACTGTAAAAAAATATAATTTCTTCAATAAGTTATTATCTAGTAAAATTCAAAGTTAATTAAGTTCTTGGTTAAGTTCTTACTATCTACTGTTCTATTACACGTGGGCTAATGACATCGGATTCTACTGTTTAAAGCCGAATCCAAACGGCTACGAACATCCATGACAGCAGTGGGATTAGAACCCAAGATCTCCGATACTGACGAGTTAAATCCATGGAGCCTCAAGAAAGGTTTGAGTTGCCACGGTGAAAATGGAACTGCAAATGCATGTATTTTTACAAAAATCACGAAAAGCAGTGGATTTATATGATAATTTCTTTTACTTACATTATTAACATTTCACATTGATATAAATGGTATTTAATAAAATGTTATTAGTAAAGAAGCAAAATTGAAAAAAAGTTTTTGTTTCCCTATTCACTTGTTCAACAAATCTAGGACATAAATTTCAAATTTTCGTACTACTGTTAACTTAATCGAATTTGAAGCCTCTCGAGACCTAAATGTACAAGAAATATCAAGGGAAATAGAGTCATTCCAGGAGTGAGGTTAACCCTAATATCATTTTCTAAAAGATAGCATTCGGCTACTTAAGCTCATCTGGTCAGCGATTATCTGGAAAGTGAAGATATTTTCCAGATGGATTGGCTTACAAGATCTTCAGACCAGAATCCTTTAAAGTATAGACATCATAGAGAAGATAATTATAAGGGCCAGTCTCACCAAAGTCGTTTAATGATAACCACGATTAACCTATGGTGCCAACCAATGGTGGGACGCAATTCTCAGTTTAAACAGAGATTAATCGCGGTTAGCCGTTAGACGATTTTGGTGAAACCGGCCCTAACTCGTGTGCTTCCTCCGAAAATCCTCCAGCACCTGAAAACAACGTTGCCGTAATAGCGGGGCTAATTGCCGGAGAAATTCCTTAACTGTCTAAATTTCAGTATGAAAACACGATAGAAAGCCTACAGATACGTAAAAAAGAATCATGCGCCCTATTAAATCACTCTTTGTTGTTCGATTCTGAAACTACTGATTCGTATTGTAATAGTCTACAATTCGTGTACAACAATTGTCCATATATTTGTATACCACCCGTTGGCAACAGAAGTCTTGTTGCTGGTCTGGATTCTAGTATTTGACATTTTTACAATAAAACTTTTATTAAACTCCTAATTAATAAATATGTATTAATAAATACTCCTAATGTCTAATAAATGTTTACAATTAATTCTTGGACACGGAGAAAGATTTTGAGATTTACAACCAGGTCAAAGAGATAATTAACAATAACTTCAGGATGGACGATCTGTAATTGTCTACTATTCGTCTACTATAATCGTCTGTGTATTTCTTTACCGACCATTAGT
>CM063511.1:45888540-45908540 GCA_032207245.1 Pardosa pseudoannulata | reverse complement strand
AAAAAGTTTTCCACGTTAACCTGACAGAAAGAACTCCAAAATCCATCTACAGATGAGGGATTAAGCAATAGATTCCCAAGAACAATTTTAGGTAGCTTAAAGAATTCGAGGGCCATTTATGTCACAAGTGCGTAAAAGCACCTTCGAGCAAATCACCAATTTTAGCCCTCCTTTTAAAGTGTTTAAAAAGGCATCTCGGGCTAACATTAATCACTTTGAGAAATTTAAACAATCTGGCCCCGTAAGAGAATAATGGGTTTTAAAATTTGCGAAAGCATCGCGGAAAATTGGGTACGTTCTACACTATATGTCAATTTTAGTGTTTATTTCTTGTTACACAACCATCGCATTAGGATTGAACATCTTTCATTTAGAAGGATTATCCTTAAAAGCTAATGGTGCGTCGCTTCTCTGGCCGGAATATTTCCCAGAACTGCAGACATTATTCGTTTAGTATCTCTTTCATGGCAGAAGGGAATTAATTTTACTCTGCTTACAAAAAGTTGTTTCTTTGTTCAGCCTTCGTGATTAATTTCAATGCGAAATGAATTGTTTAAAATAGAGAAATCTGAACGGCTTAACCCTGATGTAACAAACTTGAATTACCAAATATTTTATATATTAAATTCGGTATTTCGTTACATTTGAAATTATTGAAAAAAATATTAATTCTCACATAATATTGTCACTCCATTATTCATTGATTTCAAAGTGTAACCAACGAGGATCAAAAACTATTAGCAAAATTAATAATTTAAATTGAATAAAATTAAAAAATATTAAACTCTTAAATTTTAATACTCAAATAAATTTTTGTCAATTTAGCAGGTAATTAATAAAATTTACTTATTGACCAAAAAATTAAATTGACTAAAAATAAAGGCAAATGTACGTACATATGTGTATATATACGTATAAAACATACATATATATGTATATATTTATATATATATATATATATATATATATATATATATATATTATATATATATATATATATATATATATATAGGTATATATACATATATTACTTGCATTCAAATACATAAATACATGCACACAATACACGTATATATATATATAATATATATAATATATATAATATATTATATCTGTATATATATATACATACATATACATATATATACATACTACATATATATATATTATATTATATATATATATATAATATAAATATATATATATATATATATATATATACATATATAAAATATACATATATATATACATATACATATATATATACATATATATATATATATATATACATAAATATATATATATATATATGTCTATGTATATTATATATATATATATAAATATATATGTCTACGTATAAATATATATATATATATTTATATATATATGTATATGTATATAAACAATATATACACATTATATATATATATGTATATGTATATATACATATATATATACACATTATAAAATATATTATATATATATATATATATATATAATATATATATATATATATATATAATAATACATACACACATAATAAATAACTATATCTGTATTCACATTTAAAATTATTTATAAAGGAAATTAAGAGTAAAATTGTACTAAAACCTGCACATCTAATTCTTTTTATATAAGAACATTTAATAATTATATACTTTCATTTCTCCCATAAACAGCCCATCTGGCAATATATTACCAATAAGAATTTAACCGACCTATCTAATTCTGATAACAACTTTTATTGCCAGCTTCTACGTATCTCAATTCTTTGTTAAACATTAGAATACTTTAGGATAATTACCTTTGTTTTAAAGAAAACTAGAACCAAAAGGCATATTTAAACCTTTTGCTAATTATCTATACTGAAAGTTTGAATTAAAATAACGTATATAAAATTTTCTTTAAAAATATAATGTACTGTAATTTATAAATTATTTTCAATATCTATTAACAAGAAATATTACATTTATTCCTCTATGATACAAATCATAAAATCCTTTTCTCTCAAATAAATAAAGAATTATATTTTATATAACAGCAATGTATGGAGAGTAAGCCTTATTTAAAATTACAATGAATTGATCGATTTAAATATTTCTTGTACAGTTTATATTCAAATTTTCTCTTGCTTGTCACGAACTCAGTTAAGTGCGTTGGGTTTTCCAGAAGCATTATTTTATTCAGAACTGGATGCATTTGAAAGCCATATGGTGTATCTCCGTTTTATTGTATCTTACGTTGGATAGTTTATTTTAAAATTAAGTTGAATGGGGAATAAGTTAATGCTTTTGTAGTCATGAAACTCAGGAGGAAAATTTGTATAAATAAAATACACACATAAACTACACTAAAAATTTTTCATTCTAAAAACATTGAAAAAAAGATGTATTCAAGTTACAATGGGTATTTGATAAAAATATATGTATTTTTAATAAGTATAGATACAGCAATATGGATGCATGTATATTTTCATGTCTCTCTCTGTATGTCTGTAAGACTGATTTTATGAATGTATATACGTATGCCTGCACTACTGTCTATCAGTATGATCGTATCATGTATGTTTCTGGCTGATTGTAATATGAATGCATGCCTCTTTGTAATTGTACTTTGTATGCATGCATGCCTGTCTGTTTAATTGTATGTGCATGTATGAATGATTGTAATATATCTATCTGTCTCTATGATTGTATTATAACTATCTGGCTGATTCTAGTATTTATGCATGGCTGTCTGTAATTGTATTATGTAAGTATTATTCCTGTCTCTCTCTTATATATTTAAATATATATATATATATAAATATATATATATATATATATTAAATATTATATATTATACATACACATATAATGAATGTGTATATCTCTATTTACACTTAAAATTATTTTATAAGTGAAATTAAGAGTAAAATTCACTAAAAGCTGCATTTATCTAATTTTTTCTATATAAGGACATTTAACTATGTATGTTTCATTCATTCATAAAGATATCTACCAAAATATTTTCAATAATAATTTAACCGAACTATCTAATTCTGATAACTTTTATTACCAGCTTCTACGTATCTTCATTCTCTGTTTACCATTAGAATACTTTAGGATAATTTTATATATTTTTAAAGAAAACTAAAAACTGAAAGACATGTTTAAAACCGTTTTTGAATTATCTATACTGAAAGTTTGAATTAAAATAACGTATATAAAATTTTCTTTAAAAATATAATGTACTGTAATTTATAAATTATTTTTAATATCTATAACAAGAAATGTTACATTTATTCCCTTCTGATACAGATCATGAAATCCTTTTCTCTCCATAAATAATTATATTTTATATAACAACAATGTATATAAAATATAACATAATAACTATATATGTTTAATGTCTCTCATAAACAACCCTTCTGCAATTATATTACCAAAAAGAATTTAACCGACCTGTCTAATTCTGATAACAATTTTTATTACCTGCTTCTACGTATCTCAATTCTTTGTTAAACATTGGAATAATTTAGGATAATTATCTTTGTTTTAAAGAAAACTAGAATTAAAAGGCATATTTAAACCCTTTTGAAGTTATCTATACTGAAAGTTTGAATTAAAATAACGTATATAAAATTTTCTTTAAAAATATAATGTACTGTAATTCATAAAGTATTTTTAATCTCTATGACATGAAATAATACATTTATTCCCTTCTGATACAGATCATAAAATCCTTTTCCCTCCCATAAATAAAGAATTATATTTCATATAACAGCAATGTATATAGAGCAAGCCATATTTGAAATTACAATGAACTGATCGATTTAAATATTTCTTGTACAGTTTATATTCAAACTTTCTCTTGTTTGTCACGAACTCAGTTAAGTGCGTAGGGTTTTCCGGAAGCATTATTTTATTCAGAACTGGATGCATTTGAAAGCCATATGTGTATCTCTGTTTTATTGTATCTTACGTTGGATGGTTTATTTTTAAATTAAGTTGAATGGGGAATAAGTTAATGCTTTTGTAGACATGAAACTCAGAAGGAAAATTTGTATAAATAAAATACACACATAAACTACAATAAAAAAGTTTAATTCTAAAAACTTTGAAAAAAAAACATTATTGAAGTTACAATGGGCTTTCGATGAAAATATATGTATTATATATGTATTTGATGAAAATATATGTATGTATATAGTTTTTATTAAGTATACATACAGAAATATTGATGCATGTATATTTCCATGCCTCTCGCTCTGTATGTATGCAATATTATTTTGTGCTTGTATATATGTACGTCTATCAGTATGATCGTAATATATATGTCTGTCTTAATGTATAAGGTATGCATGCATTTTGTATAATTGTATCGTGTATGTATATCTGTCTGTATGATTGTATTATAACTATCTGACTGATTGTAGTATGTCTGCATGCCTGTCTCTAACTGTATGTATTATTACTATCTTTCTGTGAATGTATGTATATATATATATATATATATATATATATATATATATATATATATATATATATATACATCTATATATACACTAGCATATAGCCTGTTATATGACGGCAGAGTAAAATTTTTAATTTTCCAGAACTGTAAAGTACTTATGAAGCAGGTAAAAAAAATGGTTTCTTTTTTGGCTGAGAATTATCTTGCAACAAAAAATAATCGATGATTAAATTTAAAATAATCACATATGAACCTAATCTATTATTTAAGCCAAATATAAAAGAATACTTAATATCTGAGTGTATTGATAAAACGTATGACCATAATGTAGATGATATTTAAATAATTTAATATAAGAAATGATTAAAAGTGATGGTTAAAGGAATGACGTCTTAATGCTTGAAAAAATGTTATTTTTACCTATTTATTGTATGATATATAGATAAATTTAGTCACCTGCTGTTAAGCAGTGCAAATAGGGCTTGAAAAAAGGGCATTAAAAACTCGAAAACAGGGGAAGGGATGGTTTTCGAACGTTTTAAAGATAACAGTATTTTTCGCCTTGATATGAAGCATATGTATACCAGTTTATTTTAAAATCGGATCTATCGTTTTTGAGAAGATGAACTTTACTCGCTGTGAATTTTGTTAACTCTAACTCATCAAGTATGTATATGGATGCCTCTATCCATTCCAGGTCCAACCGCTTCACAAATTCGAGGACAAAGAGACAGGTAACTAAGGCTGTTATTATATAAAAGAGATTAATTGTCCAAAATCTGGATGATTCTTGAACCTTCTTTGCTGTTTGAGCTAATGTTCTGCTTTTATATAAATGCTGAGTCCCGTCAGTTGGGGTCAGTTCTTTGTTCTGTTCTCAAGCGAGTTCTCAAGCTTCTGTACTAATAAATCCAATTGTTGGTTTAACATATCTTTCCATCATTTAATTTTGATACAATATTATAATTAGTATCATACTTTACTTATCCAATCCCCTATATAATAATAGCGTACGTTATCTGTCCGTCTGTCCTTTGATTTTTGAAGCGGTTGGACCTGGACTGGCATTATTGTATTCTTCCTGAGTTAGGATTAGCAAAATTCAAAGCAAGTTCAAAAACGTTTGAAATCCACCAATTTCCCCCTTTTTCGATCGTTTAATGACATTAATTCAAACCCTATTTTCCCCAGTTAAAAGCAGGCGAAGATTAAATTCATCCATTTACCACATAAGTGGATGAAAAAACATTTTCATGTTTAAAACGTTCGAAATGCACTCCTTCACCCCTTTTCGAGCATTTAATGTCATTATTTCAAGCCTTTTCCCCCCTGTTAAGAGCAGGTGATTAAATTCATCAATTTATCATATTATAAGTAGAGGAAAAAAACATTTTTTCTAGCATAATGCCTTCATTCCTTTAACCATCTCGTTTAACACTTTGACTGCCAAGCCAAAATTGCAAATGTTCACAACGGGGCCAAACTTTTTTTTGTGTGTAATTTGTATTTTTTTCAACATAAAACTATATATAAAAACTATATTTCAAAACAAACAATATTTTAAAACAAACTCTCTCTATTTATATATATTCCCTTTTTTGTTGCATGTTCCAAATATTTAATTTTTCATAAAACTTAGCTCATAAAATCGTCACATATACCAATTTGCGCAAACCACGTATACCTAACACATCGTAGGGAGCCCAACAATCAAACTCCAATACGATTTTCATGTAACTGATAACATCTTTGATAGCCATGGCCTGAAGTGTTAAAACACCATGGCTATCATATCGGATAGCCAGTGTCTCAACGGAAATATCACTGGATATCACATATGATAGCCATGACAGTCAAAGTGTTAATCATTTCTTATTTTTAGCTATTTAAATATCGTCTGCATTATTTTCATACTTTTTATCACTGAACTCAGATATTACGCAAATAATTTTCTTTTATATTTGGCTTAAATAATAGATTAGGTACACATATGTGATAATTTTAAATTGAATCATCGATTATTTTTGTTGTAAAATGAAAATTTTATGACCGGTATTAAAAACAAATTCTGTCTACCTCTAGGGTGTAGTGAAAATGTTAGTTTCATTCCTTCACTATCAATAATTACTGTGACAAAATAATTGGGAAGAATTCAACGTAGATAAGAAAAGTTTGAATTTTATTATCAGTATGAACCAGTAAGAAAATACCAGTAAGAAAATTTTATTACCAGTATGAACAACAAATTCTTTTCACAAATGTCTAGGAGTCTATTTCACTAACTAATAAATATCTAGCGCTTAAGTTATATGTGTTTCAAAATTAAGAAGTTTGTTCGTCTGTGTGTTTGTCTTTTATACATAACCACACATTTTGTAATCGATTATCTAAATTTTGGACATCATCCATATATACTGCCCAATAATCACTCTCAATATTAAAAGCTTTGCTGTTTATTCTATCACGTAATATTACAAGATAAATTAAGATTGGCAACTAACATGCGGTCAGTAAAGATAAACAAATTATTGAGAGTGTACCAGATAGTTCTCAGCCAAAAAACAATCCTTTTTTTACCTGCCTCATAGGGTACTTTACAATTCTGGAAAATTAAAACTTTTACTAATCCCGTCACATGACGGGCTATATGCTAGTTCAAAATATTTTTTAAACAAGTCCAAACTGTCTTAATTCAATTTTTAACACTGAAAATCTATGGTTATCAGATTTATTGAAAAAAAAACTAAAACCAATAAACTTTTCGAACTCTTTTCTGAATTATCTCCCTGTAATCCTCTAGAAAATTTCTTCTAAAGATATAACATACTATAATTCCTAAAGTGTGTTTACCTAGAACTTACATTTAAACCATTTTGAAACTGACAGTAAGAATTTTTTATTCCTCCATAAGTAATAAAAAAAATTATATTTCATACCATTAATGAATCGAGAGCAAGCCGTATTTGAAATTCTAATGAACTGATCGATTTGAATATTTCTTTGTGCAGTTTTATATTCTAACTTTCTCTTCTTTGCCGCAAACCTAGTTAAGTGCGTTGAGTTTCCAAAAGCACTATTTTATTCAGCTTTAAACGCATTTGAAAACCATATGGTGCGTCCTTATTTTGAGATCTTGCGTTGGAAGGTTTAATTTTAAATTAAGTTCAGTTGGGAATATATTAATCCTTTTGTAAATATTAATAAGTATGTTGAAATATTTAAGTAATTCGAGTACATACCATATAAACTATGAGTATAACAACTCTATATTATATTTCTATTTTTAATATATGTGAAGAATTAATGTTTTTATGTTAGTGTAGTTGTATGATGCTTTACTATAACAAAATAAAGGTATTTATGTTGTTGAATTCATACCTAAATAGAAATGATGCCTTAAATTACTTCTATTTTTTTTATTTCAATGTACATTTTTCGTTTCCAAAAATGAGATTAAAGTTTTTCGAAACGTTTAATATTTTCCTCTGAAATTTTAAGCTTAAATTTCTTGAATTTCATATCTATGTTTATTTCTTTTCCTGTTTATATATATATATATATATATATATATATATATATATATATATATATATATATATATATATATATATATATATATATATATATATATATATGTATGTATATGTATAATATATATATATATATATATATATATATATATATATATATATATATATATATATATATATATATATATATATATATATATATATATATATATATATATAATATATATATATATATATATATATATATATATATATATATATATATATAATATATATATATATATATATATATATATATATATATATATATATATATATATATATATATATATATATATATATATATATATATATATACATATATATATATACATATATATATACATATATATATATATATATATATATATATATATATATATATTAGATCATGGGGAAAATTTCAAGTAAATAGAGTACTTACCATATAAATTATGAGTATAACTACTGAGTGTCCCTTTAAAAATGTACAGCAGACAGAAGAAAGTGGAATTCACTTACCTGCAAGATAAGATATGAAATATGTGTATTAGAAAATAAATTTTAAAATGAAAGTGATTTACAATATATTTTATTCTGTAAATTAAATTTTTATGTTATCTAACGTTTGAAAAATTTACAAAAACAAAACTTTTAATAATTATTAACCCCTTCAGATAAAATGACGAGTCTAGCTCGTCATTGGGTTTTCATTCCATACCGCGCAATGACGAGCTACACTCGTCATGCAACTAAAGTTAATGTTAAATATGATAATTAATTTAGTTTATAATTTCTAGTATACTGAATTTAGCAATACTTTTGTTACTTGTGGAAATACCAGGTCACTATTATATATTGTTTATTTAGAATTTCTTGGTACAAGTCGCTGCCAAATTGATGAGTCAGAATAAAAGAAAACCTACTAAGAAATGCAGTGTGTGTTACAAGAATCAAATTAGAAGTGAGACTCCCTAGTGGTGTAAACAATTAAGAATTCCTTTGCACTTTGTTTTGAAAAGTACCACTAGCTTGAAGACTATTATCTGTATACCTTATTAATGTTTTGCTTTGACATTTTCTTAATTATACCTTTTCTGATATTATTTAACACTATGTAAAAAGTGGATTCTAATTAGGAATATGTAAGAATTGTAAAATGAAACAAGTTTTTTAAATAAAAAATAAATGGTTACTTCAAGCACAGTTTTTCATTATTAAATCGTACCGAAAGGGGTGAATTAGAATTACCGTCATCAAATTAACATTTGTTCTACAAAATAAAATATACTTTGTTTTAACCCTTCTTCGATTTCCATCATCACAGTTAAGTTAAAAAAATTTACTCAAAACAGGTGAACTGTAAATTGGTTGTTGCTAGCAACTTTTTTCGTGACTATTACGAAAGGAACATGACTGTGAAAAAAAAAACAAATGTCACAGTCATGATAGCGGGTCATTTCGCTGTTTGCTGTGGTTAGAAGTAATGTGTGATTTATTGAATATTTTTCAGAACTAATATGAGGTTTGTATGCCATTAAAAGAAGCGATAATCAGTGGAAGAAAAGTGTGTGTTTTTTGTATTTCTGTTATTTTTTGTGCAGTTTATAGTGAATATCCCAAATACTCTTATCAAAAACGATTGGAAGAGATTGACAAAATTTACATTACTATAATTTCTTTTCATTTCTAATGTATAAGAAATTAATTTGTGCCTTAATAAGAAAAACATTACTTTTTTTAACTATCCTCAGATTTAAAAATGATACAACGATATAAATAATTTCTTATTTATTTTGTACTAAGCTAAAAATGTAAATTTGCATGAGGATTTATATTTTCATCACACTGCTTTTTAATTATTTTATATAATATATTTTTTCTTGGATTTTTTAAACATTTTTCCTTTAATCTAGATTATAAATTATATCATTCTGATTTATCTATGAAAAAAATAAAAAAATCATGAAAGTTAATATGGTTAAACTTCAAAGAATAAGTAATAATTAGATTCTTAAGATATAAAAAATTTTCTTCTAATATACAAATTCCAAAGAATATTTCACATGTAAATGAATTTTTATTTTTCTATTTGGTGCACATACTTTGTTTTTGTTTAAATCTATTACTTTATATAACAAAACAAAATCATTTTTTTAAAGTCAGAGCCTTCATAGAATATAAGTGATAATGATCATTTACAAGATATAAAAAAACATTAATGAATTAAATTAATGAAAAGTTATATCACGTGTAAATGGATTTCTATTTTTTCATTTCGTGCATATACTTTTTCTTTTTGTTTAAATATACTGCTTTATATAACAAAAAAATCATTTTTATAAAGTCAGAGACTAATAATATTCAATTTGGAGCAAAAATATTAAAATTAATAAACGCATAAATTTTAAAAATCGAAATTTTTATTCCAAAATTAATTTTTGGTTGCGTATGTATTTTATAAAAAATTTATTTTTCAATGTACATTTACACCAGTGTTAAAAATCAATAAAGTCAAGTCAATAAACTACAGAATTCCACGGTTTGAGGTTTGGTTTGGAGAGCTACGGTCTACTTTTTGCAACACGAAGGCTAATGAGACCGAGACCTACTGCTTAAAGCCGATTCCGAACGGCAACGAACACCCATGCCATAGTGGGATTCGAACCCATGAACTCCGGAACGGAAGATCAGCACCCTAACCAATCGGCCATCGTTCGGCACAGAATTTACGGATTAAGGAAGTATCTCAAGCCCGCCTGTCCCTACTCTATCCACGGCTTTTTTGATTCATAACAATTAAACTTAGCCTTGTTTTTCTTTGCAATGAACCTCTTTATTATAACAACTTTATTCTAAACAGACCAACTATTTTATATTGAATCAAAAATAGTCTGTTATGACGAAAACTTGCAGCTGTTAACGTACTTAGTTCTCTAAGATATTCTTTAATATACATTCATTATATTCAGTAGAAATTTTTCTATTTTTCACAAGTTAAAATCAGGCATTTTGAATAATTTTATTGGTTTCTAAATCGAAATTAAAATGAATAACTCAGACTTCACCAAAAGAAACTTCTCTTTTTCTGTATTATTTTGTTGTTCTTCTAATAAGTCATGCTAGATTAATCTACACATTTGTTTGCCTGTTATAACATTTGATCCGAAATACCTTCGTTTGTTCTTTTAATTTCTAACTGGATCTTCTTCTATTTCCAACAACCAGCGGAAGTTACATTTCCCCGATTATTAACAATTAATTGGTTCTTTGAAAATTAAAATCTGTCACAAGAGAAACTACGAGATCTAGTTTCAATATTTAATAACTGAAACATTTCCTTTCTCTCTCTTATCGATTAGTTGCCGTGAAAATAAATTGTGATATCAATTTTTAATCTGCATTTAAACTCGCGACTAAAACTGCCTTTTTTGATTAATTTTAAATTAAAACTATAAGCCTCGTCTTTGTTTAACATGGACATTTAAACTTAATTATATATATCTTCAAGTTTTGACTCTATTTTAATATGATCATAAATATTTCTGTTACACAAAAATCTTATACTAAAATTGACATAAAATTACTATTACTAAAAAATAAGGAAATATTTTCATAGAAATTGAGGCATCCATTAATATTTTTTGAAATTGCTCATAGTGCACTGTATATTAACCAATTGTTTGTATTTTTCTTTTCTTATACAAAGTAAAGGTATAATTGTAATCGTAAAAACTTTCGGTCTTCAGATTAAGCCTAAAATACTGGGCATATTTGAGGTCGTTTAGAAATAATTTTTGTCATTAACCTGGGTTAGTTTGTAGTGAATACACTTAACCTGAACTGTTACTTAAAAAAAAGATAGATTTGCAATATATTGAAAGAGTTTCAAAAGAATTTATACTTAAAATTTTTCAGAAATGACAAATATAAAATTTCAAGCAAAATTATAATAAGGATTGAAATATACAAAGGTTGGAACTTTAATAGTGGAAACAGTTCTGTAAAAACTCTAAGTGACAAAATGAAAGAATGTCGCGTATATACAAGTAAGATACATATCTATCTTATCTATCAGCAAAAAGATTCGTTCTTGCTACTTCACGCGCATGGTTAGTGACTGGAAGAACAGATCCCTGTATTAGCTTGCGGTCTAAAGTAAGTGTAGTCATTATGCTTTCCAAACATAAAATGTTTTATAGGTCGTACAGCGCGATGATGTCATGTAGAGCTTCAGGAGGCCTGGGGAAATCTGCATTGTCTTACGGAACTGTAGCAAGATGGGCAAAAGCCTTCTAAGAAGGACGCCAAAATGGGGCAGACATGCATCGGCTAGACGTCCTAGTGTCAGTGAAGAAAAAGTGCAGGCTGTTGCAGCACTAATGGACAGTGATCGACGACAAATGATTCGTGAGCTGGCCCGACACATACGACTGTGCTGCACATTCAAAAACCTTACTTAATTCCTGAGATGAAGGAATTACTTTGTGGCATTCACTTCAGATATGTTCCAGAGATTCTTGCGGCAATAGACCGGTCCATTCGAACTATCAACAGAACAGACACTGCTACTGGTGTTCTAAGACTTCCACATCGCTGGAAAATGGTTATACATAATGCTGGAGACTATACTGAAGGATTGTAAATCATGGTGACATAAAACTCTTTTGTATTCCATGTAAATAACTAGTTGCCACTGTTAAAGTTCCAATTCTTGAAAGCTATGATATATAATTTTGTTACCAAAAAGTACTTCCTATAACTTAAGATAGTTGATTTGTTGAATACCTGCAATTCAAATTGAATTCAAAATGAATTTCAGGATGAATTTCAGGTGATAAAAGAGACTACAAAAAGTTAGATTTTACTTATGCATTTTAATTTTTTGCTGGGGTAATCATAAATTTTAAATAAATATGTTATACATAATTTTTTAAAACCTATTTCATCCATAGTCAGTTACATGTAACATGTAACATCCTGAAGGTTGCAGCCAACCTCTCGTACTGGTGGCGTAGGCTTTGAGCGCAACATCGGGAACACAAATAGTCCAGCATGCACCTAAGTAGTCAGTTACAAGGAGCAATCATAAAAACATAACAGTAAGGGTCAATGCATTGTTTTAAATTATAAATCTGCTACGAATCACTATTGGTATGGGTAGGCCAAATACTAAGTGAGACGCATTCGGCTAATTGCTCTGAATCGTTCCTGCCTGGAGCCATTATGACTACTTTAAATATTACGTTTGCACAAACTGACAAAGAAACTTTGGCACTTTAAACAGACATTTTTACCATATATGAATGCATTTTAACTAGCTTCATTGTGATGTCTGTGTGTATGTATATACTCCTTATACATCCTGGATAATTCGAAAACGATAGAAAGTTAAATTTTTATATTGATAAGCATTGTAACATCCAGTTGTGCCCTTTTATTGCAATATGTATTCTACATAAAAAAAAACTTCAGTTTAAAGAATATTAAAACATTAAGAGCTGCCGCCAAAAGACAGAGCTTCCACTCTATAAATCGTTGAACTATTGTAGAAATATTTTATGCCATTAGAAAGTAATATTTTAGAAAATGTGTAACTGTCGATCTTATTACAGAATTGAAGGATTGTATTTCACATTCAAATAAAATACTTTTAATACTAAAACGTTCGAATAATGTTCAAGGTTAATGTTCAAAATGTTCAAGGTTTTTTAATATTAAAACCTTGCTTCCTGATGTTCCTCAAAATGTCGGAGGTGGATATATATATATATATATATATATATATATATATATATATATATATATATATATATATATATATATATATATATATATATATATATATATATATATACACATATATATGAACATATGTATGTATATATGCATATATTCACATACACACTTATTTATATATGTAAAGAAATATAAACTAGATCAGGAAATGAATGTAGGCATTTTGTATAAAACCCCTAAGGCACCCCGAGAAAATTCTCATGGGTTTTAAATCTGAGGTCAAGGGCGAAAATTCCCTCGCCCTTTTCCTTTTCCTTTTTTAACTCCTAACCTAAATTGACACCTGGGGCTATAGTTTACGCCCTCAGATAAGGGGTCTGACCAATTATAACACTCTACATTGCCCTATGGAACAATTTAGGAAATTTCCTAACAAAAAGAAGATGCACGCTATAGGAGGCAGATTTTCTGAGAGATTTTCCCAAATATTTTTTCTGAGATGTTCTCAATATATCCTGTTTCTGTAATGAAGCGGGTACCCGTCCTCCAAAGATCTAATAATCAAGGTCTTTAACTAAAACGGTGTCACTTTTATGGGCCATGACTTCAACCACCCATCGTGAAATCCATCTTATATATATATATATATATATATATATATATATATATATATATATATATATAGATAGATAGATAGATAGATATATAGATATATAGATAGATATATAGATATAAAGATATAAAGATATATAGATATATAGATATAAATATATATATAGATATATAGATAGATATATAGATAGATATATAGATGGATATATAGATATATAGGTAGATATATAAATATATAAATATATAGATATATAGATAGCTACATAGATAGATATATAGACAGATATATAGACAGATATATAGATAGATATATAGATAGATATATAGATGGATATATAGATACATATATAGATAGATATATAGATATATAGATAGATATATAGATATATAGATATATAGATATATAGATAGATAGATAGATATTACAGTTCTTTATAAAAGAGTATGCAGGGCTTCGATTTAAAATTACTCTAACGAGAGTTATACCGTTAAATGAAGTACAGTAAAAAATATGTAAAATATAATAAGCTTACAAGAAAGTGATGTGGCATCCACATCAGGCTTTTTACTGTGTATTAAAAAAATATATCTAGGAATGTACTTTTAATTACGGTGAATACTAATTATGATAAATAATACTATGAACATGTACAATGACTTAGTAAGCTCTTGTCTTGTTTAATGGTGTTATACCCTCAGTAACTACGCAAAATACCTTCCGTTTTAAAAAACCTCTAACAGTTTTATAAAATTCTCATTAATAAACAATGCGTAAAATTTCCAGAGTGACTGAGAAAAAATTAATACACTTAGAACTCTTTGAAGTCACAGATAAATATAAAATTCCAACAATAAAAAAAATTTTAAGTCTTAAAAAAGGATGTTTGGCAAAAGACAAATTTTAATGTAATGAAACATTTATTCTTTTGCAAAAAATTGACTGAATTATGCCTAGCTTGAGTAAAGACTAGAAATAAAAATCCATTTAGAATTTTCGCCGAATACTGGTATTTTAACGGTTCCTTGTCCCCTTAAGGAATTAAAATATCACCTATGTAAGAAATATTCAAAAGTAAAGGAATAAATTTATATAAAAAATTCTTATGCAAACCTTTCTTCCATAAAAACTTTCTATCATAGACCTACGTAAAGTGAATTTATTATAGAGGATTTTATACGTGGAATCTCTTTTATAAAGTTTTAACCTATGGAATGTTTTAAAAAAATAAAATTTTCGTTTTTAACTCTATTATACAAAAATTCTAAAACGTTTCTATTAAAAAGTATTATAGTAAAAATATGCTTTAAAAAGGAAGATCTTGCATTTAAATTTTTGTGAATTTAATCTTTTATCTTTGACGTCCTGATACATTGTGCAGTTATATTATTTATTTATAAGATCTTCATTATAGTTAATTAAAAATAACAACGTTTATATGAAACCTTTAAGAACTGCAAAAGTATATAAAAATATTTTCTTTTGATGTAACTGCCTTTAATTTGAACATAAAGGCTTTAATAACGGTACGGACTTCTGTTTGCCACGGAAAGGCACACCTATATAGAAATGATACAACTTTGTATTTAAAATAATCCTTTAGTAACAAAATTAAAATTTCTATATGGTATATAATTGTCTTAATTTCTGTATACAAATTAATTAAATTATATGTCAAACTATAATTATATCATATTTGTAAATAATTTTTAAATACTATATACACGTAATGTTTGTTTGTTAGAGTTAGAGTAATATAAATGCTGGAAATCCATGCTGCAAACAAGAGAATAACACGAAAATGTCTTTGATACAACAAACGTATACCCCAGAGCGAAACAGATTGAATTTTCAAAGGGACAACAAACTTAGTCAGCAAATTTAACTGTTAGATCCGATGAAAAACTGATCCATTTGTCGGCGACAGCTGTAAAATGTGTTAAATGGACAGAAAATTCAAATCTATTGCAAAAACTTTGGAAAATGTGTTGGAAGAATTTTCAGTCCAGACCACTCCTTTGAATAAGATATTTTGTGACTGGGAAAATAGATTTTAAGGAGTTAAAATGAGAGATAGGAGGTTTTTTAAGAGATATTAAATTGAAATAATTTTGAAATATTACATATACATATATATGCATTTATATATACCGGGTGGCTATAATTAAACTGACAGTGCTCACAGTGTTCTGTAGCGCGATCTATTTGCGAAAATGAAGCTACATTTTGTAGGAAGATTAAACAGGAGGGGGACGAAGAATTCCGGGAAAAATCAAAGTAGCTCCAAAAGTCACCGGTAGGGGAAAATTTTGCGCTGTGTAATAGAAGATAGAGTGTTGAGAAATGCAAATCAATACAGAAATTAATTTCTTAACTATGCCAATGGATGTAACGTGACATTTGAATAAAGAACTTCTTCTTCTGCTCAGCTTACGTGATATTGCAGATCACGAGACTTTATCGGTGTTTATGTAGATTTTACGCTTTTTTTAAAAGAGTTGCCATATTGCACTTGAACTAAATCAGAAAATGTGCATAATAAAAGTAATTTTATTCTGTATTAATTTGCATTTGTTAACACTCTATTTTCTATAGCACAGCGCCAAAGATTCCTCTATCGGTGACTTTTGGAACTAATTTGTTTTTGCGCGGAATCCTTCGCCCTCCGTCTTGTTTAATTTTCCTACAAAATGTGGCGTTATTCTCGCAAATTGATCGCGCTACAGAACACTGTGAGCACTGTCAGTTTAATTATGGCCACCCTATATATATATATATATATATATATATATATATATATATATATATATATATATATATATATATATATATATATATATATATTATATATATATATATATATATATATATATATATATATATACATAACCGAATAAGTATAAAAGTGCTGAACAAGGAAAAAGCTATTTAGCAAACAGTAATAACGATGCAGTGCTGCTACTGAAAGAGACCGGCACAAGTCTAGTTAAAACTTTATTTTAGTGCTTCTAAAAAGGACATGTTTACTAGTCAACAACAGACAAGAAAAAGACACAAATCACTGTACTCGGACAGAGGTGCACCCAAGAGCAAATGCAGAAAGAATTTTTCCAATGGACATGAAACTTACTCAGTGAATTTAAGTGTTAAGATCAGAAAAAAGCGGAATAATTTGCCATCGACAGCTGGAAAACGTGTTGAATAGACAGAAAATGTATATCTATAGGACAGAAAGCTTTGGGAAATGTATCAAAAGAATTTTAAGTCGAGGACTCTCCTTTGATTAAGGCATTTAGAGGCTGGGAAAAATATTTTAAGGAATTAGAATGGGAAAGAGGAGGTTTTTAAGGAAATATTAAAGTAAAATAATTTTGATATATTACTCCCTCACTCTCTCACTCTCTTCTCTCTCTCTCTCTTTTCTTCCTCTCTTCTCTCACTCTTTTCTCTCTCTCTCACACACACATTATATACGTATATACATGCATATACATATATATAAGCACATACACGTTACTTCGTATATAATACTTTTATAACAAAAGTAAAAGGAGCAACAACTATTTTTTAAATTCCTATATATAATTATACTTTTTTTATAGCCCTAATGGGATAAACCAAAGGAAAAGATCCTATTGTAATACAACCTACTACGTACTAAGTTAAATTATAAAATAATAAGAACTATATTATCCACTTAAAAATGTTCATAGATTTTTCATATTCAGTAAGATGTTGGAAAACAGTATAAAAATTGAAACACGGCCTTTGATTTTAGTATTCTACTCATTTTGTCTCCTATTGGAATTTTTCCAAGATCTGAAAACCGAAAATGACACTTTTTTGGGAAATGATAGTTCGTGACTCCCTATAAATACTCACTGCGGAAAGGGAAATATGGAAAGCTGATCAATATTCAGAACGTATTTCAGTGTGCAGTCAAATAGTCTTCTTTTCTGTTGTTACTGACTGTCTGTGTTTGGAGGCAGAGAAATATTTTGTGGTGAATATAACCTCTGTAATCATGAAATGGTCAATATGCATTATTTACAAGTTAGTTCTCATTGTTAAAGGCGAAATGGTACAAGTCTATTCCTTTTAACCTGAACCTAATTCAATAACTAAATATCTTTTATTCATAATCAATTTATTCAAGAGAGTGATTTAACTTGGTGATGAGCGTAGAATAAGCGAACTTTCGGGATTTTCATAAAACTCATATTAGAAATGAAGCTAAGTAGAGTCTTTCAAAGAAAAAGAAAAAACAGTCCTTCATTAAAAAATTTATTTTTAGACTTCTTTCATCTTTTTTAATTTATTCAAAAGAGTGATCATTTCTACGGACACGTAGAATTCAAATTTTCCAGATTTTCCTACAACTCATATTAAAAATGAAGCTAACTAGAGTCTTTCAAAAAGAAAGAAAAAACAGTCCTTCATTAAAAAAATCTATTTTTAATTTTTTTTCATCTTTTTTAATTTATTCAAGAGAGTGATCATTTCTACGGAAATGTGGATTGAAGTTTCGGGATTTTCATAAAACTCATATTAGAAATGAAACTAACTAGAGTCTTTCAAAGAAAAAGAAAAAACAGTCCTTCATTAAAAAATCTATTTTTAATTTTTTTCATCTTTTTAAATTTATTCAAGAGAGTGATCATTTCTACGGAAGCTCAGAATTCGAACTTTCGGGATTTTCATAAAACTCATATTAGAAATGAAGCTAAGTAGAGTCTTTGAAAGAAAAAGAAATAAAAGTCCTTCATTAAAAAATCTATTTTTAATTTTTTTTCATCTTTTTTAATTTATTCAAGACAGTGATGATTTCTACGGAAATGTGGATTGCGAAGTTTCGGGATTTTCATAAAACTCATATTAGAAATGAAGCTAACTAGAGCCTTTCAAAGAAAGAGAAAAAAACAGTCCTTCAGTAAAAATCTATTTTTAGATTTTTTCATCTTTTTTAATTTATTCAAGAGAGTGATCATTTCTACGGAAATGTGGATTGAAGTTTCGGGATTTTCATAAAACTCATATTAGAAATGAAGCTAACTAGAGTCCTTCAAAGAAAAAAAAATAGTACTTCATAAAAAAATCTATTTTAAGATTTTTTTCATCTTTTTTAAATTATTCAAGAGAGTGATCATTTCTAAGGAAATGTGGATTGCGAAGTCTTGGGATTTTCATAAAACTCATATTACAAATTAAGCTAACTAGAGTCTTTCAAAGAAAAAGAAAAAAGTCCTTCATTAAAAAATCTATTTTTAGATTTTTTCATCTTTTTTAATTTATTCAAGAGAGTGATCATTTCTACGGAAATGTGGATTGAAGTTTCGGGATTTTCATAAAACTCATATTAGAAATGAAACTAACTAGAGTCTTTCAAAGAAAAAGAAAAAACAGTCCTTCATTAAAAAATCTATTTTTATATATTTTTTTTATCTTTTTTAATTTATTCAAGAGAGTGATCATTTCTACGGAAAAGCAGAATGCGAAGTTTCGGGATTTTCATAAAACTCATATTATGAATGAAGCTAACTAGAGCCTTTCAAAGAAAAAGAAAAAACAGTCCTTCAGTAAAAATCTATTTTTAGATTTTTTTTCTTTTTTAATTTATTCAAGAGAGTGATCATTTCTACGGAAAAGAG
>CM063511.1:45853540-45878540 GCA_032207245.1 Pardosa pseudoannulata | reverse complement strand
TCGTCAAGCATATCGCGTCATGCATGCCATAGAATGACGTTAAGCCGCCATTGAACTGGTGTTTAAAAGGTTGCATCTTGTCGCTACCGGTAGTCTTCGTATAGTGGCCATGTATTCCGTACGTGACTACTGCGACATGTACCTGATGTACGGCGGATGTAATTCAAATGCCTTACGAACTGTTAGGGAATATGTCAGTGCATATATTGCTGTTTATATGTTCAATAAAGGTTTTTTTTTCTTGCATGGCAGTGACGTCATACTTTGTTTTTCGTATTTTTCTCGTAAACTATGGATCGTACAGAAACGCTTCTTTGCTCAGTTTTCAAGTATTCCCAACGAGGAATCTAGCTGTGCAGAATATATGCGATCGTTTTCTGACAACCTGTATTCTAATACAGATCTTAAAAATCTTCAAATTTCAATTATTTGAAAATTATAATGTTCATTTTTCAAATAATAAACATTATATATTTTTAGAGAAAATTAGTTCTGCTGTAAGTGGTAAAAATACCAGTTTAAAGTGTAAAATACCAGTCAAGGGCATTTTTCAAAAACTATCCAAAAATCTCGATTCATCAACAGTAGTACTTCTTCTAAAGTACGCAAAGTTCATGATTTTCACATTAAACACCGACTGAGTGTAACAATTTACATTCTGTTCAGCTGTTTTTACCTCTTCCCGTGGGTCATCAACGGGGACATGCCGGGGCAGGACCGGTTTGAACTGCAGAGAAACTTCGGACTTCTCCCAGCCAATAGACGTGTCCGTTCGTTTGGAGGATTTTGCCCCCTCCCCCCGCAACGCTCTGGAGTGGACCCCTGTTTTTTCTCCGCGAGGCTGTCTGATTTTTTCAGGGGACATGGTTGCAACCATAGAGTAAGCATAGGAGACCGACCACTTCGACCTAGATTTGCGCTCCCCCGGTGTCAGACCATCTGAACTAATTGGCGCTTTGGTAGTGGTCTGGGACCTTGGCGATGGTCTGCTGCTATGCAGTCTGTGATCTTAACATTGATTTGGTTTGGTTTGGTTTGGAGCGCTAAGGTCTACTTTTTGCAACACGAGGGCTAATGAGACCGGGACCTACTGCTTAAAGCCGATTCCGAACGGCTACGAACATCCGTACCATAGTGGGATTCGAACCCACGAACTCCGGTACCGAAGGCCAGCACCCTAACCAATCGGCCATCGTTCAGCTGATCTTAACATTGGAGGCCCTAATCCTTTTGCGATTCTAAACGGTTACCAGAAGTCTTATTATTATTACAATAAAAAATGTATTCAATTTTTGTTTTCTTAACAAAAAAAGAACACATTTTTTTATTTGAATTTTTATATTATCTGATAGCGAATAAAAATAGCAAAATAATACTATATAGTAGTTTTGATGTAAAAGCAGAAAGCTTTTACACAATTAATACACAGATTATTTTCAGAAATATTTCAATTTATAGAAAAGTGCAATGATTAAAGATCAATTAAAGGGTAAATTTCATAATTGATATTCAATCTCTGTACAAAGTGTCAATATTAGATAAACATAATTAATCATCGACATTAGAATACTAAAGAATACACATTTGTGAATTAATTATAAACTGATAAATTTGTATTAAATATATTCTATATAAGCTAACTATATAGTGAATTATATAACTATTAACTATTAATAACTATTAGTGAATTAACACAGAGCTACATAAAATCATTCTAGAAAAGCAATTATGATTGGTTTTGCTTTTAATAGCTTAATTTATAAAATAAAAAAAAAAATCAATAAAAAGCTATAAAAGCACCCCTACGCCAATTTTTTTTCAAATAATTAAGAAAAAGTCGCCAAAAGAGCGATGAACATAACTATCTGGTAACCATACTTTAGTTCCGTTGGTCTGACACCGTTGGCGTTACTTTCTATGCGAGTCCCATGTTACAGTAGTGCATCGCTATTGCCTATAGAGAATGTGCACATGACGTTAAGTGCAGCAAAAATGGCAGCTCAACTTCCTCGTTGGCAAAACATTTGAATTTCCTACGGATTGTGTTTGTTATTGGGGGTTTAATTTTGTCAATTATCTTAAAACTAGCATATAGCCCATCATATGACGGGATTAGTAAAATTTTTAATATTCCAGAACTGTTAAGTACCCAATGAGGCAGGTAAAAAATGGTTTGTATTTTGGCTGAGAATTATTTGGTTCACTCTCAATAATTTACTTATCGTCATACTCCTCTAGAGTCTCCCGATCCTGTTATGCAGTTTAGAATCGCATTGAATTCATTTAGTCAAACTGTATGGTTATGTATAATAAACAAACACACAAAAGAACAAACTTCTTAATTTCCAAATATATATAAATTAAAAGTTAAATATTTATTAGTCCGTGAAATAGTCTCCTAGACTTATATGAAAAGAATTTATTGTTAATACCGGTGCTAAAAGTTTCATTGCAACAAAAAAATAATCGATGATTAAATTTAAAATTATCACATATGTACCTAATCTGTTATTTAAGCCAAATGTAAAAGAAAATCATTTACGTAATATCTAAATTCAGCTATGAAAGATATTATAATAGTGTAGACGATATTTAAATAGTTTAAAATATGAAATGATGAAATGAGATGTTTAAACGAATGACGTCATAATGCTAGAAAAAATTGTTATTTTTACCTATTTATTAAGTGATAAATGAATAAATTTAATCACCTGCTCTTAACCGGGGAAAATAGGGCTTAAAATAATGGCATTAAACTTTCGAAAAGGGGCGAAGGGGTGGATTTCGAACATTTTAAAGAAGACAGTATTTTTTGTTGTGATATGTAGCATATTTATACAAATTTATTTTAGAATCGGATCGATAGTTTAGAAGATAAACTTTATTCGCTTTTAATGGATACCTCTATCCATTCCAGGTCCAACCGCTTCATAAATTTGCGGACAGGTAACTTAGGCTATTATTATATAGGGGATGGTGATGTATGGTTGTACGTATGGCTGTACTAAGCGTTTCAAAAAAAAGTGAAAATATTGGATTTTTTTGCTTTCCTAAAGATCCTACACTTCTTATCTTTGGATAAAAGCTTTGAAATAATAATAATGATAAAATCTCTACCCTTCTTATGCTTTGGATAAAAGCTTTGAAAAAGCAAATATTTTCCGATTGGTAAGAAAACGTTAACTTTACTGTAATGTAATATATCATATAAAATTATTATACTCTAAGAATTTTTTTTATAATTACTAAGTTTTTTTTTTCGTAATTCTAATGTATTTTTTGTGCTTTTGTGAGAAGTACTGTACCTATAAATGTAATTATTTTTTGTCCTTAAAACGATAAAGTTTTGCATATTTTATTAGATTTTTATTTATGTAATAGTTTTTTGTGCCTGTTAACATAATCAAAGTAGTTATACTTTAATTATGATATTTAGTAGAGTGTGTAGATTGCTTAATTGAAAAAGTATATAGTTTTGTAAATGCTAAAAAAAAAATCTATTTTGAATTACATGGCCAGTTTCTGATGTTTCCTTCCCCTTTCCTTAAATAAAATGTAGTTTTATTGTATACGTGATCCATATCGAAGATCATAAGATGCAATGAAAACAAGCAATGTTTTGCCAACGAAAAGCTGAGTTGTAGTTAACCCTAGTATTTGTTTACAAACATGCACTTTCTCTATGGGAGTGAGCTGCCTAGTGTGTTTAGTCTATGGTTGTTACCAGAAGAGTAGAAGGTGAAAGGCTTCTTCGCCATATTGTTTTTTAGGGCCGGCGCCGACTCGAGAGCAGTCACCGATATCTACAAATGATAAGTTGATTCCAGGTTATTCCTTAGGCATTTATTTAATTGTATAAATTCATTTAATCAAGACCTAGTTTCCATGTGTTTCTTAACCCCTTCCGGTAAAATGACGAGTCTAGCTCGTCATTAGTTTTTCATTCCATACCGCACAATGACGAGCTACACTCGTCATGCGATTAAAGTTACTGTTAAATATGATAATTAATTTAGTTTAAAATTTCTAGTGTACTGAATTTGGCAACACTTTATCACTTGTGAAAATCACAAGTCACTATTGCATATTGTTTACTTGGTACAAGTCATTGCCAAATTAATGAGTCAGAATAAAAGAAAACCTACTAAGAAATGCCGTGTGTGTTACAAGAATCAAATTAAAAGTGAGACTACTTGGAGGTGTAAACAATTAAGAATTCCTTTGCACTTTGTTTTGAAAAGTACCACTAGCTTGAAGACTATTATCTGTATACCTTATTCATGTTTTGCTTTGATATTTTCTTAATTTTACTGTTTCGGATATTATTTAACACTATGTAAAAAGTGGATTTTAATTAAGAATATGTAAGAATTGTAAAATGAAACAAGTTTTTTAAATAAAAATTAAATGGTTATTTCATGCACAGTTTTTCATTATTAAATCATACCGGAAGGGATTAATTAAAAAAGTATATACTTTTGTAAATGGTAAAAAAATTCTATTTTGAATTACATCGCCAGTTTCTGATATTTCCTTCCCCTTTCCTTAAATAAAATGTAGTTTTGTTGTATACGTGATCCATATCGAAGATCATAAGATGCAATGAAAGTAAGCAATGTTTTGCCAACGAAAAGCTGAGTTGTAGTTAACCCTCGTATGTGTTTACAAACATGCACTTTCTCTATGGGAGTGAGCTGCCCTAGTGTGTTTAGTCTATGGTTGTTACCAGAAGAATAGAAGGAGAAAGGCTTCTTCGCCAAATTCTTCGCCATATTGTTTTTTAGGACCTGAACCGACTCGAGAGCAGTCTTCGATATCTACAAACGATAAGTTGATTCCAGTTGTATTCCTTAGGCATTTATTTAATTGTATAAAATCATTTAATCAAGACATATTTGTCCATGTGTTTTTTTTAATGAGTTTTAATTTCTTCTTTCTCAAACACTAGGCCAAAGTAACATTATTTTTAACCCGTTGTCCTATAAACAGGACAGCAAATAAAATTCCATTTAATAATAAAGTTATAAATACTTTCTGAGTTAATTTTATTTTGGCACCTTTAAAATAGACACACTGTAGCATAGTAGCAAAAAAACTGAGAAATCAAATTATATTGTATTGTAAAATTTATTTTCAGCAACCTCTTCAAAATTGTCATTTTTTAATCTTTAGTTTTATATTTACTATTATTTTTTTCAAACATTGTGGAGGTTACTTTTAGTTTAAAAACAGAGCTAATAGTGTAGCTGAAAATTTTTGTTGAAAATTATATTTTACACGTGTATTTTGTAAGTATGAAAAAGGTGCCCTAAAATTAAAACGACGGTTCAATCCCGATTAGTTTTCCATAAATTCGATATCGCATTGATAGTGCAATTCTTTTCTTATCTTCAAATGAAAACCAGTTCAAACACCTGTTCACACACCTGGACACAACAAGGGGTAAATAGATGTCTATTCCATTCAGAAAACTGGCGATTGCAAGATAAATTTACTCTCTTACTGCCAGTTCAATAACTGCAAGAGAAAACCTACAACAGTAAGCTTAATATGTAATGTTGGACTTTGTTTTGACTGTTTCCCCAAATTTCATCTATGAATCAGCCTAATGCAATGTAAGTGATATTTGTTAAGTTTTAGTAGTGTAATGGACCTTTGTCCTATCTACGAAACAGCCAATTACATAAAAAATTAAAAATATTTTTTCTAAATTTTGGTTTTATATACTTAGTTACACCATATTAATGATATAGATCAAGTTTTAATAACTTAAAGAAATATATAATTGGTGTGGTACAATATGGGTTAAGCTGAGAAAAATTAACGTGATATTATATTCTTAGTCCGTATAAAGATCGCATTTGAATACAGCATTTGGAATGAATTTAAACTTCCTAAATACTCACACGAATACGACCATTCTTGGTGTTAAAATCTCTACCTAGCTTTGCAAGGTGCTTCCAGCTGAACCGCATTCTTATTCCACCAAGAATGGATAAGCAGTTTCTAAGACGTAACCTCTCCAGTTTCTCTCGCAGTTAATGAGATCTCCAGAAAGGCGGGAAATATCCTCAGTAGTTTCTCATTTCAAGAGCTGATTAAATCCGAAACTTCTCTTTTCGAAGTCTTTTCTTTTCGACTCGGCGAAGAAAATTGGGAACATTGTTAGAAGCTCTTGTACGTATTAATCTAATGCAGAGGGATTGTGTGAAACACGTTAAGTGTATCTCTTTATTTCGACAGCCTCCGGGTAAAAATATGAAAGCTTATTAGATTTCAGTTACTGTATACTTGCAATAAAAGAAATGCGTTGCAGATTCTTCATGTTAACGTATTTTGTTAAAACAGTATTCCTAAATTGCAAAAATTTAACTGATCATGGTAAACAATAATGTTTATTTTTTAATAGTTATCACTCAAAATTAAATGTAACTATTAAAATTAAGGGCAATTATAAAATTTTTTTTCAAAAGAAAACATTTTCTATTTTATGAATACTTTACACATTCTAGGTTAAATTCTGCGTGTCCTGTTCCTTTGAAATTTATCAACAACAAACTTGAAATATGCAACAATTGTTCAAAGTATGGTAAGAAATATTTGTTCCCTCTTTACTGAAAAAAAAATTTTTTTACAATAAATTGTAATATTTTGAACATTTTACTTAATTTGCTTAAAATTTTCCTTGATTTGCCTGTGATAACAACTAAGTTTTAAACTAACATATAAAAGATTGTATAAAAATAAAACTACCTAAAGGTGTCTGTATTTAAATTTACGGACGAGGATGAGAGAATTATGGATTATTTGCAGCCTGCATTAGATTAGGTTAGTATTAGATTAGAGAAACCCTATTGAAGCATTAGTGCAGATAGTGCAGATTAGTGCAGTAGTGTTATTTAATTTGCTTAAAATTTTCCTTGATTTGCCTGTGATAACAACTAAGTTTTAAACTAACATATAAAAGATTGTATAAAAATAAAAACTACTTAAAGGTGTCTATATTTAAATTTACGGACGAGGATGAGAGAATTATGGATCATGTGCAGCCTGTCATTAGATTAGGTTAGTATTAGATTAGAGAAACCCTATTGAAGCATTAGTGCACCTCGTCGGATTACTACATTTGTATAACTTATTTTTATTGTTGTTACGATTGCATATAATTATATTGGGAGTGACTAAAGTCGGGCACTTAACATTATTGTTCTCAGTAATGAAGGTCTGGTTTGATTTGGAGCGCTACGGTCTACTTTTTTGCAACACGAGGACTACTGAGAAGGGGACCTACTGCTAAAGCCTATTCTGAACGGCTACAAACATTCATACCACAGTGGGATTCGAACCCACGAACTCCAGTACTGAAGGCCAGCACCCTAACCATTCGGCCACCATTAGACCAAAGGTAACCCAGGAACTTAATGTGGAGTTACCATGGCAACTGCACCGTTACTAAGTTTTTCGGGATATTTTTAAGTTTTATGGACTTACATAAAATAGTAGTAACTATAGAAAATACTTATATTCAACAAAAATAGTTGCTAAAAACGTAGTTAAACATTATTGCTTACTATAAAAAGTCAGCGTTAAGTGAAAAATCACCACATAGAGTGTTTTTATACAAAAAGAAAGTTAATAAATGTCGCATACTTCACATAGTGTTTGCTTATTCCATTAATTTGCCTTCTCCCAGTCATTTATCTTCAAAATAAATACTTAAGAGTCCCAAGGATTTTTCCTTATCGCATACTATCATAACGCATCCTAACAAAGACATTAAAATACTTTTTGTTTTTTAATCGTTAATGTCTAGAAAGCCCTTTATGGCCATCATCACTGTCTAGAAAAGATATTTGACATCTACTAATATAAGACTGCATTATAAATATTCTCGACAAAATGCTATAAATGATTTGGAGTATTATCATAATAGTTAATCGCCTGTTTTCCGTCATAAAAAGAAACTTATAACAATAAAAAAGGATAGATTTTTGTACATTCCCTGAAACTGTTTCAATTTTGTAAGTTCAGTTTTATTGTAAGTGGAGATAAAAGATATATAATAGTATATGAAGTATACATTTCGTTATTTTATAATCTCAATAATATATTCAGGTGATTCTAATAGTTTAAATCTATTCAAGTCAGAAGAGGTAATTTCAGATTCTAGTATAGAAAGACAATGTCACATATTACAGAATAAGAAGCGTATAGCCCGTCATATGATGGGACCAGTAAAATTTTTAATTTTCCAGAATTGTAAAGTACCCTATGAGGCAGGTTAAAAAAGGTTTGGGTCTTGTCCAAGAGTTATCTGGAAGACGCTCAGTAATTTGTTTATCTTCATACTCCTCTAAAGTCTCCCGATACTGTGAATGCAGTTTAGAATCAAGTTGAATTCATTTAGCCCAACTGCGTGGTTATGTATAGAAAACAAACACACAAACTTCTTAATTTTCAAAGATATATAACTTAAAAGCTAGATATTTATTAGTCCGTGAAATAGACTCCTACATTTTTATGAAAATAATTTGTTTTTAAAACCGATGATAAAATTTTCATTGCAACAAAAAATAATTAATATTAAATTTGAAATTATCATATATGCACTTAATCTATTATTTAAGCCAAATATAAAAAAAATTATTACGTCATATCTCAGTTCAGTGATGAAACGTATGAAAATAATGCAGACGATATTTAAATAATTTAAAATAAAAAATGACTAAATGAGATGTATAAATGATTGACGTCATAATACTAGCAAAAAAATGCTATTTTTGCCTACTTAATGTGTGATAAAAGGATAAATTGATAAATTTAATCGCCTGCTCTTAACCAAGAAAAATACAGTTTGAAATACTGGCATTAAGAGCTCGAAAAGAAGGGGAAACGGGCTCGAAAACGGAGGGGGGATAGATTTTATTCGCTTTGAATTTTGCTAACCCTCACCCATCAAGAATCCAATATGGATGCATCTATCCATTCCAGGTCCAACCGCTTCATAAATTCGAGGATAGACAGACAGACAACTTAGACTATTATTATGTAAGGAATATCCAGCCTGCGAAATAGAACGTATATATTCAATTACTCCGTCAACAATACATCGAGCTTTATAATAATTAATAAAAATCAAATATTATTGACTTCTAAAACATGTATGACGTATTTGAAATGTTTTCTTTTGGTGTTGGAACTATATTGAAATTTTGATTTTATTTGTTCATGTTCATTTATAAGTTTTTTTCTTTTGACATAAAAAAAATTACTTGTTATATTTTACATAGAGAGATATTGAATAATCTCAGAGGGAAATATCGTGGTACAAACTGTTGCTGCTGGATTAAACATATATAAAACTCAATAGATATATTTTGGTGCATTTATTCTGCTACAAGGAGAGATTTTAAGTGGCTTTGGTAAATGAAAAATTTTAAATGAAACAAGTACACCTTAAAACTCAAATAATTCAATACTCAATAATTCTCAATTTTGGTGCGTTATGTTCCTAAACTGTACATGAGTACATTTTAGGAACAGAAGCAATGCATTTAAACAAATTATCGGAGTTTTTATTTTTAATTTTAAGAGAAGCATAATTATTTTCAAAAACATTTGCTTCAAATGGTATGAAATTTTTTATCACAGATTAGCTATAGTTTAATGCATAAATATGCTACAAGACAAAGGATTGTGCTATTTTCCCAGATATATTAAGAATATAAAATGGAACTTTTAGTAAAAGTATTAAGTTTTACTTACTACAGTTGCATTCTCTAACTGTTTTAAACTGAAAAATTGAGTCAAAGTTTAAAAAACAGTCTGCTCTATTACGAATGAAATTATTACCAACAGAATACAGTTTATAAAACTGAAAATTATTTTATATAAATATGCTTATAATATTTTCAGCAATTAAGAGAAGTATGGTGTTTTCAAATACATTTTTTTTTCAAATGATATGAAATTTTTTCACATATTAGCTATAGTATAATGCATAAAATATGGTACAAAACAAAAAATTGTGCTAATTTTCCCAGATATAATAAAAATATAAAAAGGAACTTTTAGGAAAAATATTAAGTTTTAGTTACTACAGTTTCACTGTCTAACCGTATTAAATTTAAAAACTGAGTCAAAGTTTAAAAAATAGTTTGCTCTATTACAAATGAAATTACTACCAACAGAATACAGTTTATAAAACTGAAAATTATTTTATATAAATATGCTTATAATATTGTCAGCAATTGAAAAAAATTGTAATTTTTAATATATATTAATCATATGTAATATTTATTTCTTGTTTCTCATAATAGTTACTTTTAAAATAGTTATTTCTATTTAAAGTTATAAATAAGACAAAAGGGATCCGCAGAAAGTGCCAGTGAAAGAAATTCTAGAATGGGAGATTCTGATGGATAGAAAATTTCTACTTTGGTTTAATACAGAAGTAAATGAATCCAATATAGGAAACAACCAATGACTTTTCCTTTTACAATGCCGGAGTGTTTTGTCTTTTTACAGAAAGGTGACGGTTTCGGATTTCCTAAGCTGGTACAATGAAAGAAGCATTCACTATTTCATCAGACTTGGAAGAGAAAAATGAGAAACATATTTAACTGACATCTTATTTCTTTTAATCACGAAAAACCATTGTAAGGAAGAAATAGACTATAACCTATAATTTCAACCTTATGTAAAATTAGGGGAAAATATAGCGTAATAAGTATGAAAATGGCAATAAAATAAAGAAGAGCTTTTATATTTTAAGAAAATATCTAAATAAGCAGAACAATAAATGTTTTTTCAGGACCGATGTCTATAAACTGCACAAAAACACTTTTACTTGGATGTAAAGGTAAATATAGACAAACGTCTACAAATCACAGATGTAAGGAAAATAGAGCAAAAGAAGCAGAATATTGTATCTTATAATTGATTTGAAGTTTCAACAGACTTTTGAAAATTGAAAGTAAGTTGAATGATGTATTTACGAGAGGGAGATTCACTTCTTTCTAACTATGATAAAACAAAAGACAAAACATGTAAAAGAATATTATAAATGGCTTAGTACAATCACCAGTTCCTTTATTTTTCCTGTGAAAACATCGGTCAAAACGAGATTGATTGGTTAGTGTCTTGTCCATTTTGAAGTAATATGACTTCTCATAGAAAGATGGTTGCTAATTGCTCAAGAGATTAAACTTCTATGCGTAAGTCCTGATAATTTAAAAGCAGGAACCAAGCAGAAGATCCATGGACTTTCCTTCCACTTCCAGAGGTATCGTTTGGTAACTTGGAAGACATTGTGACTATTTTATGTGCCCCAGCCATTACTAATGAATACAGCAAAACATTGACCTGTTCGATCTTTGATCCAGCAACAATCCAGTTACGAGAAAGCTGCCTTTACCTACTGATCACGGTGAATCCAAGATTTCTCTGATCTTTTACCTATTATTGAAACTAAAAATGTACTGATTATCATTTCCCAGTTATTTGATGTATTTTAAAAATCTGTCCTGTGCCATTTTTTATTTTATTTTTAAGTGCTATCAAAATGGCCACAGCATATATAGGAAACTAGTTTCTACCGTAAGTCCACAGCCCATAGTTTGTGACTACATAAAATCATGAAGAGACGAGAAATTACTTTATGCAAAAACACCTTATACATCATATGGGACCATATACATCAGAAAATGCTGATTTAATAGATCCTGACATTTTGTTTCAAAACTCTACGTTTTCTCTCTCTTCTTGTAGCTCCATTTCTAACCCAGTCTCGTTCCCTCACTCACAGACTATTGTATCTATCTCCCTCTCTATCTCACCCTTCTTACTCTCTGTCACTCACTCGGAGTCTCTCGCTCACCCTGTCTCTCTCACACTCCATCTCGATCTCTATCTGTTTATCTCCCGTACATATTTATCTCTCTCACTCTATCTTTCCCTCACTCTGTCTCATTTTCTCCCTCACTTTTCCTCACTATATCCCTCACTCACACACACACAAGCTCATAGTCTTTAATTAATAAAGTAACATTTTCTAGATCAATGTGCTTTGCGACAGAAGAATGAAAAATCCTCCAAAACTAAGTCCAGATATAAAGAAGTTGTGATGCCTTGCTTTGCGATGCTGCACTTACTACATTTGCCAATTTTTACATAGATTTATAACATTTTTATCCTTTGTCAACCTAACAAAATTTTCTCTTAAAATGTGGTGTTTTTTTGCTTTAATAAAAAGTGTTGTATAATTGAGTTATAGATTAAAAATAATTTTAATCTAACTCAAGAAGAGAATACACATACCTATATCTAGGGACCTAGACGGGCTTGATATGGATATTTTGGTATAGATAATATTATAATGAAGATATTACTTCATTTCTTGAAAAGGGCATAAAAAATGAGCATCATACGTTGACAACATTTATTAACAAATATGAAAGGAAAGTATTCTTAAATTTTGTGGTTATTAACCAATAAATATATATCTTAGAAATCAGAAGAAAAAATTATATATATATATATATATATATATATATATATATATATATATATATATATATATATATATATATATATATATATTAATAAAGCAATAAGATTGCAATCAGCTTGCAATCCCCACACATTTATAGTTCATAAACTTGGTTTTTACAATCTATCACAACTTGTAGTGAGTATGTGCGATTGCACGAATAAAATCTCCTTTATGTTTTTTTCCATTCATCTCTTTTTTATCATTTGAGACATATATCTTCTCCAAAATCACTGATTGTCTTTCTAATAACTAGGAACTTCCCTTTTAATGAATATCAATATTTACATAGCTATTAAAATTTCCCCTAAAGCGACATTTATTAGCAACAATGAAAGCTAAATGGCCATAAAAATAAAATACTGGTAAATTTCGAAGCTCTAAAATTATCCACGCAATCAATGAATTATCGTTTTACAACTTTTCGTCACGTATTCACTAGATGTGCGTATCCAAGCAACAATATCAATGTTGCGGGGAAACAAATAAGCCATAAAGTGAAAGTATACGGAGGGCAGCCTATGAAGGTGAGTTGAGATGTTTAGTCTAAATGTATCAGTTAACGTCGTACTAAATCATCGAGAAGCAGGGCTTCCTACAAAAACGTAGATGGGTAAACGACGTCATTACATAAATCCATTATTTAATAGATAGCCTATTAAGATTATAGATTTGATGATGAACGTGGTACAAATAATCTATGTTGTCTTGGATGCCTTTTCCTATTATTTCGTTTGAATGGAGTGACAGTTTGTAACACACTGATATCTCTTAAATGTTCGTAATCAAAATGTTTAACTATTTATATGTCAATGTTCCCAAATCAGAACAAGATATTCCACTTAAGCCTACTGCAAGAAATACCATTAATATATGTATATATATGTGTTATTTATATATATATATATATATATATATATATATATATATATATATATATATATATATATATATATATATATTATTATTTGATCCTTGCCTGTGACGTCCAATATCAGTTCGGACATGTATCAATGAGTTACACTACTGGACAAAGTGAGCGCGGGAGACTGACCGAAGGACGAAAGCGATATCAGTGACCTGGAATTCATAACAGTTGATTTAAATAATAATATTGTTGTATTAGTTTATATTAGTAATAGATTATTGTATTAATTTATTACATTTATCTAAAAAATTATATCATTTGATTTATTTTTCTGTAATTTGAACAAAAATTATTGTAATTCATTAACATGTTCCATCTATTTTTGAGAATATTGAAAATAGTAGTTATATCATTTAATTTATTTTTCAAAAATAATCTATTTCTATCCTTTTGGTGATAATAACAAACATAATTAGAGAGAAAAATTCCATTTTAGGTACTTTTTTTTCAAATATTTTCTCAAGCAAGAGGTTAATCAATATAAATATAGTCCTACACATTAAGTAACATTTTGCTATTATTTCTGAAATAAAACCTAATTTATGTTATACGAGTCATTAGAAAATTTAAATATAACATATTTATTTATTGTTAACAAATTCATAGATTTTTTTAAGTGTGAATTTCAAAAGCATTTTAGAATGATATTATTACACTATATAAATATTTTCCATGAATGTATTTAAGTGTTTATAAATAATAATAATTAAACTCATTAGCGTAATCATTTGAAATTAATAATTTAAACGACACTTTACTTCTTTTTAATCCATCAGCTTCATAATATATGCCTTCCTAAGAAACAGGATAAGCGTAAATTTGATTTTTTTTCTGTTTTATATTTTTAATCCTAACTTTTAAACAAAGTAGAATTTTTTATGACATTCTCTTAATGCTTAGAAAGTCTAAATCTATTTTTTTTTTTTTGAAAAATCGAAAATTTTGAAAGTTTAAATGTTTTGAGATGCTTTAAAAAAAGTTAAAATTAAAGAACTCTAAAAATGTTTGAATTCACAAGATTATGCACGGATTTGATTTTCCTGATTGAAACAATTTTGTTCCTGAAGCATAAAAACTCGACTTTTCAGAAATTACTCAAATGCAATTTGACAGCAGTGCAGAGCATATGAAATTTGCAACTGAAATATAGCGTCGAATCTATTATGCTGGAATCTAAGAACAAAATTAAAAAAGCAAAATCTGTTGCACCATAAATTCTGCCTAGACAGTACGTTCGGAGATTTGATATTTTAAATTGTCGAACACAGCTGTTATTATGTAAAAAAGACTAAAGAACATTAAGTTAGAAACTCTAGTACAGTTCGCAAGAACAGCTAAAGAAATAAAGATCATCTTTCTTTCTCAGTGATTGAAAAGCTGGCAACAAGTTACTTCGCCAAATCTCGGTTTAGTTTCTTAGCGAACATTTTTTTCAACGAGTCATTCGAGAAAAATTCTATCAGAAAATTTTTTTGTTAACTTTTGGAAAGCGCAGGGGGAACGAAAGTAAATAAGCGTTTTCGCAGCTGTGAGTTCCTCGAAATCCTAGAGCAAAGGATGTTTACATTGAATTTATATGGATTCGATTAAAAAAAAGCTGAAGAGCTTATTTTACTTCAAACATTTCAGGATGAATAAATTTATGAAATTAAATTGGTTGTAGGCATTGCAGATAAAAATTTTATGAATTTTAAGAATTAGGTTCATTTGATAGTTGTTTGTTAAGGAATATATTAGCAACTAACATATAGTCCATCATATGACGGGATCAGTAAAATTTTTAATTTTCCAGAATTGTACAGTTACCTATAAGGCAGATAAAAAAAGTGGTTTGTTTTTTGGCTGAGAATTATCTGGTACACGCTCAAAAATTTGTTTATCTTCAAACTCTTCTAAAGTCTCATAATACTGTTAATGGGATTTAGAATAACTTTGAATTCATGTAGAAAGAAAATTCAAACTTTTCTTAGCTACATCGAAATTATCGTAAACTTCATCCCAATTTTTTTCCACAGGAAATAATGGATGTAAAGGAATTAAAATATCATTTCCACTACACCCTGGAGATAGATAGAATTTGTTGTTAACACCTGTGATAAAATTTTCATTGCAAAAAAAATAATCGATGATTAAATTTAAAATTATCACATTGTACCTAATCTATTATTTAAGCCAAATATAAAAAAAAATATTTATTATTGTGAATGAATTCTACTGTTCGCATGGATACTCATAATCATTTAGGATTTTTAAAAAGTAGTTCCCAGTCTAAATGTCTTTATTTGTGCATGTTAAATGCTTTCTTTTCCGATAAAGAATGCGAGAAGATATCTCGGACGATGGCGAAACATTTTTACCCGATTAACCCCTTAGCGACCAACGTCTCATATTCGCGACGCAGCAATTTCACTCTTATAAGTCCAGCGTCGCCTCCACGCGATGATCTACGGTTGATATTGAGAGAACAGCGTTACGTATGCTTAATAAGAAATATGAAAGTTTTAATGTAATTTTTAAGTTTTTAATGTCATTGTTTTAATTTTTGATCGCTAGATTTAATTACTAGATTACGTAAACGGCAACTGTTTTCACAGCGGTTGACTCGTAAAGCATTTACGTGCTGGTCAAGGGTTTAAAGCCTTATCATACGTCAATATAAATCATTAAAAGTATTTTGGTTTCACATGATCTCGCATTCCTCATTCATGAAAGGTATTATAAATTAAACCGGGTGATTTTAAATGCGTATATGTTAATGTGTGATTAAGCCTTATAAGGATAAGGTATTATCATATGTATATAATGACTTATAAGGGCACGTGATAATGTCATATCTCACGTTAACCTTTACGCGTTGAAAAAAGCAATGGATTCATTAAACGATTTTTTTTCAAAGAAGGTGTAGAATTTTCGTGTGATATCGAAAAATTTTAATTGATTTATTTTGGTTCAAGTAGACATGGGATAAGGCTTTAAATCGGTTGAAAATATTTCGCTGTCACACGAAAAATTCACACATTCTGCACTAGAAAAGGAGAATATGTTGTTATTTCAGTATGTTTAGGTTAACATTAAGGCCTTAAATTTTCCCCGTGTTGCGAAGTACTGACCACAGAATCTGACCACAAACCAAAGAACTGTGGAGATTTCAAGAAATCTTCGTGGTAGTGATAAAAAAACATAGGCGTCAAGAACAATTATATTTTATCACACCCTATAAACTACTTCCTTATATGCGAGTAGACTAGATGATCAATGAAAACTATAATAATTTTCCATTTTTTTATATTTTAAATTGTCAAACGCATCTGGGATTATGCTAAAACTTTTTTTTCTCACTCCTTTCTTTACATCATTTTTTTCCTTATTCTGCTTTAAGGGAAAGATATTTACACTTTCTCCCTTGTTGCGTATTGAATTCATCGGGAGAAAAAAGCCGGTCAACGAAGCTGCTTGAAAAAATACGTCTAGGGACTTGGCTCATATTTTTTTTCTTCCGGTTCTGAGGAAAAATTATTCTAGGAAGTATTTTTCTAAATTTCAAACAATTTTTTATGCTATAAATTCAGAAGAGAGTAAGCGGTGTGAGTTTTTTTTTTTCGTATCTGAAATACAACTCAAATGTTGTGCATAGAATACTTTGGCTGTATAAGAGCTAAGATACTCTATTTAATTAAATTAATCAGCTATTAGAAATGAGAGAATATGTAGCTTAAAAGGAGAGCTGAAAGGAATTTATAGCACATAGAAACTAATTTAAATTAATATAAGACTCTACACAAATCAAAATCAGAGACTAATTATTAGCTTGGTTAGTTGGCTGTGGGTTTTACAAGTGATATTTCGTTGTAAAAAGTCTAACTAAACCAAACAACTTTGCATAAAACATATCAAACTAAAATAATCAGTGACTTTATCACACCCTATAAATAGCGTCCTTATCTGCAAGTAGACTAGATGATCAATGGGAACTATAATAATTTTCCAATTTTTTATATTTTAAATTGTCAAACGCAGCTGGGATTATGCTAAAACTTCTTTTTTTTTCTTACTCCTTTCTTTACATCATTTTTTTTCCTTATTCTGCTTCAAGCGAAAGATATTTACACTTTCTCCCTTGTTGCGTATTGAATTCATCGGGAGAAAAAAGCCGGTCAACGAAGCTGCTTGAAAAAATACGTCTAGGGACTTGGCTGATGTTTTTTTTCTTCCGGTTCTGAGGAAAAATTATTCTAAGAAGTATTTTTCTAAATTTCAAACAATTTTTTATGCTATAAATTCAGAAGAGAGTAGGTGGTGTGAGTTTTTTTCGTATCTCAAATACAACACAAATTTTGGGTATTGAATACTTTAACTGTATCAGACGTCAGTGACTCTATTGAATTAAATTAATCAGCTATTAGAAATGAGAGCATACATGTAGCACTCGGAATGAGAGCTGAAAGGAATTTATAGCACATAGAAACTAATTAAAAAGAATATGAGACTCTCCACGAAAAAAAATTAGCGGCTTAATATTAGTTTGGTTAGTTGGCTGTGAGTCTTACAAGCGATATTTATTTAATTTATTTGTCTTACAAGCGTGGTGTGAGTTTTTTTTTCGTATCTCAAATAAAACAAAAAATTTGGCCATTGATTACTTTAACTGTATCAGACGTAAGGGACTCTACTGAATTAAATTAATCAGTAATTAGAAATGACAGCATATATATAGCTCAGAATGAGAGCTGAAAGGAATTTATAGTACATAGAAACTAATTAAAATGAATTTGAGACTCTCCACAAATCAAAATTAGCGGTTTAATATTATTTTGGTTAGTTAGCTGTGAGTCTTACAAGCGATATTTGGTTGTAAAAGATCTAACTAAATCAAAAAACATTGCATAAAACTGATATCAAACTAAAATAATCAGTGATGTAGAGGTTTTGGAACCCGTGGAAAAAACTACCAATGTATCTAACGATTGTATCCAACTCATTAAGCCTTCACTTATTTCATTTGTCTCAGGTTTGAAGCACTACGGCTTACTGTTTTGTTATCTGAGGAAAAATGATTGATTGATTGATTGATTGAAGTTTAGTGGCGGTAAATCTTCTAGGGACAAGCTGCGCCAAACAAGATGTGGAAATAAACTAAAGACGAAATTTAGATTAAAAATGTTTGTGACAAAATAAAAGGAGAGGTTCTAAAACGGTTTAAAGTAACAATAAAAATAGACATTCAACACAAAGCCCGAATAAGAATTGAGTTATATACAAATAAACAAGAATTGAAAATTGAGTGAAGAATTAAGAATTTAAATTATTAAATAATTAAAAATTTAAGAGAAGTGAAAAAATTGAAAATTGAAAGATAAGAAATTGAATATTAGAAAATTGAATAACAATCAAAAATCATATTTCGGTATAAAAGCCAGTTCGAAGAAGAAAAAGGAACAAGGGCAAATGAGACAGGGATATATTAGTTAATGCCGATATTAAACGGCTATGAACATCCATTCTGTGGGATTCAAATCCACGAAATATGGTACTGAAGAGCAATGTCTACCCATTCGCCCAGCGTTCCGTTTAGCTTTGGTGGCTGGGAAAGTTAAGATTAAGAAATATAGAAAATAATTTGAGAGAATGTTAATGAACTATACAGGCAATAATTTTTTACATATTATATATATGGTTGTGTGTGTGTATTGTATTAAATTTTTACTGTAAAAGTAAAGAAAACATTTAATGAATTTGAATTCTATATCGTGATGGAAAAGAGTCTCAATCTAAGAAAGCAATTATTTCCTTTTTCCAGCATTCAAAATCTTTAACTTCCAATTCTATTCCTATTTTCTATGCGGTTCTCATGAGATCTGAATGATTCATTCGAAACTTAACCCAGCTTTGGACCTATTTGATTGACCATTTGGACATCCTCTTTCACCAAAGGGGACTGAACTAAGATAGTTATCACTGATTTCTCTCGCTCAAGAATGACATTTTTCTTCTCTCAGAATGATGGTTAATCTGTTGCTCTGGTGGTAGATCTGTACTAGTTTTAATTTAATACAGGGACAAGACTGAACTTAGTTTAAACATATATAAAATACTTCCCTAAAGGGAACGCATTTCATATATAAAATTCATTTTATTTCATATATAAAATTCTTCCCCATTCTTCAAAGGAGACTGAACTAAGATAATCATCACTGATTTCTGTCGCTCAAGGATGACATTTTTTCTTCTTTCAGAATGGTGGTAGATCTGTACTGGTTTGAATTTAATACAGGGACAAGACTGGAACTAGTTTAAACATACATAAAATGCTTCCAAATAGGAAGCATTTCATATATAAAACGTTCATTTTATTTCATATGTAAAATTCTTCCCCATTCCCCAAAGGGGATTGAACTAACATAATCATCACTGATATCTGTCGCTCAAGGATGACATTTTTCCTTCTTTCTGAATGGTGGTAGATCTGTACTGATTTGAATTTAATACAGGGACAAGACTGGAACTAGTTTAAACATATATAAAATGCTTCCCCAAAGGGAACGAATTTCATATATAAAATGTTCATTTTATTTCATATATAAAATTCTTCACCATTCTCCAAAGGGGACTGAACTAAGATAATCATCACTAATTTATCTCGCTCAAGGATGATATTTTTTGTCCTTTCAGAATAGTGGTAAATCTGTTGCTCTGGTGGTAGATCTCTACTGGTTTCAATTTAATACAGGGACAAGAAGGGAACTAATTTTGCCAAATCTTGAAGCGGCAAACCAAATACGGCCAAATTATATACCCTGAAAAATTGGGTATTCCATATATAAAATGCTTAACTATATCATAAAACCGAAACTAAAAGCATTATAAAGTTGTATGGAATAAATTATACTATTAACTATACTTTATTTTATGTCCTTATACAGGCTGTTAGGATAATAAATAATTAATATAATTAATAATCTTTATGACGCCATTTATGGTTGATATTGAAAAACTAGAGGTACGGCATGAAAATGATAACATAAAAACTAGCGTCATACTGTATGATTTTAAGTTCTTTTATGAAACATTTACAGGGCAATAAAAAGCCATGAAACAAGGATTTTTTTATTCCAATCTTTTTAAAACAAGTACGTTTTATTCATACCTAAGATTAATCTTTATTACTTGTTCTTTCCAAACATTTTCATTCTCAAATCCCATTTGAGGTTTTACTTTCAGTAGGGGGTCCTTCAGCAAATCCAATATTTAGTTTTTCATATTTAAACACATAAAATGTAATGTGTTCCTAATAGGATTATGTAGATTTTTAAAAATCGGATTAATTAAAGTGTTTCTGTGCATTTGTTTCTGAATACATGACAAACTAATTTGGAATAAATACCTTGAAAATCTTCAATGTTATAGCTGATTTTTCGTTTTTTAAAACATATGTATTCATAATTTTCAGTTAATAGTCTACTGGGATATTTTTTTTAATTTTAAGGAGTTTTATTTTATATTATAACTTTCTTGTACAAAGTAAAGGACATATTACAATCCCAGACAGTTCATATTTCATATTCATTGTTCATATTTCAATGTAAATACTAATTTTGACTGAACGGGAATCAATATTGAATAGTTTAAGCATTACAGCTCTGCCTACGTACGAGGAAACTTTATATTTTAAGATTTAAATACACATTTTGACTATCCCTGAACGCTCTTCTACTAGATTTGTTTTGAGTTCTGTAAGTACGTATGTATAAATTAAAAACGGTTACTCGAAGAAAGTTTAAAATTTGGTATTTAAAGTTTAAATGTCTACACTGACATCCAAACCCAAGGGTATAACCAAAGCCTAAGCGGGTTGGGGAATTCTGTCGTAATTAAATATCTTAAAATTATATTCTTATTAATTAATTTGAGTTTTACATATATTTATTTTTGTTTATGTTAAAACTTAAATTACATAAAAAGAGTACTTTGTATTTAATTTTTATATGTATGACTTTTATAACATCTAGTTGTGTAACTATCCTAAATCTGATTTCATTCTGAACTGATCCCTTTTTCTCTCCCACCCTCTCTCTATTATATATATATATGTGTGTGTGTGTGTGTGTGTGTGTGTGTGTGTGTGTGTGTGTGTGTGTGTGTGTGCGTGTGTGCATATGTGTGTGTATAATATATACATATATATTATATATATATATATTATATATATATGTGTGTGTGTGTGCGTGTGTGTATATGTGTGTGTATATATATATATATACATATATATTATATATATATATATATATATATATGTATGTATGTGTGAATATATATATATATATATATGTACGTGTGTGTATATATATATATGTCAGGTTTAAAAATGGGGGTTAAGAATTGAGCGAGTTACAATTAAAAACAGTTAGAACTCATTAACGATAACGTAATAGGATAAAGACACACAATTGAGCTGAACTGTACAGAGTAAAAAAGCTTCTGACACAGACATGCAGTTAAGGCATGGAAAACACATTTAATTAATTTATAAAAAATTCTTTATTGTAATCCTTCTGTACATAGCTATGCCGTTTAGATATCCTTTGTTCTCATAATTTGCCAAGCGTGGAGAATGTTATCAGCCCGAGTTCTCGCTCACAAATGTCTCTTTTGGCGTTGCTACCTAAGCATAATTCCAACATCTACTTCCACGTCAGCTTTTTTTCTCTGTATACTTCCGCTCGAGTGTGAGTCTTTCTCCTATTAGGTTATCGTTAATAAGTTCTAACTATTTTTAATTATAAGCCGCTCAATTTTTAATCTCCATTTTTAAACCTGACATATATGTATATAAATAGAGAGAGACAAGGAAAGTAATAGAAATATATAGAAAAATTTCAATATAAGGCATATTAACGCTGTTGGTCTACAACAATGAAAACAATTTTTAAATTCATTTTTGATGAAACAAAAATAAAATTCTTTGCAAAACATTATGTTGAATTTTATGATTTTATTGTTACCTTTAAAAGCCTTCAATGACAAATACTTGGTCTTTAAGGTTAATATATAAAAAAACTGGTCTTTAATTTTTCAAGATAATTATCTAGTTTTAGAAGAGTCATAAAATAACTAAAAATACGAAATCACGAAGACTTTGAATTAACCTCCACTGAAATACTGCCATAACACGAAAACAAATGCCAACCTCAAAAATATATATAAAATCGTTGACACCTACTCATTAAATACCAATGTCTGTAACAACTGTGGGACAAAATACTAATCCAATCTAGAAAACACTTTTTAATAGACAAAAGGTTTTGAACAAATATATACTTCACTGCTTAGATTTCAGAATACATTTCCACTCTCATTTTCTGTTAATGGGAATGAAATGTTAAAATGTTAAATCTGGCTACTCTAATAAAAGAGCAACAAAAGGCATTTCAAGGAACAAACAAAGTTTGTTCAAACTAAACTCCACTTTTTCCGCCACCGTAAACTTATTTTTCATTCCTTTAAAATCCACACGCTTTAGAAGAGAAGTTTTAAGAAACAAACAGAACATATAGAAATCAAGTATTCTATTTTTTGTCATCGTTTTTTAAAAAGAATCTGGTCAGATACATTACGAGACAAAAAGAAAAATGAATAAAACATATTCACTTTGTTTTAAAACTTAGTGTCCTCTGTTGCTCAAATTAAGTTTTATTATCAGAAATGTTTTAAAAGATTCATTGTTTAAATAGCCTTTTATCTCTCTTTGAGGTTTACATAGACATCTTGCAATTTTTTTCTCAACGTATTGAGGCTCTTTACATTTTCGACTTAATGGTTCTTTTTAAAGAAAGATGTTCACACAAATTAAATTGAATTAAACACTTATTTAATTTTTATCCAGCTATATTTTATATTTCCTGTGTTCTATGAATAATATTTTATATAAATATCTATTTTTGTCATTGCTTTTTAAAAAGAATCTGGTCAGATACATTACAAGAGAAAAAGAAAAATGAATAAACATATTCACTTTCTTTATTTTAAAACTTAGTGTCCTCTGTTGCTCAAATTAAGTTTTTATTATAAGCAATGTTTTAAAAGATTCATTGTTGAAATAGGCTTTTATCTCTCTTTGAGATTTAAATAGACATCTTGCGATTTTTTTTTCTATTGGGGCTCCTTACATTTTCTATGTAATGGTTCTTTTTAAATAAAGATGTTCACACAAATTAAATTGAATTAAATTTTGATTTAATTTTTATGCAGCTATTTTTTATGTTTCCTATGTTCTATAAATAATATTTTATATGATTATCTATTTTTTTGTCGTCGTTTTTTAAAAAGAATCTGGTCAGATACATTACGAGAGAAAAAGAAAAAATGAATAAAACATATTCACTTTCATTATTTTAAAACTTAGTGTCCTCTGTTGCTCAAATTAAGTTTTTATTATAAGCGATGTTTTAAAAGATTCATTGTTTAAATAGCCTTTTATCTCTCTTTGAGGTTTACATAGACATCTTGCATTTTTTTTTTCTTAACGTATTGAGGCTCTTTACATTTTCGACTTAAAAGTTCTTTTTAAAGAAAGATGTTCACACAAAATAAATTGAAATTAATTAAATATTGATTTAATTTTTATCCAGCTGTATTTTATATTTAGTATGTTCTATGAATAATATTTTATATGATTTTATCTGATTTTGAACTGTAAGTAGCCACATCTCGCTCAGCTTTCTTCCTGTTGTTGTTGTTGTTGTTCATCATGCTACTTGGACAAATCAAGCACGACTGAGCCGGAAGCTACTCGTATTAAACCTCGTTTTAATGAGCACCATTAAGGTGAAAGAACGACTTATGCTCAAGTAGATCCTCGTAATTTTGAAGCAGGAACCAAGCACAAGGCTCATAGACTTGGCCTGCCAGCCCCAGAGATATTTTTTGAGAACATGGAGTACATTGGAAAAACGAATGTATTTTCCGTGCCCCAGTCACCTTTAACGAACACGGCGGACCTTACGCCAGCTCGGATTCCGAACGCGCAATTTTCATTTACGAGATCGTTGCCAGTAGCTTACCACTCACTAGTTCAGGAAAAAGAAAAGCTTCAGCGTTTATATTCCTCGTTCAATCGACATTACATATTAGGAGTGTGTGTTGATATTAGTGTGGTGTAAAGATTATAAACTAGTTATAGACGCTCTTGGTTTCAAATGTATTGCTATACACTACTTTTAAATCTAACTTGTTTAAAAATAAATGGAACAACTGGTTTTTCCCAGGTTATTTGATTGAAAAACCCGAGAAGAATCTACTTCTATATCAGGGTGATAGCAAAAAATGCTACCTTACCTTAAGGTAAGGTACACCCTGCAGTCAGCATGGTAGAATTAATAGGTTAGGATTAATAATTAGTCGGTGACTAAAGTGTCAGAAGTTAATGTTAACTTGAATTTCAGTATCCACTTGAGTTTCAGTAAAAGCTATCCCACGATAAATCCTCTTATTCTTCACCCAGAAAAGAAATCGTAAGCTGAATCTGT
>CM063511.1:45836040-45846040 GCA_032207245.1 Pardosa pseudoannulata | reverse complement strand
CTTTTGGAGAGACGATATATATTTCAAAATAAGTTCCAAGTTCTATTTATACAAAAGGATTCGAGCGATTTGCATTCTTTTTTTCTACCATTATTTTAAAAAAAAATCTTGAAAAATATAGTAAAAATAGTAAATAGTAAACATTTGCAGCTAATTAAACTATTAAATGTAGAGACAGTTATGGAGACACGATTAAAATTTTAGCATTTGCTGTTAGTGAGAGATCAATATTTTTTATAAAACTTTATAAATTTAGGATATTAATATGGTTGAAGTTACATAATTCAATATCAGTTTAAGAATCCTTTTCCAGTTTAGCAATTTTCGAATTCTCGTGTGGTAGCTAAAAAACGCATTTTTTTATGGTTTATGAGTGTGAGAAATCTATTTTAGTGTACTGTGCTTGGAAGAGTGCAGACGCGTGCCTTCGAATTTTAATATGCAACTGATACGGCACAAGCTCAAGGATGAAGATTTTACTAGATACAGACTCGTAATTTGAGAAAATATCCTTTTGGAGATGCGATATATATTTCAAAATATGTTCTAAGTTCTATTTATACAAAAGGATTCGAGCGATTGACATTCTTTTTTTCTACCATTATTTAAAAAAAATCTTAAAAGAATATAGTCAAAATAGTAAATATTCGCAGCTGATTAAACTATTAACTGTAGAGACGGTTATGAAGGCACGAGGAAAATTTTAGCAGTTGTTGTTAGTGAAAAATCAATATTTTTTATAAAACTTTATAAATTTACGATATAATTATTGTTGAAATTACATAATTCAATATCAATTTAAGAATCTTTTCCAGTTGAACAATTTGCGATTATTCGTGTGGTAGCTAAAAAATGCAGGTGATGAAAAGGCAAGAAATGAAATTTAAACACACAGACTCAGACATCCTCCTAAATTTTTAACATTTATTAACTTGAGGTGTCTTTTAACTATTAGTTCAATTTTTTCGGCTTTACGAGGTTTTACAAGGGTTAATGAGACCGGGACCTACTGCTAAAAGCCTATTCCGAACGGCTACGAACAGCCGTGGGGAACAGCAGTGTTATTCGAACCGACAAACTCCGGCATCGACGGTGAGTGCCCTAACCATTAGTTTTTTGCAATAGGAGAGCTATATTAAGATATTTTAAAGCATATTTTTCACCAACACGAACATTCATGGTATTTGTTGAATTCTAATTCATGGTATTGACAAGTTTTACCTATTCAGCCGTCATTAGACATAATTTTGGGGAAGGGAAGATTTAAGGACTGAATAGTCTTTGAAAATTCTTAAAAGTTTTTGATGTTACTTATGACCTTTGACCATGTCTCGAACGTGCGTCATAGGCTCAACGAAATAGGTAATGGGTGCACCTTTCGTTTTTTATGAAAAGCAACGCCAGTCTGAAAGAACGATATTGCTCTAAGTGGATCATAGTAATTTAAAAGCAGAGACCAACAGAAGATTCCCAGACTTGTTCTGCCAATCCCAGAGGTATCTTTTGACACTTTGCTGAACATTGTGACCATGAACATATTTTACTTATCGTAGTCACCCTAAACGAACACGGTTAATCTTCGGCCACTTCAAGTCCCGAACCCGCAACCTATCAGTTACGAAATCGCTGCTTTTGTCCACTGAACTACCGTGATTCCCTTAAAATTTAATAACCACAATTAAAATTTACATATTATAAAAGAAACTCCAAACAAACTAAAAGAATTTGGAGAAGTCAATGAATGTTCCGAGAATTTTATCAAAATAAGCATCCCTAAACAAATTTTTATTTAAATTCAATTAAATGTCTGACTCACCTCAATCATTTACGATTCTCGAAATTTAAGCAATAAAAAATTCTTCAAAATAATTTTACAATAAACTACCATCTTCAGTTATTCTTTGTATACATATTACTTTCAATTTTAATTGAATTATATCTAACAGTTGATTGCGCAAGATTAAAAAGTTCAACTAAAAACTTTCACACTCCAACACTTAAAACATTCTTTTCAAACGCGATCAATGTTTTTTTTTTCTCTCTCTTTTTTAATTTGAGGGTCGGAGAGAGAAACATTTTGTGAATAGCACAAAAATGAGTTGACTGTAAAATTCTCTGGCAACCACTCAAGACTGCCTTCGCATTTTCAACACTGGTGGTATCAAAAATAAGTATCGGTTTGAATTTGTCAAAATATACTTTCAGGATTATTATTTACTGAAGTAGAGTCGAACTTCGATAACTCGACTTCCTATAAGTCGAATAATCCGCTAACTCGAACTTTTAATCAAGTCCCGAATCATTTCTATAGTTTTCTTTAAAAAACTGTCTTGGTAACTCGAAGTGAACAACTTCTCAGTCGAAGTTTTTGTGATAGATTTCTCCGGTAAAAAACACAATTCTGTTCAAAACTTCGGATGCCAGTCCATTCGTGACCTTCGAGAACCTTCTTTCTCGAAGGTCACGAGCAAGCACAGGACGCTATTCACATCTTACAACAATACCTGGAGACCACCGAAGGTACAGACAACACCCTATTTTAATTTATTAAATTAATAATAATTTATTTTAATAATAATTTATTTATTAAAATTTCTAATAAATTAAATAGATGTGTTAATTCTATTAATTAAGCAAGGTTTTCGTTCTCATGCACGTGTATTGTAATTTGCATGACAAGTTTGCTGCAAGTTTGATAAGACAAGTTAGCGGCAAACTTGCACGACAAGTGTACTGTAACTTGCATGACAAGTTTGCTGCAAGTTTGAGGTCAAGTTTGCTGCAAGTTGGAGGTATGGTAACTTCGAAGCTTGCGTACACTTGCTTCAGTCTTATTTCAAACTTGCAGACTCGTCATGCTGAACTTGCTGCAAGTTTGCATGCTTGCAAAGCAAGACTTCTACAAGTTTGCTGCAAACTAAATTTGCTATCTGGGTTTAATGCAACAATTTTAAGAATTTAAAGCTTCAATTTTTAAGTGTAGATAGTTATATCTTCCTCTGTTTTACAACTTCATACTATTTCATACTACAATTCTGAATTAGAGTAGTTTTGCTTTATGGTGTAATTATTGAAGTTATATCAGTATGAAAATTTTTGGAGTTTTATATCAGACAAGTTAGTCTTAAATTTCAGTCACCTAAATATTAAACAAAGATAGTTCACATAAAAATCTTTTAACAAGTAAATCAAGTACAAGAAATTGTTGTAAAAAATTTGTAGAACTTTTTCCTTCCACAGCAAGAATCAGTAAATTGAATATAATTAATGTAACAGAACGCATTCATAATGTTGCAGCTATACCTCTATGTTCTATAATTACTATTAGATACTAACATAAAACAGATGCACTATACCATACTTATTAATCGCTATTTTTTCCTAAATTTTGTTGAAAACGCAGTTCAGTGTTCCCCCTTGTTTTATTGGCGATATGTTTTGTGGTGCAATAATGCAAACATGTCATTTAAGACAGCGGCGAAAACATCCATAAGAACTATACATATGCAATAAAAAGCTTAAAGTATTAAAATAGCATAAAACATAATATGGTTTAAATTTATACACGGATTGTATTAAAGTTTTAAATTTTCGATCGCCGAACAATTTTTAAACTTTGCAATTTCAACACTGGTGGTATCAAAAATAAGTATCGGTTTGAATTTGTCAAAATGAACTTTTAGGATTATTATTAACTGAAGTATAATAATCTAAATAAATTCTCAAACTTGTAAGAATAGTCCAGTATAAATCCTTAACCTGTATGTATATGTGCTTGAACACAATTCTTATATTTCTTATTTAGCACAACAATATTAAACATTTAATTTTTAAGTGTATTTAAGTATGCTTCAATTTTTAAGAGTATATAGTTATATCTTCCTCTGTTTTAAAATTTCATACTATTTCATACTACAATTCTGAGTAGTTTCACTTTATTATGTAATTATTCCAGGTATATCTGTAGGAAAATATTGGAGTTTAAAATCAGACAAGTTAGTCTTAAATTCCAGTCACCTAAATATTAAACAATGATAGTTCGCATAAAAATTATTCAAAAAGTAAATCATGTACAAAAATTGTAGAACTTTTTCATTCCACAGCAAGAATCAGCAAATTGAATATAATTAACGTCCCACTCGTGTGCCTTTGCTGACCAAGCATCCTCATCAACTGCTTTGGGGGACGTTCTCTTGGGCATATCTGGAACCCGTGGTTGTGGTAGAGCAGACCATGAGTGCTACAGGGTATCTGAATACTATTGCGGACCAGTTGAACCCTTACATGGTCTCTGTTTTTCCAGTTGGAAATGGAATGTTCCAACAGGACAACGCTCCGTGTCACAAGGTTAAAATTGTGTTGGAGTGGTTCCAGGAACATGATGCTGAATTCCAGTTAATGTCCTGGCTGCCTAATTCACCGGATCTCAATCCGATAGAGCACATTTGTGATGTCATGGAACGGCAGCTCAGAGTTCAAAGACCACCAATTCGCAATATCTCGGATTTGCGTAAGCGTTGCTTAAACATCTGGTACAATCTGTCTCCTGTTATCTCCCGTGGACTTGTGGCATCCATGCCAAGGTAGGTTGAAGCTGTGTTGCGCCCCAAAGGTGGGCTAAATCATTATTGAAAGTTAGTCATAATGTTTTGGCTCTTGAGTGGTTTGGTTTGGTTTGAAGTGCTACGGTCTACTTTTTGCAACACGAGGGCTAATGAGACCGGGACCTACAGCTTAAAGCCGATTCCGAACGGCTACGAACACCCATGCCACTGTGGGATTCGAACCCACGAACTCCGGTTCCGAAGGCCAGCACTCTAACCAATCGGCCATCGTTCGGCGGCTCTTGAGTGTATATCTCTATATTCTATTATTACTATTAGAACTATACTAACTTAGAACTTATGTACTATAACATACTAATTAATCGTTGTTTTTTGTCTAAATTTTGGTAAAAACGCAGTTAAGTGAGCTCCTTGTTTTATTGGCGATGTTTTATGGTGCCAATAATACCAACATGCCATTTCAGATGGTGGAGAAAAACATCCAAAAGAGATATACAAATGCAATAAAAGCCATAAACTTTAAGTATTAAATTAGCAAAAACCACAATATGGTTTAATATCATACACTGATTGTATTAAATTTTTAAATTTCCAATAGCCGAACAATTTTTGAAATTCTCTAAATGATATGGAAATTTAAGAGAAAATATGGGTACATACTTTATAAAAGCAATAAAAATGAAACAAAAAGCATAAACTATGAGTATTCAAATACTTAAAACTATATACAAAACTTTTATACACAGCTGCAGTCGAAAAAACCATGGGTTGCCGTATGAGAGAAATCTCTCATACTTGGCGATGATAAATATAGATAAGGAATCAAAATCAAGGAGCACCCTAAACTATAGTGAAGCCGTCTTTTTCGTTATGATATTTTCTTTGTGTTTGTACATTTATCGACAGGTGTGGCATGAACTTAAATTATAAAACCAGAAAAACATTATTTAAATTAAAACCAGTGTACCTTATTTAGTGATATTTTAGGTTAGGTTTTTTTTTAGCTCTACGGCTCCTTTTTAAGGTAGGAGAACAAATAAAACTGCTAAACTTAGCTTAACCCTTTTTATCCTGACGGTACTTATAAGTACCACTTCAATTAAACACCTATAAATTCTTAATAAAGCCGTTTTTCCTGAAGTTATTTACAAGGAGAGGAACGATGCAGTGCCTACAGCAGAAAAGAAATAACACCCCCAATCAGCAGTCCTTTTTATTCGCATGGTAGGGATTTCATAATTGACGTGCTGCATACGACGGTCATTTTGTGGTAGAGTTGATACACGTGTTGTTCAATTGAGTTAATTTAGTGGTTTATTACTAGTTATTTGGTACTATTATATTTTAGACCCTTCTATACTTCGCAGGTAAGCATTTTATTTGTTTTATTCATGATTTAAATCTTTTATTTTCTATCATAAAGTCAAAAATATATGTTGGTACTAGAAAGTACCACCTGCAAAATTAACTACTAAAATACAGTAAAAATTAATTTTCTTTTTTATATGATTATTCTCCATTAAATCTTATCTAATGATGCAAAAATGCAGTAAGAAAGTTGATGGTAAATTAATTCAGGATATAAAGGGTTAAAGTTAATTCATAACTGCCGCAAGTATTCCCAGATGTGGCTCTCAAAGTCGATGCAGAAGAGGTTACTCAGGATGGAAAATACCTGTTCGGCTTTCAGCCAGTCTTATTTAATGCATTATATTTTTTCTAATCGTTTCTAACACCTTTCAGAAATATAAAATACGCTACCCTACATAACACGCAAGAGGGGAATGTTAGGACCTTGTGTGTACGAACACTGGACAGTAAATATATTTAGATAAGTACCTTAGTTATTTACATAAAAGTTATACGAACGTCTATTCATTTTCCTAATTTTTCCAATAACTTTGTTTACTATTCCCTGAACGAAAATAACTTCTCAAAATAAAATATTACCGAAAAGAGTAATGCCCTACAATCTATAAGTTTCCTACAGCACCAGCAGCGTATTTTACACTTGTAGTGATTTACTTTTCCTACAGTAATAAATTCTCCCTTTACGTCATAGGATCGTTTAACAAAATTACAAAACTTTTCTTCTGATATTAGTTAATATAATAGATTGCACATGAATTTTTTAGCATAATGCTCGAGCTTTGAGCGACGTCAATGAAGATATTTTTAACTCTTACGCAAGAAATGTTATTGCTAGAAAAGGAACGTGCTTCTAAGCTTATTAACAAATATCAAAAATACGACCATTCGTATTGTAAGTTCTTGTGTAAAAAAGAAAAATATTTATTTGGAAGCGTTCTATTATAATAGACTTAATTATCTAGGAAGGGACTCTAAATATGATCTAACTTACGTTGCATAACATTTTGATAAGCCTTCTTATTTGTTTTAAAATCAATTATATTGTAGTCAGACCAGTTGTAGTATTGTAGTAAGAACTAGACATTAGTTGTTTTTAGGGAACATTGGCATTTGCTCTCTTGACCATCGACATCTTGACTGAAAGCATTCCTTATATCTAACATTTTTTAACGCTTGAAAAGAGAAACATTTGAGATTTTTTTTTGGGGGGGAGGGGGGTTATATGAATTAGCACTTTATCGATCCCTTAGCTTTCTACCAAATACAAAGCAGCAAATTTTGTAATCATTTTTTAGAGTCCAAAGGGAGATTTATGTTGGATTATTTTATACAGATATCCCATTTTGTTAGAAGTCAGAAAATGCACAAAACTTGAAATCAACTCTCCCGATACTTTTAGTTGAATTTATAAGGAGAATATAATAGATTTTATAAGGACCTTAGCTTTCTACTAAATACAAAGCAGAAAATTTTGTAATAGTTTTTTAGAGTTAGAAGGGAGATTTATGGTGGATTATTTCATATAGAAATCACATTTTGTTAAAGTCAGAAAATGCATAAAACTTGAAATCAACTCTCCCAATACTTTTAGTTGAATTTATAAGGAGAATATAATAGATTTTATGAGGACCTTAGCTTTCTGCTAAATACAAAGCAGCAAATTTTGTAATGGTTTTTTTCGATTCCGAAGGGAGATTTATGTTGGATTATTTCATACAGAAATCACATTTTGTTAGAAGTCAGAAAAGGCATAAAATTTGTAATCAACTCTCTCGATACTTTTAGTCAAATTTATAACTAGACTTGCAGTCTCATTTTTTTCAAATCAAAAACAAGCTAAGATCTACTGTTTAAACGCAATTCGTAACGTTTTCAATCTTTTTAAAATTTAAACCACAAAAACTTTGCTATTTGGCAATCATATTTCTCGATGTCAAAACTTGTCAACAAACGAACATATCTGCAATGTTTCAAAACAAAGATATAATTATTTGGCTACTGTGATAATAATTACAGTGCTGACGCCTTTGGATCCACTTTCACACATTAGAAAATGTGTTTAAAAGAAGGGAAACTTCTTTCATTTTCAAACAATATACATTATTTTTTAAGATTATCCCATTGTAGACTTTTCCAACTATATATCTTATAAGTGCTTTTATGAGATAGTCGGTCTATTTATTAATTATATATCACACTCTTTACACGCGTTTATATAAATCAATGTCATGCACATCTTCGTTTACATGTCAACCAAGGGGTATATATAGCTATCTGTATAAATACATATTCATTAACCTAAATTAGTATTTTCTCTGCCTATCATCTACACATTTTCCTATCATTTCATCGAGTTATTTACATTTTTGTCAATGATACATAAATTTAATAAATTTTTAGAATTCCATCTTCTATCTTATTTATTAACTGTTTAAATAAAAATATTGAGATAGATGTGTTTTTACTTTAAAAAAATACTCTAAAGAATTGAATGAATGTAAATAAAAATTATTGAATTCTTACAAGTCTTCTACAAACATTTTAAGTCTATTTCTCCTTTAATTAATAGAAATGATTTAATTTTTTGCGATAATGGTTAAAATTTACTACAGCAAAAAGAGCAATATCTCTATAATGTAATATACTCAATTTTTCGGGTTTTTTTAATTTCGTGATTAATTTTAAAAGCTTTAATTATAATCAAAAAATCATATAGTATAACTATGGTAATTTTAACAAATCTAATATATAAAAACGTATTATTTTTTTTTTCAAATACGTAGTTAATAACCTAAAATGAAATATAGTACTTTAGCATTTTAAATTATTTTATTTTTTACTTAGCCATGTTATGGGAACTAAATAAGATAAGATAGTATAACTTAATTACTGATAAAAAAAATTATTTCTGTCAAGCGATTAGAAAAAATTAAGACTTCGTTTTCTTTTTTTAATCTACTACATGAAAGCTGAGGCTAGAGTCTAATTTAGGTTCTCACGGAAGACTCAGATACTTCCTAATCAGTCAGAAGTTGGTAATATTCCTATTTTAATCTTTCGCATTTACCGTGCTTTAAAATTCGAACCATTTTATAAAATGTCAATTGGAACCTTTGCGTGTCATTCAGACTATTTCATGGCGTAATCTGACAATATTCATGTCAAACATATTAACTGAAAAACCTAAATGTTAAGTTTTTTTTTGCCGAGAATGTAACTAAATTTAGATGGCAGAGAAAATTAAGTAAAGCTATTTTAGGATTTTAGATTATAAAATTGATCTAGATATAGATATATTCTAAAAATATTTTGTCACCCAAAATAGCTTAAACATACTAAATCAGTGTAAGGCCAGTTTTTTCTCCAATTTTAAACCAGATAATTATGTCTCGTATTTTACTAATTAGCATATATGCAATATACGTTTCAAAATCTTTTCTTGTTTGCTACTGACTTGAATTTACATCGTGAATTTTCTGTATCTGAATCACACATCATTGTTACTTGCATATGCTATCTTAGAAATATAGATAAAAGAGAGATAAATATAATGAACGTAATTAGGTAAATCTTTTATTTAGTTTGTATTTTGATATTTTAGTGCTTTCATATTTGAATTTATAAAGTCTGTTTATTATAAAATCATGGTTCAAGACACACATGAAAGTTTCACTTTAAAATAAAAACTAGTCACAGATTCTACTAATAAGTATATATACAATATACATTTCAAAATCTTTTCTTGTTTGCTACTGACTTGAATTCACCACTTGTATTTTCTGCATCTGAATCAAACATCATTGTTACTTGCATATGCCATATTAGGAAAGTAGATAAAAGAGAGAGAAATATAATGAACGTAATTTTGTAAATCTTTTGTTTAGGTTGTATTTTGATATTTTATAGCTTTCATATTCGAATTAATAAAGTCTGTTTATTATAAAGTCAGAATTCACGACACAAAATTTCCCTTGTTAAAAAAAATAAAATTATTTAATTGCACATACTTTGTGCGAAGACATATCTTTTTCCCAGTGTTTTCATGAAACTGGCATTTTTATAAC
>CM063511.1:45826040-45828540 GCA_032207245.1 Pardosa pseudoannulata | reverse complement strand
TTTCGGTAATGATATTATTGATGTTGAAAGTAATACAATACAAATTATCTTTCTTTATTCAAAAACTTTGATAATGATGACAAAATGTTATGTCTAGACAGTGATATATATACACGTACTTTATGTTTGCGTACACATGTACACATACACATACACATATACATATACATATAAGTGCGTTTCGATAGTAAAGTATATAAAATTTTATAGATTAATCACTCTCTTATTAATAAAATATTTTTACTGTAATAAATATAATAAGACAGAACACTCTCACATTAAAAAAAATACTGCGAAAATTTGCAAAAATATGTTTTAAAATTACTAGTCTTCTTCATATCATAATTCCTCTTCCTCTCTCGACAGATGGCCGCTTAAATTTTAAATGCACTTTCCTTTCTTGCATGTCTCTAAAATGAATTTTATCCGAAATGGAGTCGTTCAAGTGCTGTCCCTTTTTGAGATGAAATTTGCTGAAGCACTTTGAAGCATATAATTTAGACTCTCAAAAGCCATTTAAAAATGGATCGGATCGTTAGGGAAATTGGTCACGTCGAACATATACATAGCTCCTTTTAGCATTTCATAGGAGAGCATATACTAAATTAAATCATTAGTGTGTATACTATATCATAAGAGAAAATGGTGTAAATATATATATGTAGAGAAATATTTTACAACAACTCACACATTATTATATATATGCGTATATATATATATTTATAAATATATTATATATATTTTTATATATATATATATTATATATATATTTATATATATATATATATATATATATATTATTATAAATATATGTATATGTATATATTTACACACACACACACATATATATATAATATGTATGCATGTATATATATATATATATATATATATATGCTTGTATATAGTATATATATAATATATATGATTTAATATATATATATATATATATGTATATATATATATATATATATGCATATATATATATTTAATATATATACATTATATATATGCTTGTATATATATATATATATATTATATATAAATATATTTACATACATAATATATGCTTGTATATATATATATATATATATATATATATAATATATATAGATATAAGACAAACATATATATATATATATATATATATTTTTATATATATCTACAAGATACACATATATATACATGTATGCATACATATGTATATATATATATATATATATATATATACATATTTGTATATGCATATGTATACATACATATATATATATATATATATATATATAATATGTATATATATTATATACATATATATTATATATATATAAATATATACATAAACACATGTATAAATGCATTCATATATACATTCATACATACACATACATGCATAAATACATTCATATATAAATACATACATACACATACATGTATAAATACATTCATATATAAATACGTACATACACATACATGTATAAGTACATTCACATATAAATACATACATAGATACACATACATGTATAAATACATTCATATATAAATAGATACATACACATACATAAATACTTACATACACATACATATATATATACATATGTAATACACACACATGCATTTATATATATATAATATATATATTATCTTCTATTATCACGTAACATAAATAATACATTTTATTTTTAAAGAATTTCGGTAATGATATTATTGATGTTGAAAGTAATAAAATACAAATTATCTTTCTTTATTCAAAAACTTTGATAATGATGACAAAATGTTATGTCTAGACAGTGATATAAACATCTTTGACAGCTACACTATTCTTAAATTCGCATCCTATATTCTACAATATCGGCAAATGTTTATTTGATATCGGACTAGTTACTTTATTCTTGCATTACTTTTGGCACAATATATAAGTCCACGCATATATAATTTATGTATGCAATTTGTAATAGGCTTTTGACAAAAGTAGGATAAAGGATGTCACAGAAATAACTTATAGGACAATTCCATGTAAATATTTTTGAAAGTAAAATTATGTATTTTTTATGGGAATGCAATTGTTTTTTATGCAACATCGTGAGTAAAGTTATTTGTCATTTCCCTTTCGTAATTTACTAAAAATAATGAATATTTAACGTTAGTGAATTGTCATGCAAAAATGTCGAAATAAGTAATTGTGTTTTTATGCATTTTTAGTAATTATTTTTGCATTAAACTCTAAAGCAGCGTTTCCTAACCAATGCTCCGTAGCCATTTCAGAAAAGTTTTTCTGCGATAAGATAAGTTCTACTATACTTTTAACTGCATGGTTATATAAACTAAGTCAATTCAATGAACCAATGTAATACTTAAACACGAGAACAAGTAACAAATATAGAGGAAGATATAAAAATGACCTTGCCTAAGAAATATGTTTCCTAACCAATGATCCGTAACCATTTATATAAAACTGGTTTACTAGTAAGAACTATCGTTGCTAGTTGAAAATGTACGAAATATA
>CM063511.1:45796040-45821040 GCA_032207245.1 Pardosa pseudoannulata | reverse complement strand
TCCGGATTGAGAGAGAGTGTCTTGAGATAGGGTTGCTGTATGAATCCTCGCCAATAGTGTGGCTTCTTTGTTATAGCGATTACACTATAACAAGAGCCGTTATGTTTCTTGGTTGACTGTTAATCTGTACAGTACACATTATCAAGACATTATCAAGAGATCATTGGCTTTTTGATTTGTCATAAGACTGACATATTATACATACATATATATATATATATATATATATATATATATATATATATATATCACATATCTTTTATAATCGTGTATAATCGTTTATGTATCTCATTTTTGTATGTATATTTTTATACACACACACACACACACACACACACACATATATATATATATATATATATATATATATATATATATATATATATATATATATATATATATATATTCACTTTATGTGTGCGTTCACATATAAAACTTATGTATCTACTTTACGAGATTAAATATGAAGAAAAACATTTATTGAAGAAGCTCTTGATTCTACATCATTGGCTTCCATACATCATAGATATATGAGATTAGAGCCGTAATAAATTACAAAAAAGATTAAAGTGTAACAAACTTCATGAAAATTACAATAAAAATATCTTTAAAACATGAACAATAAAATATTAAACACATTAAAAAAAAGAAAATCAATCTCTTGGTGACTGCATGATATCTCTTGCCTCCCAATATCTATTTTAGAGGATTACCTCTTTCAAAGATTGACACATTGCAAGGTTATCTTTGTCCATTTCAAAGTTTTGGTAGCACATATAGCACAAGGGGATATTATAGATGTGTCTGAGGTAACGGTATTTGGCAAAGAAATCGTGACTCTAGACCAAATTATCGCAACTGCGATGGATTGTGAAAAATCTAGGATTTCATGAATCAAATGCCTCCAGTTCTTATCCTTCATCTGTAATCTTAATTTAGCATCATAACTTTTCATTGCAGTATCTTTTATTATTCTTTTTATTTATGTAAATGGTACATCGCCATTATCTACTTGTAAAATTCGTTCCCTTTTTGACTAGTTTATCAGCTTATTCATTTCCAGGTATTCCAACATGTGCTGGTATCCATTGCAAAATCATATTCTTCCCCTTTGTAGATATTAAATATGAAAATAATAAGCATGCTATATCATCTATCATGGACTAGCGAGGATCATACCACCCAAGTGATTTTATCATATGTCAAGGTGATGTAGATTATTACTATTACAATGTTTATATACACATATATATGTGTGTTTATATTTCCGTGTGTAATACAATACTTACGATATTATTTACGATTTCGTTTTAATTATTCATGTTACTTACATACTTATGTAAGTAAATAGCATCCCCTATATAATAATACCCTAAGTTATCCGTAATTCTGTTCTCGAATTTATGAAGCGGTTGTACCTGGAATGGATAGAGGCATCCATATTGAATTCTTGATGGGTTAGGGTTAGCAACGTTCGAAATCCATCCCTTCCCCCTTTTCTAGCATTTAATGCCATTATTTCAAGCCCTATTTTCCCCGGTTAAGAGCAGGTGATCAAATTTATCAATTTATCACATAATAAATAGGTAAAAATAACATTTTTCTAGCATTATGACGTCATTCCTTTAACCATCTCATTTAATCATTTATTGTTTTAAATTATTTAAATATCGTCTGCATTATTTCCATACGTTTTATCACTGAACTTAGATATTAATAATTTTCTTTTGTATTTGGCTTAAATAATAGATTAGGTACATATGTGATAATTTTAAATTTAATCATCGCTTATTTTTGTTTCAATGAAAATTTTATCACAGGTATTAACAACAAATTCTATCTACATCCAGGGTATAGTAGAAATAGATAGTTTTCAGTCCTTTCCTTCCATTAATTACTGTGAAAAAAATGGGAAGAACTTTACGATAATTTTGACGTAGCTAAGAAAACTTTGAATTATCTTTCGAAACGTGATTCAATGTGATTCTAAACTGCATTTATTGTATCGGGAGACTTTAAAAGAGTACGAAGATAAACAAATTATTCAGCGTGTACCAGATAAATCTCAGCTAAATAAGAAACCATTTTTTTTATCTGCCTTATAGGGTACTTTACAATTCTGGAAAATTAAAAATTTCACTCATCCCATATGACGGGCTATATGCTAGTCCATTTATATCAGTTCATTTCACCTACATTCATACTTATTCTTATGCAAGACGCGCTTCAAAATTGGGTGCTTTGTAACTGGAGAAATAAAAGGTAAAATGTCACGGGGTAATTTACCTCTTCTTCTCTGTATTCTTTAAGAAACTCCCCATCTATATAGACGGAAAAGGAAAAAAACACTTAATGTTTGTACTCGTCGTGAAAGGATTTTTATTGTCCTAAATATCCATCATACCAGTCTGAAAAAAATAAAACTAAGATGATCATACGTTTGATTTATTTTCATATATACTGCGATATCTGACAGGTGATTTGTTCTTTGCAAACTACTCTTTAAACGGTGTATTGATCGAAAGGGTAAAGAAAACAATTGAACATAACTTTCGGAAGTACCTAGCGTGACCAGAGCAGTATATGTATGTTCAATATGTATGTGTCCGCGCTCGTGTAATTGTAAAACTACATATTCATTTTTGTGATTAAATATGAAAATAATACACGTTATGCAATCTATTATCGACTAGCAAGGTCACATCCTTCATGTGATAATATCACAGGACAAAATGATGGAGTTAATATATTGACGTTTATATGCACATATGTGTGTGTTTAGAAAGTAATACGTAAGTAAATAATACGTAATTGTAGCATATATATTTCTACTAGTTATCTATTATTCTATTCGTCAGACTGACCTAGCTTCATATTCCTTCTGTGTGGATTCGAACTACTATATCTATCGAGCCAACACTTTTTTTTAAATTATACGTTTTACAGGTGGAGAAATTTAGGGCAAGACGTCGCGGGTAATTTTCCCCTTATTTTACTTTTTTTTTAAACATATTCTCTGGTTTAGTTGACAGGGATGTCCATAGCTGTTCGGAATCGGCTTTAACCCTTTGAAGGGCACTGGTATATATAATATACCGGCTGTTATAAATTTTTCTCTCATTTATATAGAAAAAAGTTTTTGATTTTCAATTTTTGATGCATCAAACTATCTACACATATTTTTTTTCTTCTTTTAATTATTCTTGTGAAAACCTGTCATTAGAAGGAGGCTCTATCAAAACTAGATTCTAAAAGCAAAAATTCTATTTTTCAAAGTTAAGAATTTAAAATAAAAGTACCTATTTAAACTTCGCTTACAATTTTCTTATCTATTTGATTTATATACCCTTTTAATAAAAATTATTAAATATTTTTCCAATATTATTAAAAAATGTGTCATTTTCATGCTGTTCTAAGGGAGGTGATTACGTAGTCAAATTACTCCTTGCTTATTCCTCACTTAATATAATTTATTTTTCATATACTTCATATTCAAAAGGTCCATAGATAACATTTATAAACTAATTTCATTGAAAACCGAAGAGTTTCTATAGGTGTCCCTCAAGGGGTTAAGCAATAGGTCTTCGCCCTCATTTATCAAAAACTGATGGCAAGTGATTTATTCTTTGTAAACTATACTATGAACGACTGATTGATTGAAAGGGGAAATGAACCATTTCTTAGTATAAACTATCGGAATCACCCAATGCTGACCATGCATATGTGTCTTGTTATGTATACAATGTATAGCAGTCTTGTGTAGCATGTATTGTATTGCAGTCACACATATGTTTATGTATGTATGTTTGCATTTATAACTAGCAAATTTCGTGGATATCACATGAAACGGTAGTAATAGAAGGTTTTAATATTTTTTTTGTTTTTATATATAACAAGCACATTATATATATAAATGATTATGTCATTTTGTCAATTTCAAAGTGTTTAACGAAATCTTGTAATGAAATTTTTACTATTAGCTTTTTACTAGTACCAATATTTAAAGTAGCATAATCGATTAGAGAGATTTTGTATACAAAGTATAGAAAAATAGATCTGTGTGGAAATTTTTGTGGACTAACCTGCTTCCGAGGAACGCAGAAGAGTATACAATCAGATCATTTAATCTTTCTGTGGTCGGTTTGTGATTCTTAGTAATGCTAATGTTTCTAAACATATACCGTTGAATCACTTCTGTGCTAAATATAGTCTTAAGATAAGCGTTGGTTGGACAACAAAATAATCCGATATGTGCCAAACGCAAAAAATAAATCACACAGCTCGGTAGCTGAATGGTTGTCATGGATGGAAAAATTTTCGGCACACTACAAACTTGTTGTTAGAGTTATATAATAAAACAATGGGGTTGGTTAAAAAAAATTCCATGACATCTCCTTAATTGTCACATGTAAATCAGAGCTGGTATCTCGCTACCTCTAAAGTTCTCTGGAGACGTATTATTTTACAAGCCATTACTCGTTTATGTATGCTCTCTAATTAAAAAGTTTATACTATTATTTACTGTTACAGTTAATTTTGTATTTGAGACCATGCTTCTTATTTTATTTGTTATTTCTAGAGACACTTAGACAAGAGAAACTGGTAAATAGGAGTTTACTTAATTTAAGTCGAAAGATTTCGTCTTTCGTTCTGAAGAGCACCGACATAGAGCAAAAGGACAACTTTAACTCAGAGTAGGTCTTCGTAAATTAGAAGAGAACGAGCAAAAGATCACAAGTTTAGGCCTTCCACCTCTAGACATACCATTTGGACGAGGAGCACATTTCGACTACAAACCTAATTTTGCTGTCCAACTACAGTCAGTAACCAAAATCTTTGACCGGCTCGGATTTCGAACATAGAATCCTTCGATGACTCTGAGTTACGCTTTTACCAACTAAGCTACCTATGCATCTCTCTTAGTCAAAACTAGTTGAATAAATTAAACAGATATATTGCTACTTCCGCAAAGCTCCAACTGCTAAACGGCCCACAGTCCTAACTCTTCTAGTGTCAAGAGTTTGTTACTACTTCCTCCACAATCCATTAAAAATTACAATAATTAACAGAGCATAAAATAAGCATACATCAGATTTTCACTGTTTAATTTGCTAAAAAAGCTGTATTAACAAAGAGAGTTATTTTTCTCTTTAATTGCAGTTTGTTTAAAAGACACTTAATACCTAACCTCCAAAAAAATTTGTTTGAATTTCAGAAATATTTTCCGTAATCATTTTGGAAAACATCCAGTCTGTGTATCTCTTCACTGTTTAGGAAAAAAGCGTTGTTTATCCGCAGCTTGTTGAATAATTCTCCAACTGTGTTTACGCATCTGTCCTTTGAGATATGAAAACAATGGCATCTTCTATATTTTTTTCTTCATAAATCACTTTATAAATGACAACAGAGTGTTTTCCCACAGTTTTGAAAGCGAGAGGTAGTTGAGCCTGTTTGGGGAAAACAAAACAAGGCTGAAATATCTTTTTGAAATGGTCTTATATTTCTTTTGTTTCACATCTGACTACTTTGCGGAAAATACGGTCCTTTCTTTTTCAGCAGTATTTACAGTCCTCGTAATTTTTTCTCCTCTCTAAATATTTCAGTTTATGTATGTAGAACATAAGGAAGAATTTTCTGTATATGCGACCATACCTTATATCAGGGGTGGCCAAGACTTCGACCGCGAAGACATTTTAGGTAGTCTGTGCGACCATCCCGATAATGACCTCGGATATTAACAATTTAATTTATGACTTATGACATAGAATTAGTAAATTATTTAATATAAAAATTTACTACAGTTTACTCTTTAAAACATAAAACAAACTGTGCAAAATAATACAATGAATTTGTCGTTTTACAGTGGATAATTAAATAGAAATAACTTGACAAAGTGGGATGCTTACATTATAACATAATCGAATTAGTACCATATAATCATTATACGGTACTGATTCGATATACTATACACACCGCGGTTTTTGTCGCCAAAGTTGGCTACTTCTCGGGCGATGTCTGATGTCGCTGGAAACTTTTGGCGACTTTAAGCTTTCCAAGCTTTTTGGAGCTTTGTAGTATCAACCCTGGCTCGTAATGGTTCATTAACAGATGAACATTTGGTTTGGTTTGGAGAGCTACGATCTACTTTTTGCAACACGAGGGCTAATGGGGCCTACAGCTTAAAGTCGATTTCGAACAGCTACGAACATCCATGCCACAGTGGGATTCGAATCCACGAACTCTGGTACCGAAGGCTAGCACACTAGCCAATCGGCCATCGTTCGGCCCAGATGAACATTTAATTTCATGTTTACGCATTGCAATAAGCTCGCGCCTGCCACAATATGATAAATTTGTCGCAGATATACAGTGCCAAATTTCAACTAAACGAAGTGAATAGGATGGTTAATTTTTATATATGAATACTTTGACTATTTTCGTCAGTAAATTAAGTTTTTTTAAAAAAAAAATTAGATAATTTACCAATTTTCCTTGTTACGGAAAATAAATATATAAACATATACGTTACGTTAATTTAGCTCTACCATTGGTAGACCGCCTTCGATTTTTTAAATGTGTAGTAGACCATGGATCACAAAAGTATGGCCACCCCTGCCTTATATCATTAGTTATCAACCTATAGGTCTACAAGTTCCTTATGCTATAAGTAAGAAATCGAATGGGTGCCACTTCTAAGCGTTGGAATTTCCTTTAAAGAACGAATTAAGTCTTATTGTAGTGTCACCTATTGACATTCGTACCCCATGGCAGATTAATGCTAATTTTAATGTTGCATTCCCTTCAGTTTTATGCCATACTAAATTATATGAGGTGTCCGATTATATATATGGCAAATAATACTTTATTATAATTTCAATAGATACTAGATGTGACAATATAACTATATAGTGCATATAAAAGAAAAATATTTACTTGTTGCATATTTGCTTCGTTGATTGCACCTATTTCTTTCGAACATTGGACTATATTCGTATAAAAATAAAATAGTTTTTTTAGCGTTAAGTTTTATTTAACGTTAAGTGCAGTTTCAAACAATTGAAATCATTTCTTGTATTAAAATGAAGAAAAGATTAATCCATCTATCAAGTATTTTTTCATTTATCTTATTGCTACAATCTGAAGCGATAGAAAAGCAGTGCTTTCAAGTACTTACCAACAATTTCTTCCAGAATCAATTAGTAAGCATGTGTCTCTTTGTGCATATAATTCTTTATCCGTATCTTTTATTATGTAAGTTTATATTGTGGTAGAGAAGGTTGTTCGTGCTTTATTAAAATGATTTTGTATGTACGTTTCACGTTAACAATAGGAAAAAAGGTTTGGAATTTTCAGTACAATCACCACTATGGTTTTTCTTGAATTAGAGTGTAGAATAAAACATTTTTTAAATATCTTTCTATATTAATGGATGAATCAAACATTATATAAATTCACTCTTAAGGATTACGATCAACATATTAAAATCAGGATAAGAATAGATATTTTTATATTTTTAACACATTGTGTGCGGGTACATTTCGCAGCGGAATTGTACCGGGAGTGGACGTTTTAAAAGTACATTTAGTTATTGAATTAAATCTCAATAGATCGAAAATTATTTAATTTTTTGAACAACTGTTTTCGTATTTTATATTGAAATATATAAACAAATATATAAATAGAAATACATAAATAACAACCATAAGATTTTTGTAAACAAAAAAAATATATCTTTTAGTGGAAAAATTTATAATAATATCGTAAATAGGAAAAATCGAATAGAAATAGTAGTATATAGTTTTAATTTCTTCGAATTGTTATATATAAACATTTTTACATTTTAAAAAATGAAAAAAGCAATCATAAATCTAATAATATAAAAACTAGTTTTTATTTGTCTAAATGTTTCGAGAATCTATGTAGGAGACAAGAACATTCGGCTTCGTTTTCCTGTATATGTCGTCATTTTTGTACCCACAAACAAACCATGTTTTTACACAATTTCGTACTAGTACGTGACCCGAGCTCAAGTATCAATGGTCAGAAAACGTACTAGTACGTGTACAGCATACAATGTGTTAATATAGATTAAATTTACAAGAGAAAAAACATCGAGGAGAAAATGTTAACGAAACAAAATGGCCACAAAACCACAGCTTCAGATTATTCTAAGGCATAAACATCTGAAGGAAAATAAGTCTGATTCTAAGAAAAAATCCACTATGAAAAACTGATATCTAATAAATTTAATCTAAAAGCTATTTCTTTTTCAAAGCTGAAAACTTCTGGTATAGACTATCAAGTAGAAACAAATCACTGCAAAAAGTACTCCTACATCCTTACAAATTGTTAAAATCGCGTATCTAATGTCCAAACAAACTTACATACATAACCATAAAGTTCATAAAACATAGCTATCAGAAGAAATCCAGTTTTTCAATTATAATACAGAAATATACATTTTTAAGTTATCTTATTTCTATTACTCTAATATATGGAGGAAGAGATTTTTTTTATTCTGCTAATAAGAAAGAACAAAATTAAATTAATGGTAATGTTCCCGTATTCGTGTACCCAAACAGGAACCGATTTTTATTTGCTGTACTAATTTCCAATGAAGTTCATCTAAAAAAATTCTGAGCTATTCAATATTTTTATTTTTTTATAATGAATACAGACCTTTCACAGACCGACAGTTGAAAACCTTTGATTTAGGCTATCAAATAAAAAAGTTACAAAATACAGTACGTCTTTATCAATATAAATTATGAAAATCACTTTCCTAAAGTCCAAACGAATTTTTTTAGGTACATACTCATAAAGAACATAAAATATAGCCATCAGAAAAAAAACAGTTCCTCGGTTATAATGCAGAAACATACGATCTAATTTCTATTACGATAATATATCGTTGAAGAGAATTATTTTCATTCTAATAATAAGAGAGAGAATGTATTTTTTCATTAATGACAGTATTCCACTATTCGAGTACCTAAACTGGAAATGAAAACTAACATTCTAATGAAAAAAATTGCATTTCAGATTAGAATTAGCTCTAATTAAAACTAAAATAAGACAAATGCGTTACAGCATAAATAACAAAGCATCTCGAAAATACCAAAGAATTAGTCCGTGAAAAAAATTTCAATTATGCTAAAACTTAATCTGTTGTTTACTACGAAGTGTGATATGCCCTGCAAAACTTTCGAAATAAACAATTATTTTGTTTCGCAAAAAAATTCGAGAAATATCTTCGACATTCAATCTCAAGCATCCCGGGAGAATTCCGTTGAACAGATCCACTATTAAGAAAAAAATTATTTTCCTCATTAGTTATGAATATGAATTTGCATAAAAAAGATTTAATGCATTTAAAGAGTCTAATTTCCTAGGGAAACAATTACTGGATATCATTTTAACCAGATGTGCAATTTTTCGGAATAATTTGTTTTCCTAATGATCAGGTACAGATGAATATTGCAGTGTACATCGTTTTGGATGGAAATTAATGTTATAATACTAAGCTAAATTTATTCATTTTAAAATAGATAACTGTAAATTCTTAAAAATAAAAAATTAATTACAAACAGGACTAAGAGATTACTTTTCTTCGGGCTGTTGAAGGATTACTTTTTAATTACAAACATTTAAAATCTAATAAATCCTGAGTAGCTTAATGTAACAGATGTATATATTTATGAGTAAGGGATTTGGTTCATATGAATATTTTCTCGCATATGGTGTAACTGTGTATTTGTTTATGTATAGTGTTCAACAAACTGAAAAGGTTTGTAGTAAGCATCAAGATGATACAATTTTTCGGAATAATTTGTTTTCCTAATGATCAGGTACAGATGAATATTGCGATGTACATCGTTTTGGATGGAAATTAATGTTATAATACTAAGCTAAATTTATTCATTTTAAAATAGATAACTGTAAATTCTTAAGAATAAAAAATTAATTACAAACAGGACTAAGAGATTACTTTTCTTCGGGCTGTTGAAGGATTACTTTTTAATTATAAACATTTAAAATCTAATAAATCCTGAGTAGTTTAATGTAACAGATGTATATATTTATGAGTAAGAGACTTGGTTCATATGAATATTTTCTAGCATATGGTGTGTGACTGTGTATGTGTTTATGTATAGTGTTCAACAAACTGAAAAGGTTAGTACATATTTATGTATAAAAGCTCGATATTATGTACATATTTATGTATAAAAGCTCGATAACAGAATAGTGACCTAAACCAGAATAAATTCCCTGGTTTAACACCAAAATGGTAAATTCACTTAACAGGCAAAATACCATAAATTCTATTGGACTAGAAATTTTCATTTGGATCTGACTTGATTTCTCCAAGCATCAAGATGATACAATTTTTCGGAATAATTTGTTTTCCTAATGATGAATATAGATATATAACAGATGAATATTGATATGTACATCGTTTTGGATGGGTATTAATATTATAATATTAAGCTAAATTTATTCATTTGAAAATAGATAATCGTAAATTCTTAAGAATAAAAAATTAATTACGTACAGGACAAAGGGATTACTTTTCTTCAAGCGGTTGAGGGATTACTTTTTAATTACAAACATTTTTAATAGATTAAATTTACAAGTTGGAAACCTTTAATTTAGACTATCAAATGAAAAAGTCACATCAAAAAGTACGCCATGATTACTATAAATAAAGAAAATCACTTTTCTACAGTCCAAACGAATTTTTTTAGGTACATACTCATAAGGAACATAAAATATAGCTATCAGAAAGAAAGCAGTTCCTCGATTATAACACAGAAACATACGATCTAATTTCTATTACGATAATATATCGTTCAAGAGAATTATTTTCATTCTAATAATAAGAGAGAGAATGTATTTTTTCATTAATGACAGTAATCCACTATTCGAGTACCTAAACTGGAAATGAAAACTAACATTCTAATGAAAAAAATTGCATTTCAGATTAGAATTAGCTCTAATTAAAACTAAAATAAGACAAATGCGTTACAGCATAAATAACAAAGCATCTCGAAAATACCAAAGAATTAGTCCATGAAAAAAATTTCAATTACGCTAAAACTTAATCTGTTGTTTACTAGGAAGTGTGATATGCTCTGCAAAACTTTCGAAATAAACAATTATTTTATTTCGCAAAAAATTCGAGAAATATCTTCGACATTCAATCTCAAGCATCCCCAGAGAATTCCGTTGAACAGATCCACTATTAAGAAAAAGTTATTTTCCTCATTAGTTATGAACATGAATTTGCATAAAAAAGATTTAATGCATTTAAAGGGTCTAATTTCCTAGGGAAACAATTACTGGATATCATTTTAACCAGATGTGCAATTTTTCGGAATAATTTGTTTTCCTAATGATCAGGTACAGATGAATATTGCAATGTACATCGTTTTGGATGGGAATTAATATTATAATACTAAGCTACATTTATTCATTTTAAAATAGATAATCGTAAATTCTTAAGAATAAAAAATTAATTACGTACAGGACAAAGGGATTACTTTTTAATTACAAACATTTTAAATCTAATAAATCCTGAGTAACTTAATGTAACAGATGTATATGTTTATGAGTAAGGGACTTAGTTCGTAGGAATATTTTCTCGCATATGGTGTATGACTGTGTAATTTTTTTATGTATAGTGTTCTAAAAATTGATCAATAAACTGAAAAGGTTAGTAAAAACATCAAGATGAATAAAAATTTAAAAAAAAAAAAAATGCCGTAACCCTCACTAAGAAGGTGGGTAGTTCGAAAAACACATCCAAGTTTCGACGTCAAGTTGGAACGATATAAAGTGCAATAATAATATCAAATTATTTATTCGGTTAATAATTAGAAGAGTTATTTAAAACGGTGTACGGTGCTAATGCTCAGCGAAGTAACACAATGACTTCACTTCCAGATACATTTGGAGATATCAAGTAAGAAAAACACATCCAGGTTTCGACGTCAAGCTGGAACGATATAAAGTGCAATAATATTATCCAATTATTTATTCGGTTAATAATTAGAATAGTTATTTAAAATGGCTACAGTGCATAATGCTCAGCGAGGTGACACAATGACTTCTTCCAGATACACTCGGAGATATCAAGTAAGAAAAACACATCCAGTTTTCGAAGTCAAGCTGGAACGATATAAAGTGCAATAATAATATCAAATTGTTTATTCGGTTAATAATTAGAAGAGTTATTTATGCTACAGTACATAATGCTCAGCGAAGTAACACAATGACTTCACTTCCAGATACATTTCTAAATATCAAGTAAGTAAAACACATCCACGTTTCGACGTCAAGCTGGAACGATATAAAATGCAATAATAATATCAAATTATTTATTCGGTTAATAATTAGAAGAGTTATTTAAAACGGTGTACGGTGCTAATGCTCAGCGAAGTAATACAATGACTTCACTTCCAGATACACTCGGAGATACCAAGTATGCTTTTAGTATCTCCCTCAGCGACGCAATCCGTGGATTGAAATGCCTCAGCGTTTCCACAAGCCTCACATAAACTGATTATTTAAGGTGATCTCATGGACAAAGTCATATGAATTGGGATCTGACGAACGTGGAGATCAAACAAAGAGTCCTAATAATACCTACGACCAAATAAGTAAAACGATTACATTCGTTTTTCACGATTTTCACCCAATAAATATTTCTTCAGAATTTTTTTTCTCTTAATATCTACTAACAACCATCTGAGTTTGTCTATAAAATTTTATAACACCTTGTGTATATATTTATGTACTAGCATATGGCATGTCAATTTTTAGTTTTCCAGAATTGTAAAGTACCCTATGCGGCAGGTAAAAAAGGGTCTGTTTTATGACTGAGAATTATATGGTACACGCTCAGTAATTTGTTTATCTTCATACTCCTCTAAAGTCTCTAGTATGAATGCAGTTTAGAATCACGTTGAATTCATTTAGAAAGATAATTCAAAGTTTTCTTAGATTTATTTTATCCCCTTATTTTGCCATAGTAAATAATGGAAGTAAAGGATTTCAACTATCATTTTCAAGTTCTTCCCACTTTATTTGCCATAGTAATTAATGGAAGTAAAGGATTTAAACTATCATTTTCAAGTTCTTCCCACTTATTTTGCCATAGTAATTAATGGAAGTAAAGGATTTACTTCCATTAATTACTATGGCAAAATAAGTGGTACAAGTTCTTCCCACTTATTTTACCATAGTAATTAATGAAAGTAAAGGATTTAAACTATCATTTCCCCTACACCCTGGACGTAGATAGAATTTGTTGTTAATACCGGTGATAAAATTTCATTTCAACAAAAAAAATAAGAGATGAATAAATTTTAAATTATCATATATGTACCTAATCTATTATTTAAGCCAAATATAAAAGAAAACTATTAACGTAATACTTAAGTTCAGTGACAAAACTTATGAAAATAATGCAGATTGTATTTAAATAATTTAAAATAAAAAATGATTATATGAGATGGATAAAGGAATGACGCCATAATGCTAGAAAAAAATGTTAGTTTTGAAGGTGTGGATTTCGAACGTATTAAAAACGATACTATATTTCGCTGTGATATGAAATATATTTATACCAATTTATTTTAGAAACAGATCAATAGGAGAAGCTAAACTTTACTCGCTTTGAATTTTGCTTAACTCATCAAGAATTCAGTATGGATTTCCACTTCTTTTATATATTTTGTAATAATTTTCTCATAAAACAACAAATTTTTAAAACTAAATAGCTTTTATAAAGTAAGACCGCAATAATGAACAAAAAAATTTTTAGTTTAAACAAAGCAGAACTTTTAATATTTTATTAAATCATAAATAGGCTGTTTTAATGAAACTTTCTATCTGGATAAGTACTATTTTTTCTTAACATCACCGATTCACAAAATGAATTTTTCTATAATTTTCATACAATTACTAAACGTATTAGAGAATTTTTCATATATGTGAATTGAAAACGTTTGCTAGTATAACACGTAAGTACAATCATTTTTCGTCATATGTTACAAGTCATAATCCTTTTAAGCTTATCACTTATGCCATATTCTGCTACTTATTCTATATGCTATATTATGGGGTATAAAAAGAAAATCAAGAGAAAAATTCTTCTGATTTTTTGTAGTACTTGTTCATTTACAATGAAGTTGTCCCCAAGGGGGAGGGGTACCTGTAACATAGCGTGCTTAACATTTTTTGTATCTCCCATCTATCAAAAAATTTTTATATCACTTTTCATGGCTTTATTAAGAGAAGACCAAAATAGACATTTTACTGCTATATTTTGGATAAGTCGATACTTCCGCCTCTATAAAGAAATAACTCTCTTCCTTATTCAACAAGTATTACTCGAGAATCTGAATGACAGCACCAAAAAGTGCTCAATGAAACGGCTTCTCAACATTTTGTCAACTGTAACAGAGTATATGCCACCAGTGTGTAGACCAAAGAAACTGATGTATTCAAAGTGACAAAGTGCTGTGAAAGCTAATATCGCTTCATAGCTGAATAACAAAAACAAAAATAAAGCTCTTTTCGTTTCTGTAACTGAGAATCCTTAAGCGGAAATTTTCACAGCTTCGCTTTTAAGTTAATGTAAGATCTGATTTTCAGTTCGGCATTAATCTTTAATAACACGTTTTTGTTTCCTTAGTTATATCTTAATCATTTGTAGAAGTATATGACATTTATTGAAAATTTCTATTTAAATATGAAATCCACTTTGGCACTTTCGAAAAAATCTGGAGAAATCATGTAAATAATATATCTTATAATAAAATGGAGCCGCGAAGAATATGTACCTATGCGAAAAATGGTTCATTACTATACTTCCGAAAGCTTGGAAACAAAACTGTAGATACTTGTTATAACTGTAAAATACCGATAAGTAGAAAATGTACAAAATATGTATAAAAAAAGTTGTCCAAACTGGGCTTGAACTATACAAGAAATCTTGACTGGTAAGGAACAAAATCATTCCATTAAAGTTGTCTACATATGTTTCTGAGCCATGGTAGCTCCGTCGGCAAAGGCAACGCTTTCGTAACTGGAAGGTTGCTGGTTCGAAGCCCGAGCCGGCATAAAATCCGTCGTGTTCATTAAAGGTGACTGGGGAATGTAAAATATGTTCGTGGTCCCAATGTCCTCCCAGTTCTCAATCAATACCTCTGGGGATGGATGGCAGGTCAAGTCTAAAGATCTTTTGCTTGATCCCTGCTTCAAAATTACGAGGACCTACTTGAGCATAAGTCGTACTTTCACCCTTGAGGTGCTCGTCAAAACGAAAAGCCCACTCCTTTGCCTTAACACTTAGCAACCTCCTGCTCAGTGGTGCTTGGTTTTAACAAGTGGCATAAGTCTACAACAACAATTTTTTAAGCAAAAATAGTTCAAATCTCCGTACTCCTCTAAAGTCTCCCTATGCAGTTTAGAATCAAATTGAATTCATTTAGCCAAACCGTGTGGATATGTATAAAAAATAAGCACATAAGTGAACAAACTTCTTAATTTTCAAAGATAGATAGCTTAAACGCTAGATATTTATTAGTCCATGAAATAGACTCCTAGACTTTTATGAAAAGAATTTGTTGTTAATACTGGTGATAAAATTTTCATTGCAACAAAAAATAATCGATGATTCAATTTAAAATTATCACATATGTACCTAATCTATTATTTAAGCCAAATATAAAATAAAATTATTTACGTAATGTCTAAGTTCAGTGATAAAACGCATGAAAATAATACAGATGATATATAAATAATTTAAAATAAGAAATGATTAAATGAGATGGTTAAAGAAATGACATCATAATGCTAGAAAAAAATGTTATTTTTACATATTTATTATGTGATAAATTGATAAATATAATCTCCTGCTCTTAACCGGGAAAAAAGAGCTTGAAATAATGGTATTAAAAGCTCAAAAAGGGGGGAAGGGGTAAATTTCAAACGTTTTCGTACTCGAATGTTGCAAACCCTAATCCAATATGGATGACTCTATCCATTCCAGGTCCAACCGCTTCATAAATTCGAGAACAGACGGACAGATAACTTATGCTATTATTATATAGGGGATTATGCAGCTATAATCATAAATTTTTATACTCATCTAAAAGTATTCTAATCCTACAGATTCTAGATTTATATCCAAAAACACCTAGAAAAATCTCTGGCACCTATTTCTAAAAATAATACTAAAACCAGTAATATAGAAAGCAATATCGAAAGCCAAGGTCCTTGACCATTATTCAATAGTGAATAATGAAAGTTTGTTTATGCATTAGGTTCCATAAATTACAAAATTCATTAGCGGAAGGGCAGCGACCTACATCGGACTGTGAAATGGGGGCTGACTTTAATCCAAAATTAATAGACGTCCGCCTGCAAGCGCATGCGTAAAATATGCATCTTGGGGGCAGAATTTCGAAAATTTCACATCATCAGTTTAGATTTTGAAGCAGCCGTCATATTACGGCACAACTTCAACACGACGGGGCAAAAGGAAATTTGTTAATGGAGCTCCGTGCTGCCGACATTTGATAAAACTGCCTTCAATCCGTCATGCTTAATCTCAGGTTACGCGGAGTTTTCAACTCAATTGACTCTCGCAAAAGGTAACGGATTGGAAAATCTGAGATTCGATACAAATCGTTTAGAGATTTTTCATTCCTTTGACTCGTATAGTGTGCCAAATCGTCATCGATTATTCGATAGGGGATGAATTTGGTCATTTCCCAGACACTTTCTACAACTCGTATTTGGGCTTGATTGTCTGGTTCTTCCCCTTCTATCTTTATTTATTTCTTTACCTCTATTTCTCCCCCTCTTTTCTCTCTCTCATCATCCCTCACTTTATCTCGGTATCTGTCCTCTCTTCTCACTTTCTCTCTCTCATTCCTAGCTCTCTTCTCCCTGTATCTCTCTCCCTCTCATCTATTAAATTAATAAGACTATTCTTTAAATTGTTTGTTCTAGTTGGGCAAAAAGAACTTTGCAGCCGTGAAGCTATTGAAGGAAACGAGGATCAACACAGTGGAACTTCAGATCAAAATGCATTGGTCTTATCGACCGTCTCTAATATGATGAGGCGCTTTAGATCAGTAATATAATTCATTAATTAATACGAGAAGTAAAATGCTTGGGATCTAAATCTGACCTCATCACATCTTTTGTAAGTAATTTATTGACCCGACCAAGCTTGCGCGATACGGGAAATAAATGACAAATCGCCAGGACAACAAGCCTACCCCAATACGAAACCAACATCACAGAGACAAAGTCAATTACATTCTAAACAAACCGAGAAGCGAAACCACAAACACTAAAGGCCTTTCTAGTGTTCTAGACATTTTTTTCTTTTCTTTTCCTTTTTTTCCTAATTTTCTTATTTTTATTTCCTATAAACCAGGAATAATTACATTGAGTACAAAAAACAGTAATTACAATAATCAATATATAGCTATACAAATGCAGGAATACAAAAGAATTCAATAATTACAGTAATCCCAATGCAACAATACAAGAGTAACAAGAACAGAAAAAACAACACATCAACCCTCTATAGACAGTTTTATAAGGAATTCCATAATGAGCAAAAGACCTCGCCTAGACTTAGGAGAGTTACATAGATTAATTAAATTTACATCAAGGTAATTGTATGGAAAGTACTTGTGCCTAATATTTTTTTACTAAATCACAATAATAGATAAGATGCTCCACAGTACCCTCATCTTTTTGGCACCAGCAACGAGTTGGTTTATTGAAAAAACGACCCTGGTACTTAGGAAAAGCCCCATGACCAGTAAAAATCTGATTTAGATAGAAATTACCCTCGAGTCTTGATACGCTTACATTAGGAAAGAAGGAAAAAAACCTTCTACCCGAAGAGTCCTACTCCCATCTATCCTGCCAAAGTTGAATCCCATGTTTATTAAGCTTGTGTTTAACTTGTTTCACCGACCAACCTACGGTAAAGTCAATGACATTTTTACGAGTTGCTTCTTTAGCTAATATATCCACCGTTTCGTTAAAATATTTTCCAGCATGGGCTTTAACCAAAGTTAAAACAAAGTTTACATTACTATGACTAATTTTATTCCTAATACTATTTATTAGACATCTTTTGTAAAGGAGAAGAAGACCAATTAAAATTATTTCAACGTCGTGTGCGGGATCTTCTGGTGGAGTTCTGATCCCAGTCCCAGATTAGAATCACGTCTCCGTACATGACACTAAATAAAAATGTACCTTTGTGGAGTTATTTATGAGTCCCTAAGGGACAGTGCCCAATTTGAAGGGATAAGGTTTTTCCACGTTGGCGGTTTCAAGGCGGGGTAAAAGAGACCAATTGGAGTTTTACAGCTCTCCTGATTGGACGAAGAGAGATAAGAATGAACACAGATAAAAAATACGTAAAATAAAGAAAAGTCAAGAGAAAAAGGGCGGTGGTGGAGTCGAGTAGAGAAGTCCGACTGTCAGAGGTCAGAAGTCGGAGGAGACGATTGTGACATTGAGACTTCGAGAGTCCAAGGAGAATAGCCTGGAGTTTGAAAGAGACTCCGGAAACGTTTGGAGCTTCTCGCGGCTAACAGCATTGTTTCCTGTGTCAAATATTAAGGCTGCACCTCAAATACTCCAAAGGAAGCTCCTGACCAAACCGATGGAAGATTGAAAATTGCTACCACACCTACACAATCTTGGATAGCTCCCAACCAGCAGTGTTCCTGGCACACTAAATAGATCCAGAAAGGTACTCATTATTATATATATTTTGAAATTTAGATTGCGTCCTCTCTCTTATACAGTTAGATAAGTGATAGGAAATTATTATTGTCAAATCTTAATTAGTGTGGCACCTAAATTGATCATGTAGAAAAAGTAAATCTTATGAAACTTAATCAAAATTTTGTATATTAGTAATGTATATATAATTGTAATAAATTTACTTATTTTTACTTTAAAGCTGATTTCAGTCAATCTTAATTTAGCTTATTAGTTTATTTTTTATTTTAAGTCTGTAGTCTCTCAGAACCTGTGGTTGAATTTAGTACTTAAATATTTTACACAACGCAACCCAAATAATATTTAGTCCTTGTGACTAACAAAAATAAATACCACTATAAATTTGATCATAGGTATATACCTAAATTTAAACGAGAGCTACACGACATCTAAACTGCAATCACTCTGTATAGAATGCTGAAGACTAAACAGATCATTCATCAGTGTTGACCCTAAAGCGAACGATTGAAGGGATTTTCTTTCCATAAGACTTAAAATTGTTCAGCAATTTTGGGAGGCAAAAGAGAACCATTATCATTTAATCGAATTCAAAAACCACACAGACATCAATTTAGGTATTCCAGAAGGAGCACCATTTTCAGGGACAGCTAAAAATGTGTCCAGTAGAAAGAAATTTAGCATTTATACCAGCTTTCGATTTGAGTGACGGTTAAAAATAATTTAAGTCCGAGAACACTACTTTATCTTGCATTTTATGACTGAGAAATTAGGTATAAAAATAAGAAAGGGACAAAGATTTCTCTATGTTTATATAAAGGATGATAATTTTGATATATTACAGACAGAATAGTATATATATATAAATAGCATATAGATCGTCATATTACGGGATCAGTAAAATTTTTAAATTTACAAAATTATAAAGTACCCTATAAGGCAGGTAAAAAAATGGTTTGTTTTTTGGCTGAGAATTATCTGGTAAATGCTGAATAATTTGTTTATTTTTACTGACCCCATATTAGTTGTTAACTGTAATTTATCTTGTCATATTACGGGATAGGATAAACAGTAGATGTTTTAATATTGACAGGGATTATTTGGCGGTACATATGAAGGATACCAAAATTTAGCGAATCGATTGCAAACCGTGTGGTTATGTATAAAAACAAACACACAAGCGAACAAACTTCTTAATTTTCAAAGATATATAACTCTAGATATTTATTAGTCCGTGAATTAGACTCCTATATTTTATGAAAATAATTTGTTGTTAATACCGGTGATAAAGTTTTCATTGCCACAAAAAATAATCGACGATTCAATTTAAAATGATCACATATGTACCTAACCTATTATTTAAGCCAAATAAAAAAGAGATTTATTTACTTAATATAAAAGTTCAGTCATAAAACATATGAAAGTAATGCAGACGATATTTAAATAATTTAAAATGAGAAATGATTAAATGAGATGGTTAAAGGAATGACGTCATAATGCTAGAAAGAAATGGTATTTTCATCTACTTATAATGTAAAAATTGATGAGTGTAATCGCTACTCTTAATGTGAAGGATATAGAGCTTAAAATAATAACATTAAGCGCTCGAAAAGAGAGGAGAGAGGGATTTCGAACGTTTTCGAACTCGCTTTGAATTTTGCTAACCCTAACTGTTCAAGAATCCAATATCAATGCCTCTATCAATGCCTCTATCAGGTCCAACTGCTTCATAAATTCGAAGACAGGCGGACAGATAACTTAGGCTATTATTATATAGGGGATGTTGTAAATGCGTTTTACTGTATACGATACGTGTTTGCAGAGTATTTAACATATTTTGTGCTGTATGCGTAATGACGTACCCTATAAAGTACCCTATGAAGCAGGTAAAAAAGCGAGTTTTTTTTTTAACTGAGAATGATCTTGCAATAAATAATTGAGTATTAAATCTAAAATTATCACATATATACCTAATCTATTATTTAAGCCAAATATAAAGGAAAATTATTTACGTAATATCTAAGTTTAGTGATAAAAGTATGAAAATAATGCAGATGATCTTTAAATAATTTAAAATAAGAAATGATTAAATGAGAGGGTTAAAGGAATGACGTCATGATGCTAGAAAAAAAATGTTATTTTCATCTACTTATAATGTGATAAACTGATGAATATAATCGCCTGCTCTTAACAGGGGAAAATAGGGCTTGAAATAATGGCATTAAACGTTCGAAAAGGGGTAGAAGGGGGGTATTTTCAACGTTTTAAAGACTTGATTTGAATTTTGCTAACCCTAACTCCTCAAGAATCCAGTATGGATACTTCTATCTATTCTAGGTCCAATAGATTCAGAAATTCGAGGAGAGACGTACAGATAACTTAAGCTATTATTATATAGGGGATTCGCATAAAAAGATAAAACGATGCATTTAAAATTCTACTTAGTAATTTTAAGTTATTTAACCAAATTTTCTCCAGAACTCCGTTATCTAAATTAATTTACCAAATTGTATAAAGTCCCGCAGTGTGTCCATTTATCAAACATAACGCTTGTCGCATTTGTTCACTCGGGACGAAGAGTTTGATTAATAGGTAGGAATATACCAGTCACCTTCTTAAACTGAGACTAACAGCGGAATTCGCAAGATTATTGTGTTGTACTGAAGCCTGGCGGAAAGTGATCTCTTCCCTTACACATCGATTTGTAAAGGGATTTAGCGGTTATTTCTTAAGCGCTAGTAATTCCGGATATAAATTATTAAGGAGAACTGAGAATATTACGTAATTCTTTACATTATTATTAATGTGGTATAAGCAAATATTACTTCTATTTGTAAATTATTATACCTTTTATTTGATATTTTTACTGTTAATTAAGCTAAGTGCACTACTCTTTCCGATTTCATTTATTTGTCCTCAGCAGTATCTTACTTAGAGACTATCGCACAAAAAAGAACTTTTTATTTATGTACATTCTCCTCAAATATACATTTATATAAACATTACTTTGATCAGAAATAAGCCTAAAAAATATATTTAACATTTCCTTACACGTATGAAAAAGACGCAGTACTGTAATTTTGCTCCTCACAATAAAACGGAATTACCTATTGGTCCATGCTTGAATCCATTTCGACAACGTTTGAATTTACGTCCGTACGTGAATAAGAGGAAAATAACTTTAAATATTTTCAATATCCATTTTATTCATCCCAGAATGTAATTTGATAAATTTCTAAAAATTTGCAGGCATGACCGTATCTATTTAACATAAATAAAAAATTGTGGTAGCACCCCTTTTGGTCCCTAAAAATTGTAGCCATATTTGATTGATTATTTGGTTTGGAACGATTCTGTCTACATTTTTGTTATGCAAAAGCGAATAGGACCAGCACATGACCGCAGGTATGACCGTATGGATTTAATATAAATAAAAATATTAAACCGTTAACACCCCTTTTGGTCCTTAAAATATGTAGCCATATTTGGTTGATTGCTTGGTTTGGAGCGCTGCTTTCTACATCCTTGCTACTCAAAAGCGAATGGGACCGGAACATGACCGATGGCATAACCGTATGGATTTAACATAAATAAAAAATTAAACAATTAACACCCTTTTTGGTCTCTAAAACAAATGTACCTTATCTCTCAGCAAAAAGACTCGTCCTTTCTACGTCATACAAATGCGGAGGGATGCGAAGAACTGATCCTTGTATTAGCTTGAGGTCTAAAGTAAGTGTTGTCAGAATGTTTTCAAAACAAGAACAATGAAAATGAAAAAGATTTCAATATGCCAGAGGTCGTACATCCCAACAATGTTATCTAGGGCTTCAAGACGCTTGCTGGGAATCTTCATTGCCTTACAGAACTGTAGCAAGATGGGTAAAAACCTTCAATGAAGGATGCCCAAATGTGGCAGACATACATCCGCCAGGTCGCCCTCGTTAGTGTCAGAGAAGCAGAAGTGCATATTGTTGCCGAACTAATGGACAGTGATCAATGTCAAACGATTCTTGAGCTGATCCGAAAGACAGCATTTGAGCATACGACTGTGCTGCACATTCTGAAGGAATGCCTGAACATGAGAAAAATTCTGCACTTTTCTGCAAAAAAGCCCCAATCATTCTGCATGACAATGCTCGGCCACATACAGCGCAAGTTGTGACTCATTGTTCGATCGATGAAGCTGGTAAGTGTTTTAATATCCAACATACTTCCCAGATCTAAGCCCTTGTGACTTAGCCCCTTCTAGGATCATTTTATTTCAGGATTATGGATTAAAAAAATGTCAATTTTTTCTGCTTATTTTCATACATACATAACTTTTTAAACGTAATAGCATCATATACAACTGCACATTTACCTGTATAGTTGGCTTTTTGTACAGCAAAAATCATTAGACTTTGGAGTAAATTCACACTAACTATAAATATAAAGCTTAGAATACCTAGCTTTTATCTTGAATTAAATTTTATTTATATCCGATGCATTTACATAAATGATTATGAAATTATTAATCAAAATTTCGTAGTATATGGTACAATCGAAAACACGGTACTGCACATAGTCCAACATCGCAATCTGGACAGTAGAACCTTGTTTTTATCCTTACCTTCTTACCTCTACTGTCTCTCGTTGAGCAGCAAATAATCTAGTCGCCAGAAAAGTAAACAAAAGCAATCGAAACCATAAAAAGCCCATGTGAAATAATTCGGGAAAGACTGATTGCACAGTGTAAAATTTCACAGTGCCCGAGCTACACTCGGGATGAACCAGGATGATACATTTCGCCTGCCCGATTTCAGCTCGGGAAAAACTGGGAAGGGGTTAATTCGTATAATGAAGAAACCACTTCGTGACAAACTGTTCCAGAGATTTTTGCCGCAATAGACCGGTCCATTCGAACTATCAACAGAACAGGCGCTGCTACAGGTGTTCTGCGACTTCTACATGGTTCGAAATGGGTTATACACAATGCTGACGACTATATAGAACGCCTGTAAAACATGGTGACATAAACCACTCTTGTATTCCATGTAAATGAATAGTTGTCTCTATTAAAGTTCCAACTCTTGTATTATGCAAAGTCATTAGTAACAGAATTATGTGAAAACCATTTTCAGAACTTTTTCGTAATATGTATTCAAGAAATTTATTTTCCTATCTGACGGAATATATCTAGTATGTAGGGCGAAATATTTTAACAAACCGAAACTTTTACTGCCTAACTTGAAACAGCCGAAATTCTCTTTTAGAAACGAATATAATCTCGAAACTAGTCTCTTGATCCTCTGTACAAAGCTAAAAGAACATTTCATCGACACTCCATTATAAGTTCACAATCACAGATTTCGATTTCGAGGAGACACGTTCCTTTAAAACCTATTTGAAGAAAACTTTTCTCCCCTTTTGAAAGTCAGTTTTGTTGGGTTGTACGAAGTCCGCAATTTATGTTCAGTTTTAATCTTGGCTATTTCCGATGATTCGCCATTTGGCATCATCCGTTCAAATTGAACCGCTCTACAAAAGATAGCTTCAGTACTTAAATGTAGAAAAATATTTCATCCCTGACAGGGAACTAAAATCGACAAATTAATTGAACATGAAATTAAATATTTTTAACTATACTAGCTACATACCTACTTAAGAGACCTTTCAAATTTTGTTTTATAGTAAGCATTGAAATCCATTGGTATTTTAGAAACCAATTTAGTTATTTCTGAATGTAAAGTCTGCTCCAGGGCTTAATTTAATTAAAGTTTAAAAAATTATTCTTTAAAAAATTTTTAAAGTTTATAAAAATTTTATAAAATATCTTCAATTATTAATTTCAACCAAAATGTTTAGATCTATTATTGATTTGATTTGATTTGATTTGATTTGATTTGAAGTGCTACGGTCTACTTTTTTGCAACACAAGGGCTAATGAGACCGAGGCCTACAGTTTAAAGCCGATTCTGAACGACTACGAACATTCATGTCACAGTAGGATTCGAACCCATGAACTTCGAACCCATGAGCCCAGCACCCTAATTATTCGGCGATCGTTCGGCAAATTCATTTTTGTATAATACATGTTTTTCAGAAATACCAATCAAATGTCACAGCAATGGAGAAAAGAATATAAAACTGTAGTAAACTGTAGCAAATTAAAATCAGCTTTATATTTTGTAGCCTATGTGCAAAATATTATATTTAATTCATTTATTAAATG
>CM063511.1:45778540-45783540 GCA_032207245.1 Pardosa pseudoannulata | reverse complement strand
CCGTACTAGTACTTGACCCGTGCTGAAGTACCAATCATCAGAAAACGTACTAGTACGTGTCCAGCATACAATGTGTTCATCCCTCACAATATCTTACATAGAATGTATACAATCTTACATATAATACATACAATACGCAACTTAAATTTGGTATTGCCTTTGATACGGATTCTAAGAGCAAATTATCTTAACACATTGTGTGCGGGTGTATTTCGCAGCGGAATTGTACCGGAAGCGGGCGTCTGGCGCTTAAATTTAGTTATTGAGTTAAATCTCAATAGATCGAAAATTATTTAATTTTTAACCAACTTTTCATATGTTATATTTAAATATATAAACTAATATATAAATAGACAAATAAACTAATATATATATAAATACAAATATATATAATATATAAATATACATATATATCATAACATTTTCGCAAGAATAAATCAAAAGTTAATTGTAAATCTAAATTGATTTTTTTAGTCAACCTTCCCATTCTGTGCTTACGCATCGACTGATGTAAAAATTAGTTTTTATTTGTCTAAATTTTTCCAGAATCTATGTAGTAGACAAGAACATTAGGCTTCGTTTTCCTGTATCTGTTATTTTGTACTAGTACGTGACCTGCACTCAAGTATCATTCGTCAGAAAACGTACTAGTACCTGTCCCGCATACAATGTTTTAATTCTTCACGATATCTTTTCAACCTTTTCTTTTTCAATTTTAACAGATCAATCTTTACATTGCCGGGTGCACATGAATGGCCTTGTTTTTTCATTATCATATTTTCATCAGAAGACTTAATAAAATCTCCAATGCAGTCTCTTAGAACGGCTTAATCATCACTTGTTTTTTTTAATTTTCGTTTTAGCATTTCTCTTTAATAGGGAAAGATTTTCCGCCAAAAATTAAAGCTTTTGGGCCCAGTTTTTTTCTGTATTTATTCCGTTACAATTAGAATAGAAGAATGTGCTGCAGTTTGGAAAATTGATTCAGCTTACTCGAAAACCAATGTATGTCAGAAAAGACAGTTGCAGAAATAAAAATGACGGTATCACTCAGTTAAACTGTGAATACGTGAAGACATGAGTGAGAAGTCTTTATAGTTCCCAGGCCTTTTTGTTTGAGAGCATATACCCTCCACTTACAGTAATCTCAAAACTACAACCTGAAACGGTAATAGCCGACAACCTTTTTAATGCCTGAAATAGGATATCTTTTTATTACTGCCTAAACAGTACTAAACATTTAATGTACGGAGTTTCGTACCTCCTAATTGTATCTTGATGTATGCCGAAAGCGTATTTCAATCGATGAATAGTAAATCTATAAATGCTTAACCCCTTCCGGTAAAATGACGAGTCTAGCTCGTCATTAGTTTTTCATTCCATACCGCACAATGACGAGCTACACTCGTCATGCGATTAAAGTTACTGTTAAATATGATAATTAATTTAGTTTAAAATTTGTAGTGTACTGAATTTGGCAACACTTTTATCACTTGTGAAAATCACAAGTCACTATTGCATATTAGAATTTCTTGGTACAAGTCATTGCCAAATTAATGAGTCAGAATAAAAGAAAACCTACTAAGAAATGCCGTGTGTGTTACAAGAATCCAATTAAAAGTGAGACTACTTGGCGGTGTAAACAATTAAGAATTCCTTTGCACTTTGTTTTGAAAAGTACCACTAGCTTGAAGACTATTATCTGTATACCTTATTAATGTTTTGCTTTGATATTTTCTTAATTTTACTGTTTCTGATATTATTTAACACTATGTAAAAAGTGGATTTTAATTAAGAATATGTAAGAATTGTAAAATGAAACAAGTTTTTTAAATAAAAATTAAATGGTTATTTCATGCACAGTTTTTCATTATTAAATCATACCGGAAGGGGTTAATAAAATTACACACAAATTTGTGAAGATTTGTTTAAGGCATTCACAAATTATTCACATTTAAGATCTGCTTTAACTTTTATAAAATAATGAAATCGTTTTTTTAATTGATTATAATGAAAAATATAAAGCATTTAACCGTCTCTAAGGTCATAGTAAATACACTTACCACCAAACTCACTATTTTTAAATTTTACAGTAAGACATTTTAGTACCTCTCATTAATTCTGCATTTTTTAACGATTAAATTAAATATATTACACTAGTATTCTTTATTATTTAATAATAGTAATAATATACAGCTAAAAATTAGAACTTTTAATATACAAAACTGTTTCTATTTTTTATGTCAGTCAACTAATAATGTAAAGATGGAAAATTGTTTTACATCCCCGCTTGAGTGGAACAAATAAATATTTATGAAAAGCCTATCAGATAGAATGTTTTTCATTGTATTTGAAGTCTCTAAAATAACTGCATCGTGGTGGTTACGAATGATTTACCGCCAACGCTGAGCGACGGCCTAACCTGCCAATTGCTGCGTTCCCAATTACTCCTCTGACCCAGACCACACCCATAATATATCGATATTTAACGAGAACTTGGGAGCCGGGAGAGCTGTTTCTATTAAAGAGGATCAGACGTAACAAATATTTCAGCAAATGCTGTCCCTCATGAAAGATTTCGGAGAATTTCTCTGATATAACGAAGTTGCAGTCAAAAAGTTAGTTTGCTTTGTTTATAAAAATAAGACTAGATCGACACTTTACAAATAATTTATTTGTGTGTCTTTATTTGTTTATGTTGATTCGATGTCTTACAATGTTTGTCTACCTCAATTAATCATTGCCATCCTTTTGTCTTTACACGTTAGACAACCTGCCTTCTTTGGGCTTTTGCTTTTGTTGGGTTCAAATACCTAGTGTCATATTTAGAGTTTGGCACAGTGTGTCATTTTTTAAATTCAGTGCCACAAACTTTTGCAGTATTATTTGCATCCTAAAGTTCAATTTGTATTGAATATATATTAATCAATAAAGGATATGCAGGAGAAAATGAAATTTTTTTTATTCAAAGTTCCTATATTACTACAACTATATTCATCAAGTTAGCAGCGGTTTTAGTACAATTCCGCAATATTATAACTTCAAAACGTACAATTTTCGACCTCAAAAACGCTCGAAAAAAGGATGTAATGTACATTTTTGCCAGTGCTTTCTATGGAGTTTGAGGTAGGAGGGTCAGGTCTATTATTTAGGAACTGCATCCTCTTTCACTGACATTTCTTGAGAGATGCAACTACCCCCCGAGGCACAAAGAAGCTGATAGCTTCATGGCTTTGTAAATTTCTATTTCGAAGTATTTCGTTGTGGTAACAGATGTATCTCTAATTGCACCCCTTAAATATCTTGGATGACTTTCGTAAAAAAATATAAATAATTCTCCCAATGAATTTTTTATTTGTACTTTTAGAATCCATTATTCTTATGGGATATATCGGCTTGATGACCTTTATGTGTATTAAAATTAACAATCTATATATTATTTATATATATATATATATATATATATATATATAATATATATATATATATAAATATATTTTAATATATATATATATATATATATATATATATATATATATATATATATATAATACAATTTGTCCTCAATTCTTAAACATTATCTTTAAGTTGCTCCAAGCTGGAGTCCTCTCCTTAGTCCCTGTTTTAATTACTAGCATATGGCCCGTCAAATGACGGGCCATATGCTAGTATTTTTGTGGACCATATGTTGGGTTCAACATGCTTTTAGATTTATGACTAAAACAGTTTTACCTATCAATTGTAAATTTTTAAAATCGATAACGATTAAATTAAATATATTATCCTTTCCTTTTTAATAATAATAACAATATATAACTAAAAATTGGAACTTTTAATCAATGTACAAAACTGTTTATTTTTTAGTCGTTCATAGTAATGTAAGAATGGAAAATTGTTTACATCCCCGTTTTAGTGGAAGAAATAAATATTTATGAAAAGCCTATCAGATAGAATGTTTTTCATTGTATTTGAAGTCTCTAAAATAACTGCATCGTGGTGGTTACGAATGATTTACCGCCAACGCTGAGCGACGGCCTAACCTGCCAATTGCTGCGTTCCCAATTACTCCTCTGACCCAGACCACACCCATAATATATCGATATTTAACGAGAACTTGGGAGCCGGGAAAGCTGTTTCTATTAAAGAGGATCAGACGTAACAAATATTTCAGCAAATGCTGTCCCTCATGAAAGATTTCGGAGAATTTCTCTGATATAACGAAGTTGCAGTCAAAAAGTTAGTTTGCTTTGTTTATGAAAATAAAACGGAATCGAAACTTTTCAAATAATTTATTTGTGTATCTTTATTTGTTTATGCTGATTCGATGTCTTACAATGTTTGTCTGCCTCAAATAATCAATCATTGCCATCCTTTTGTCTTTCATATCCTACACATGTTAGACACCCTGCCCTCCTTGGACTTTTGCTTTTGTTTTTGTTGGGTTTCTTCACATATAGGTATTGCAGGAAATGTACAAGCAGATTTTATAAATACACGAAATCTGCTACTAGAATTATTCAAGCTTTCGAACCGGAAAAAAAACCGTTATTTTAGTCAGAAAGAAAACCGGATATGAACCGAAAAAAAATCAGTTTATTTCAGTTCGATATATCTCCAGTCATTTTGTTGCTGTAAAGAATATTTTCCAATTTAATGTCAACCATATAATTATCTCCATTATATGTATGACAAAAGAGTTAAGTCGAATGGAAAACAGTCTTCTTGATAATAATAAGTTTTTATTAACTCATAGTTCTTAACCCATTAACGTCGAGCGTCCTCATTTGAGGACAGTCAAAAAATGGTTTGTAGAATTTTTGTTTTCTTCAAACGATTCTTCCTTTTTAATAAAAATAGATATTAATCTTATGAATAATCCCAAGTTTTCAAATATGATCTTATCTATAATTTTGTCATTTCGATCGGCATTTTATAATTTTCAAGCTTAGAATATGAAAGTATTATGACCGGTATTCTGAACCGGTATAAGGAAACAATAA
>CM063511.1:45763540-45766040 GCA_032207245.1 Pardosa pseudoannulata | reverse complement strand
AGTTTTTCCTCGACAATTCACTAAAACAAACTATTTGTCTAATTTGCAAGTTTAAATGTCATTTTGGAACACAAAACTTTCAGAACTGACCTATAGATGTATAGAGAAATAAACATATACACGTGTATCGAATACGTACATGTATCACTTATTTATTCAAATCTCTGCATGTGTATACGTACATTAATACATGCACGTCAATACAGAAATTCGCTCAAATGCTTGGATAAGATAGTACAAACTTATAGGTGTAAAGAAATACATAAAAGTAGGCAGACATATGTGCATACCTCATAAATATACAGTCTAAATATGTACTAATAAATAAGATTATATATAAAAAAAGTTAATGTTCACTATTTTATATACATTCTCGAAGTTCATAAATTATTTTACCACAGCCAAAAATATAAATATTTTTATACAAGTCCGCTCACGTTTTGAAGAGTTATGTACTTGGAAAAAATCCATCAAATGATATTTATTGAACTTCTTGGGTTACCACCCTTCCCCCAAGAGTTGTCAAAATGGGCTTGCCCCGTTTAATGCCCCCGGGGCATAGTCAACTGCTGGAGAGATCCAAAATCCAAAATTTATCTAGGGCAAAGAATATTTTCCAATACCAGACAGATATAGGGGATGAAGCAGTAATATTTCTTATTTCAGGCGCGGCATCTGTTTAATGCAACCTTCAGTTCTGAAAATTCTACATGTTTGACTGCAAATAATAACATTTGTTGTAAGTATTTTAAATTATCTTTAATTATTTATATGATTTAATATGCAAATAGATCTAATTACAAATGCAAAGTATTGCTTTTCAAAATTATACAATTCTCCAATAGCAGTTGAGAAAAAATACTGTCTCACTAGGTACGGAAATTTTCTGTCAAACTTTCTCTCACTCTGTCTCTCTGTCCCCCCTCACTCTCAGTCTGACTCGCTCCCTCACTATCAATCTGTCTCTCTCTCTCTCACTCTCAGTCAGTCAGTCAGTCAGTCAGTCAGTCAGTCAGTCTGTCTGTCTGTCTGTCTGTCTGTCTCTCTCTCTCTCTCTCTCTCTCTCTCTCTCTCTCTCTCTCTCTCTCTGTCTCTCTCTCTCCCTCTCTCTGTCTCTCTCTCTCTCAGTCTCTCTCTCTCTGCGTCTCTGTCTGTCTCTCTCCGTCTCTCTCTCCGTCTCTCTCTCTCCGTCTCTCTCTCTCACTCTCAGTCAGTCTATCTGTCTGTCTCTCTCTCTCTCTCTCCCTCACTCCCAGTCTCTCTCTCTCTCTCTCTCTCCGTCTCTCTCTCTCTGTCTCTCTCTCTGTGTGTGTGTGTCTATTTCTCTCTGTCGGTCTCTCTCTCTCTCTCTATCTATCTATCTATCTCCCTCTATCTGTGTGTATGTGTGTGTGTGCGTGCTTGCGAACACACTTTTCTGAATTGTCAGAAAGGCGCAACTAACTGTAATCGCAAAGCCAGTCGAGGAATAAACTGTAAACATACGATCATGTGGCTCACCATCACTTTCCAGTAGTACATAGTAATTTTCTTTTACCTCCTCTAAATATTAAATGTAATAAATTATTGATTTTATTAAAGTATAATGAATTTAATTCACCAAAAGAAGATTTTACAGAACCATGACAGTGCTGGTAAAAAAATAGGCCACTTCGCAGCACTGGATAAAAATACACGTTTTCTGTTCATTGGTAGGCTGTTTAGTTGGGTGTATTTTTTTGCTACAGGGGGTAATGAGACCAGGACCTACTCATGGACTACTGGATCTGATTCCGAACGGCTACAAGAACCCATGACGACGGTGTGAATCGAACCCATGAACTCCGGTAACTAAGATCAGCGTCTTACTTTACATGATTCCGAAAATAGCAGTAAGGTGTATAATATAATATATTATAATTTATGATATAACATATTATAATTTAATATATTATATTATATTATATTAAAATATAATATATTATAATTTATAATATAATATATATGTTATAGTATAAAATAATATATAATATAATATATACAAATGTGTGTGTAATAAGTGGTTATAATTAAACATTGCCTTCTGAAAGTATTTCTGAAAAATTCCAAGTGGTGGAAGCTCCTTTAATTAAGACATTTTGGGGCTGAAAATAGATTTGAAGGAAATAGAATGGAAGAGAGGAGAATTTTTTATGAGATAGTAAAGAGAAATAATTTTGATGTATTACATATATGTATGCCTCTATGTGCACCTTCATACATAAACATACATAGGTAAATTAATATTACCATGAATGTATACATGAATCCCCTATATAATAATAGCCTAAGTTATATGTACGTCTGTCCTCCAATTTATGAAGCGGTTGGACCTGGAATGGATAGAGGCATCCATTCAAAGCGAATAAAGTTTATTTCCTCTTAAACTATCGATCCGATTCTAAAATAAATTTGTATATATATGCTTCATATCACAGTAAAAATACTGTCGTCTTTAAAACGTTCGAAATCCAACTCTTCC
>CM063511.1:45731040-45758540 GCA_032207245.1 Pardosa pseudoannulata | reverse complement strand
GGGATACACAGCATGTTTATCCAAAAATTCCGGCTTTATATTATATGCTTGCATTCATTAGCAGAAACCTATTAAACATTTAAACTAATACATATTGTTTTCAGCAACTTTGTAGAAAGGCACAAAATCTATATAATATTGAAATTGTAAATTTTAAGGAAAATATAGTACAGAAAAAATATATTTTAATATATGAAGAGTGTATAATGTCAGATAGCAATCTGCACACTTTTTCAGTCAGTCATTAATGAGTTTTAGTTCGTTCACTGTGAAGTCATTAACGTATGTTACCAAAATTATAAGTCAAAATGAATAAACGCTTTTAAAAAAAGTTACGAGAGATTAATTTCAGTATAAACAAAACAACGCTTCTAGGCAAGAAGATAAGGTTGGTGATACGAACACCAAGCCATGGAGCTCCAAACCGCTTTGAAGAAATGAATAAAAACTGTACTCCCCCTGAGAGCACAAAGGGTCTTTATGACTTTAAGCATTTAATGTTTTATTATGATAAAATTTTTGATGCCCATTCAATTTCAAAAAAACTGGCAAACTTCCACCCTGAAAGTGAAAAGCAGATTTGGCATAAAATACAAACTTAGGCCAAGCGTAAATTTCAAGGACTGTAGCCGACTGGAATTCGGAAAGGAGGCGATGCGAGGGGAGGAGAGAAAATCAGAAAAGCAGAACGGAAAATGGAAATGATACTAACCATTTCACTTGCGTATCCTCCCTTGCGAGATTATGCGAGTAACCCACTGGCAAAAGCGTCCGATTATTTAGCAAGGCGCTTCCCAATGAACCAAAAACTCGTGTTTTTGGACTTGGACAGAAAAGTTTGCACAGATAAAGAATGGTTTTTACGCTGCGAACACAGATTTAGCGCAATAACTTTTTGGCCGCTCAAAATAGCCAGCCACCTAGCGGTTGTCGAGAGAAACGTCAAGAACTCATTGCCAATAATGCTTCTGCATTTTGTTGTTTTCATTATTCAAGCTTTTCTTTTTTCCTCTGCCATCCGAGTCTGTAGTTCCTCTGTTGTCGCCAGTTTATTCGTTCCTCTCTTTTTCTTTCTTTCCAAATTCTCTCGCGAGTAGCTGACGTTCCTCGAAATGGGGAGTCGCCATGTTTGCCCACGAGGTGCACAACTTGCTTACAGGCTGTTACCTTTTTTTTTCTTAGGTGGGATGACTTGGCACTTACCACCTCTTTTCAGAACAAAGGAGGTGAAAGTCATGTTTTACTGATAACTTTAAAATATCAATGTCGTGGTACACCACTAGAGCTGTGCTGTGAATGATTAATTAATATACTAAACCTCATTCTGTTCTTTCTTTTTCTGTTTCTTTGCTTTCTTTATTTTGTGTTTCTTTGCTCCTTTTTATTAAACCATACACATAATGATTCCACGACAGCCACCTTTAAAAAAGAAAGATGCGTACTCTTTAATTTGACTGACAGGAATTCATATACCTTTTGAATACTACTTCAGATAAGGATTGAAGAACGTAAAGTGAAAAGAAAAGTAAAAGTAACGAACTTTTAGAATCAATTTTTTCTAACCCCATTAACACTAGAATGCCCGGAAACTTGATATTGGCAAGAAATTTGACGGCATATGTATGTAAGTATATACATATGTACACACATCATTCAATGTATATATTTAAAACGTATAAAAGCTATATAGAAATATATATAGTAAAGTACGGTAGAGCCTCAATTATCCGAGCTAATTGAGACAGCTAGTACCTTGGATTTCGGATATCTCGGTTAATAGAAACCCTGTATAAGAACCTTCCGTGCTTGCGAATTTAACTAACTTTTAAAGTAGAAAACAATAAAACGTTCTTTAAATGATAAAAATAAACATATATGAACTTATGTTTCATAGCTAAAAAGATTTAAAAAGGAAATCATCACTAGTAGCAAATTTTAAAAAGTAAATGGAATTTTTTTTAACTATGCTTAGTTAAATATCGAAAGATGCATTTTCAAAAATAACACAAATCTCAAGAAAATGTTGTATTTTTAATATTTAATATACATTAATTTGTTAAATTTGCATTCTTTTAAAAACAGTATGTAACCTTTCGTTGCAAAAGTTCAGAATTTCTATCATGGACAGTTCTATCGCACCAATTTTTGAAGCAACTGGAGATCCATCGGTGTAGCGCGGTTTCATTGCTCCAAATATTTTAGGTCAGTTGTCACTGCTTGAACACCTTCACTATGACTTATAGTCGTAGAATCCTTAAAGTCCTCATCTTCATTTTCAGCCTCATTAATATCCGTTGAATGATTAAGGGCTTTTATGATTTCTTCGTCATCGAGAATTTCAAAATTTGGATGTTGAATTTCAACGTCCAGGCACTCGCAATTGTCCTCTTCCAAACCTTCCTCACATCCTTCAATTCCATTGATGATCTTCATGATTCCATTGATAGGTGTGTTTTCCGTCTGATGGGATTCACCCTGTCTCCTCTTTTCAACAATTATTTTGTTGAATGATTTACGAATTGTTGCTGGATTCACTAATTGCCATGCCTCTGTGATCATGTTGTGGGTCTGTCAAAAGGACAATGAACTAAAATGTGTATGAGTTTTTCCAAGCTCATTTTGAAAAGGAGAAAAAAAAATTAGAGTTTGTTATTGACTCGGTTAACAGAAACCTCGGTTAATCGAGGTTCTACTGTATATATGTACACACACACATGTGTGTGTGTAATCCAGCAATTTTATAATTGCCGATCCCAATTATTATGTAACTCCTATAGTTTTTGGTTGCCCGTGCTACTGGGCAAGGAGAAACCTAAGCATCTAGATTAATGAATAATGTTGCAGTCGGGTCACATTTAAGAGAAGCACAATTTTGAGAACTTAAATCTTTGTTGAGGATCTTCTAAAAAGACACCTTTGTCAGTCAACGAAAGACAAGAGAATAATGCGAAAAACACTTTGCTGGAACTGGGGTGTACCCCAGAGAGAGACTCATAGAATTTTCCCAAGAAACGAGAAACTTAGTCAACGAATTTAACTGCTAGATCAGGGGAGAAACTCAACCATGTGCCGTCAACAGCTGAAAATGTGTTGAAAGCATCTATTGCACAGAAAGCTTCGGGAAATGTGTTGAAAAAATAGAGCAAGGTTTGTCAAAATCTGAGTTCTATAATTTGAAGACATCGCCCACGCTTGGCGTGACCACTGAACTTGGTTCGGCTGGCCCCCCGATATATGGTTCGCCAAATGTATATATCCAACACTAAGTTATACACTTTTATAAACAATTTTAAGAATATTATCATATTTCCCATAATTTTTAATTTATATCATTCAAAATTACAATTTATCTTCCACAATTGTCAATACAATGCTAGTTTAAAAGTTAAAAATATCACTGGCGTGAAGCACCGCATAATCATCCATTTACATACGAATCAGTTGATAGTGTAATAAATCTCCAGTAAAATTTCCTTTTCTACACCCATGTGATAATAAAGTTGAAGATAAAATGCTTTACAGCGATGATTAGTGTCGGAAAAATGACGATAAGACAATTCCCAAAACCCATGAAATAACAGGCTTATAAAGAAAATTATCGACAGTTACGGAGTAATTAAAAAAAACTGTCAGCTTGACAAATATCTTATGACATGGAGCAGTGATTAACAGAAGTAAATCTTTTCATGGACCATTGAATAGATGAACTGCAAATAATTCTTTTATGGAGTTAATTAGAGTATTAAGCTTACTGCGTTCCTTGACATTGCGTTAATACATTCTATTATAACGGGATCTTCTGATCTCGTTTATTTCTTGAGTTTTCTAACATTCGGTGAAATAATGGTGCTTGAAAGGACTGCACTTAATAACTGCTTGAATTAAGAAGCATTATTTCAGGTTATTTTAGGAAGACTCGGTGCCATTTTGACTTCATTTGTAATATTTCTATTTAGACTATCGTAACCCCCTGCGTGTGAAATATATAAAAAAAAAGAATTCTTTTTAATTTTGTTCGTTCTTATAAACATGTTAGAAATAGATTATTTAAAAAAAAAGTTAAATGGAATAACTACTATTTTCATTATTTTTACATAAATGGGCAAAGTTAATAGATTACAGTAATTTTTGCTCAATTTACAGCAAAATGAATCAAATGACATCATTTTCTGGATAAATATATATAAAACTAATACAACTATACTATTATCTATATCAAGTGTCATATTATTATCAATACTATTATCTATAATATTGATAACTAGCATATAGCCCGCCATATGACGGGATCAGTAAAATTTCTAATTTTCCAAAATTGTAAAGTACTTTATGAGGCAGGTAAAAAAAAGTTTGTTTGTTTTTTGGCTGAGAATTATCTTGAAACAAAAAATAATCGATGATCCAATTTAAAATGATCACATATGTACCTAATCTATTATTGAACCCAAATAGAAAAGAAAATAATAAGGTGATTTCATGCAGTAGGGCAAATTCTCAAATTATGACAATTATGACTTTAGTTTCAAACGGAAAGGCAGTTTATTGTTTGTCTATTGTCTGTTAAACCCGTGAAAATGATTGGGAAGGGCATTATAGTAGGTCGTGACGTTGCGACAAATTGCCTTATTTACGTAATATCTAAGTTCAATGATAAAACGTATGAAAATAAAGCATAATTTAAATAATTTAATATAAAAAATGATTCAATGAGATGGTTAAAGGAATGACGTCATAATGCTAGAAAAAATGTCATTTTTACCTATTTATTATGGGATAAATTGATAAATTTAATCGCCTGCTCTTAACTGGGGAAAATAGGGTTTGAAATAATGGCATTAAACGCTTGAATAGAGAGCAAGGGGTGGATTTCGAACGTTTTAAAGAAGGCAGTATTTTTTGCTGTGATGTGAAGCCTATTTATACCAATTTATTTTAGAATTGGATCTATAGTTCAGGAAAAGATAAACATTACTTTCTTTCAATTTTGCTAACTATGGATTCCTCTATCCATTCCGAATCCAACCGCTTCATAAAATCGAGGACAGATAACTTAGGCTATTATTATAGAGGGAATATTAATAATAATATTGATAATAATATGGCATAGTGTCAATATTATTACGAACTTCAAAACTGTGTTCGGGGATTGAATGGACTTTAAGCAAGACTACAGCACGAAGACAAATACTTTATTCGCAATCACTTCAAAAATACAATGTCATCGCGAAACAACTCGAGAACAATGCCGCGAGCTCATGTACCTCTTTCCGCATCAAACACAACAAGCACCGGTGAAACACAACACACCGTGCCTACTTCTTACACCGAGAGAACCACTTAAAGACTCCACACTGCATGGGACTCTGCCTTATATGGGCCCGAAGAAACTACTGGAATATTCCAGAAACCGGAACAGTAAATTGTCACGTGACGCCACACTTAACAACATTTGGCGATACTTGACGACGAAATTGGCGACAAAAATGGGTTGGCAATGGGTTTGTCGCCAACGAGCCGATATCTCACCAATTTGGGGAGATACCCATAGAGTCCCATGCTAAATTTACGGTTCACTAAACAAATTCATAACAATATTATTATCTATATCAACAAATTCCATGTCACTCAGATTCTTTTGAATTTCACAAATCCTTTACAGTACCCGAAAAAGAGACAAATGGCTCAAAACTGACGAACTTTTCACGATAAAGTGAGAAAATATCTACTGAGAAAATGGACAATTAAATATTATGTATTGGACGAACCGATTTCGGGTTTCACGGAATTGAAATACTGTGTTTTATCTCTTGCCCGAAATCATGTTGGACATTCCAAAATTTTGCTCACTTGCCTTGCCCGCAGTGAGGTCAACAAAGGGGTTAACTACAACAAACTACGTTAAACTTTAGATTTTTTAGTAATGATTTACTGCTTTCATTTCTTCAGCGTCTTAAATACGAATAATTGCTTTCATATCAAATAAAAACATTTAATTTTATTCAATGTTTAACACGTTGGCTGACAACTACGAGATAACTCGTAGATGGCGTTCTTTTCTAGGACGCCAACTACTAGTTATCTAGTACTGTGTTTACTTATCATTTTTGTGCAACTACGAATAAACTCGTATATCAGTGCTAATATCGATAGATGGCTTCTGGGAAAAGAACAAAATAACAATGCTCTTGGAAAATAAATAATTCAGGACTTTGTTGAATTTCTGTCCACAAATTATCATTCGCATTCGATGTTGTTGCTTGGGAATCATCGTCATTATCTTCAGATTAGGGATCAACTTCAGGTTCGAAGACAACTTCATATTTATTATCCCTTGAATTCTCAGTAGGTCTATAATGTTGTTACCATCCTCGTCAAAAATCCCGTCAAACTCTGAATTTGCGTAATACTTAATTTCATTTTGAGTCAGTGGTCTATTCTATCCATACTGTGTTCTTGATAATTTAACATTTGACTGTCATGGAAGTCACCGGTGACTTCCACTACGAAAATTGCTTTAAGCATGATTTTATAACTAATCTTATCTGCTGCAAATAATATTTCAGCACAATATACATTACATAATGAAACGTTCACGTCGGCAACTTGGGCAAACCATCGAAAATGCTTCTGGCAGTCAACTTGCTAAAGAAGGATTGTAAATTTAACGATTTCTCCATTGATCGGTAATTTTGTGAATGAAAATTTGAACACCCGTTTACTAATAACTTACCAGTAAAATCATATAAAAGGCAGAGAATATCAACTAAATACTTGCTCAAGCGAATACAGCCAACCTAATTAAAATTATAACGCTGTTGCGAAACCCCGAAAGATTTGAGAAATTTTTATATGTGCAAAATACAACATAGACCGATGAGAGAATCCTCAGAATGAGTAAAGCCCTAATAAAAGAGCAGAAGCCTTGAACTAAGAGGGGAAAATATTTAGTATGTGTTTAAAATACGTTTTCCAAGATCCGGAAGATAACTTTGCTTCTTTTAGATAGAGATAACGAGTTTAATTCTAATCCTTGGACCAGGTGAAATCCCCTCCTAGTGGTAAAGGGTGGAAGTGAAAATTCTTGTGAAAGGACAATGGTGCATGTAATAATAGTTCCCTTGATTTCCACATACACAAATATAGCTATATATTATGTTGAATCTAAGTACTAAATACTTGTAATAGCTTAACTGAGTCTTAATTTCAAAGGCAAAAGACGAATTCCTATTGATGTTAAATCTAAATATTTAATATAGCAACTAGCTGCCTACCTTTTAAAGCATTCATGATGCCACTCTGGGAGTTCTTCTGAACTTTAATCATCATCTTGATTGGAGGAAGGGGGGGAAGGTTCTTCTGTATCCGTACTTTTTTCCGACCTGATAAGGAAATCACCACAGGAAACAAGCTTATACCTTCTGCTAACCACGCAGGGTGTTTGACCACAGAAAGCCCTGGAGGGACAAGAAAAACAACTTCATCATAAGCAAAACCTTAGTTTCGGAACCATGCTCATCATAAGATAATTAAATGAATCTAACATTATTTAGTCACACAGAGTTTTCTTATAACCAGCGTTAACGCAACAACGAAAAAATTATTTACTTTTAGTAGTTACATATTAATTTTTAACAATATGTTCCTTTAACACTTTGATACATCCCCTATATAACAATAGCCTAAGTTATCTGTACGTCTATCCTCGAACTTATGAATAGCGGTTGGACCTGGAATCGACAGAGGTATCCATAGTTAGCAAAATTCAAAGAGAGTAATGTTTATCTTTTCCTAAAATATTGATCCGATTCTAAAATAAATTGGTATAAATAGGCTTCATATCACAGCAAAAAATACTGCCTTCTTTAAAACGCTCGAAATCCACACCTTCCCCCCTTTTCTAGCATTTAATGCCATTATTTCAAGCCCTATTTTTTCCGGTTAAGATCAGGCAATTAAATTTATCAATTCGTCCCATAACAAATAAGTAAAAATAACATTTTTCTAGCAGTATGAAGCCATTCCTTTAAGCATCTCATTTAATTATTTCTTATTTCAAATTATTTAAATATCGTTTGCATTATTTTCATACGTATTATCATTGAATTTAGATATGACATCAATAATTTTCTTTTATATTTGGCTTAAATAATAGATTAGGTACATATGTGATAATTTTAAATTGAATCATCGATTATTTTTTGTTGCAAGATAATTCTCAGCCAAAAAACAAACCATTTTTTTTACCTTCCTCATAGCGTACTTCAGAATTTAGGAAAATTTTACTGATCCCGTCATATGACGGGCTATATGCTAATTATTTATTAAATGCGTGTATTTCTAATACATGCATGAAGAATATTCACGCACAAACCTTATATTAGATGCATAAAAACTAACGTTCCATTATATAACAAAGTAGTAATTTATAAAAAGAAATCAGCTGTGAACAATTTTTATCAATTTTTTTCATGAATAAGGCAGTTAAAAAGGACTAGTAAGAAAACTGAAATATAATAATTAATCGTTTCATAAAAGAAATAAAAAAACCTTTTCACCTAATTTCCAATCCATAAAAAAATAATCCAGGATTAGATTTACAATTAGTGCAAATTCTATACAATTTTTTAAACGATGCCCGCCTTATACAATATCTTATTACTCACATATCAAATTTTGATGGGAAAGGATGGAGATCTAAAACAAGTATTGAAGTTATTTTGTTTTCCGCTAAAATATTACGTCATAAATTACAATCCAGAAATTCCATCCATTCATCCAATAATTACCATCACTTACGACTTATGGCCGATCTCACCCAAGTGGTTTATCGGCTAACCGCGATTAATCTCTGTTTAAACTGAGAATTGCCTCTAACCATTAGATAACGAGATGGGTTAATTGCGATTTGGTGAGGCCGGCCCATAATGTAAAATCGAAGTTTAAAATAACTGCAAAAAAATGTATATATATATATATATATATATATATATATATATATATATATATATATATATATATATATATATATATATATATATATATATATATATATATATATATAAGTATATGTTCAGTTGCTTGTATCTTACTAAAAATCAAGTGGTCCAAAATCTGTTGGTTGGTTGGTTAAAGTTTTACGGCGCAAGGTCTTATTTAGGACATAAGCGCCAAGCACAAGGTGTTTTTCCATAAATACAACAAGACATAGCAGATAAAGGTGCCCTAATCCGAAATCAGAACAAGCCAAAACCAGCAAAAGTAAAACCGTACCAATTTTAAAAAATTTATAAAGTGTCTACTGTATATATACACTCAAGTACACAGGATAGGTACGTAAAAGGTAAAATGATGAAACATTAGAAGGTAAAAGCTAAAAGCATAAAGCACAATAAATTTTAATTAAAATATGGAAAAAGTACTAAAACAATTCATAAAAAAACAAGTTAAATTGACCAAAAAGTCCTATAAAACGGAGAAAAGAGAAAAGGCAGGGATGCGGGGGTTCATTCAGTAAATCGCTTAAGTTAGGATGCCGTGGGCCAAAAAATAAGTCATGGACAGGCTGTAAGTAGTAACAAGATGTATGATCCAAAATCGGAAAAGAGAGTGCTAAAAAGAGGTTAAGGTATGTTTTATAACAAATTAAAATGAGCATTGCTAATCTTCTTCTCTTATAATACAAATGAACCAAATTTCGTCCAAATCTGTAAAAATTTGAGGATGCGTATAGAAGTAAAAGAAAAATTTCATTTATGCAGATAGATAAATAAAGCAGGTGGAAAAAATACGGGGAAGACCAACATTTCACAGTTAAAAAAAGGTTGAATAAGAAGAATAACGTGATTTTTACGGCTCAAGGACTGTATTTCACGTTTCCGCTCAGTCATCATCGTGGTTTATTCCCAATTAGCCGCAAAACTCACCTTATTTTCTTTAAAGGGTGCCAAAACCTGTATTTAGTCAAGTTCACGTTTCTAACATACGATACACGGGAAAACAAGAAGTTCCGTAGAAAAAATAACGTGTGTTGAGTTAAGATCTTACATTTTCGTTTTCGGGGAAAAATTCGGGGAAGCTACTAAGCTGGCAACTGCGAAAAAAAAAATATGATTAAGGGTATATATGTGTAAAGAAATGTGGTGTGCATTTTTTCAATTCAGTTGGCATTACAGACATTATATATATATATATATATATATATATACATACATACATACATACATACATATATATATATATATATATATATATATATATATATATATATATATATATATATATATAATGTAATATATCAAAATTATTTAACTTTAATATTTCTTCAAAAGGCTCCTCTCTCTAATTTTAATTCATTTAAATATCTTTACCAGCCTCTAAATGGTTTAACCCTCCGAGTGGAACACACCGATTAAAAAAAGTCTCCAAAAATACGCTAAAGCTTTATTGTATCGATGGCCAAAGCATTCTATGATTTTTTACTTCACCCTTTGTCTATTAGAATGGAATAATGGAAACCCACCCTCGTTATTGTCCCTTTACTTCCGGTTATAAATAGATATATAAATAGATATTATAGATTGTTAATTTTTAATACACATAAAGCTCTCGAAGTCTCGAAGATCATCCATAAGAAATAATGGATTCTAAAAGTACAAATAAAAATAATCTTTAAGAGAATTATTTATATTTTTTTACGAAAGTTATCCAAGATATTTAAGTGGTGCAATTAGAGATACATCTGTTACCGCAAACGAAATACTTCGAAATAGAGATTTACAAAGCCATGAAAAGCTATCAGGGTCTTTGTGCCTCAGGGAGTAGGGGTGCATCCCTCAATAAATGTCAGTCAAAGAGGGATGCAGCTTCTAAACAATCGACCTGACTCTCCTACCTTAAACACTGGCAGAAATGTACATTACATCCATTTTCGGAACGTTTTTGGAGGTCGAAAATTGTACGCGACAACTGCTTTGAAGACATCATCGGTTTGTCAGAATTGTACGTGCGAACCGCTTAGAGGGTTAATCAACGAAGTATTTTCCACTTAACATTCCTTTCTGTCCTAAAACTGTAAACTTTCAGTCTATGCAGCAGTTTCCCAGGTGTTGGCGGAACATGTTTTCGCGTTTTGCTGATATTGCAGTTAATTCGCTTATTAAGCTGTTTTTGTTGTGGGAAAATTCTTGTTGTCAACGCTCTTGAGTGTACTTGTGTCAGTGCAGAGTGAACTATGTGGCTTTTGATTGTATATTGTCAAGAAGGATAGATGTGCGGTGTTGCCGCTCTGAAATAAAGTTTAAAATTAGACTTCTGAGTTCTCTTAAATATGAAGCCCGACTGCATTCTCATTACTTATAGCTGTTAAGTTTTCTCCTTGTGAAGGAGTGATATAAAAAATGGATTACACATATATATATATATATATATATATATATATATATATATATATATATATATATATATATATATATCGGTGGTGGCGGTATTATGCTTGGGAGGGACGTTCTCTTGCGTGTCTCTGGAACCCTTGGTTGTGGTAGAGCAGACCATGAATTTTACAGGGTATCTGAACATCATTGCGGAACAGTTGCACCCTTACATGGCCTCTGTTTTTCCAGCTATAAATGGAATGTTCCAACAGGACAACGCCCCGTGTCACAAGGTTAAAATTGTGATGGAGAGGTTCCAAAAACATGAGGCCGAATTCCAGTTAATGTTCCGACCTCCTAACTCACCAGATCTCAATCCGATAGAACACATTTGGGATGTCATGGAACGGCAGCTCAGAATTCAAAGACGACCAATTCGCAATATCTCGGATTTGCGTAACAGTTGCTTAAACATCTGGTACAATCTGTCTCCGGCCATCTACCAAGGACTTTTTCTCACAGGTTCCTCTTAATATAGAAACTGTAACCGAGCAAAAGACCACAGGGCATGGCTTGCCATCTCCAGAGGTATCATTTGGAAACTTAAAGAACATTGGAACTACGAACTTATTTTTCATGCACCACCCGCCATTAGTGAACACGGTCGATCTTTAGCAAAGTTGTGTGCTGTCTCCTCTGATTCACATATCAATGATAAATGGTGGTTACAGTTAATTTTCAGAAAAGATAGACTATTTGTACTATATTTTTTATAGTACATTATAGCATATTATTATATGATAAAATGCCTTTTCTATGTAGGTAAACATTTTAGTTTCCTCTTCCTTAAAATATTAGTTTGGTAGGATCTTTATACTCAAATATTTATATAGCCTTCTAGAAAAAGAATATTTTATTAGAACTTTTATTAGAATGTTGTAAGATTTTGGAGATTTCTTTGGAAGATATGATACCTGTTTTTTTACCTTTAACTATATATATATGTATTCACGATTCATCTGATATTATACTGAACTATTTTCATTTAGTTTGATTTGTTTCGAATGAAGGGTAAGTAACTCATTATTTACAGTATTCATTTTACAGTACATTATTATATATTATAGTACATTATAGTATATTATTATAAGATAAAATGCTATTTCTGTGTATGTTAAAATTTTAGTTTCCTCTTCCTTAAAATATTAGTTTGGTAGGATCTTTATATTCAAATATTTATATAGCCTTCTAGAAAAAGAATATTTTATTAGAACTCTTATTAGAATGCTGTAGCATTTTGGAGATTCTTTTGGAAGATATAAGACCTGTTTTTTTACCTTTATCTATATGTGTGTATTCCCGATTCATCCAATATTATACTGAACTATTTTCATTTAGTTTGATTTGTTTCGAATGAAGGGTAAGGGACTCATTATTTACATTACTCCTTTTATAGTACATTATTATATATTATAGTACATTATAGTATATTATTATATGATAAAATGCCTTTTCTGTGTATGTTAAAATTTTAGTTTCCTCTTCCTTAAAATATTAGTTTCGTAGGATCTTTATATTCAAGTATTTATATAGCCTTCTAGAAAAAGAATATTTTATTAGAACTCTTATTAGAATGCTGTAGCATTTTGGAGATTCTTTTGGAAGATATAAGACCTGTTTTTTTACCTTTATCTATATGTGTGTATTCCCGATTCATCCAATATTATACTGAACTATTTTCATTTAGTTTGATTTGTTTCGAATAAAGGGTAAGGAACTCAATATAATGTTCTTTATCCAGCTATGATTCAGTCGGTAATGCCCAAACTAGAAAATATAGGCGTTCGTCACTTTTGGTCGTGTCGTGATGTCACGAACAAAGGAAGGTTGGCGTGACCCACGGCTATCCCTAGGCGGATATTACACACCCTGTGGTATGAATGATAGCTGTGCTCTTTTATTTTACCTTCTTACTAAAGGACTAAGAGTTCTTCTTAAAGAAAATATCTGTAAAATGATATATCTATGTTTAATAGTTGGAGAAGAAATCTGAAGTTAAATCATTTTATTATATTTATATAGGTAAGTACAATAGAACCTCGATTATCCAAAGTAATTGGGTCGGAACCTACTTTGGATAATCGAGAATTCATCAATAGTCATCTAGTTTAATATGTAGTATCGTCATTGAACTGTTATTATGACTATGTTAGTTGAATATATGAGACTTGTTTTTTTTTACCTTTAACTATATGTGTGTATTCACGATTCATCCGATATTATAATGAACTATTTTCATTTAGTTTGATTTGTTTAGAATGAAGGGTAAGGAACTCATTATTTACATTACTCATTTTATAGTACATTATTATATATTATAGTACATTATAGTATATTATTATATGATAAAATGCCTTTTCTATGTAGGTTAAAATTTTAGTTTCATATTCCTTAAAATATTAGTTTGGTAGGATCCTTATATTCAAATATTTGCATAGCCTTCTAGATAAAGAATATTTTATTAGAACTCTTATTAGAATGTTGTAGCATTTTAGATATTTCTTTGGAAGATATGAGACCTACTTTTTACCTTTAACTATGTGTGTGTATTCCCGATTCATCCGATATTATACTGAACTATTTCCATTTAGTTTGATTTGTTTCGAATGAAGGGTAAGGAACTCAATATAATGTTCTTTATCCAACTATGATTCAGTCGGTAATGCCCAAACTAGAAAATATTGGCGTTCGTCACTTTTGGACGTGTCGTGATGTCACGAACAAAGGAAGGTTGGCGTGACCCACGGCTATCCCTAGGCGGATATTACACACCCTGTGGTATGAAGGATAGCTTTGCTCTTTTCTTTTACCTTCTTACTAGAGGACTAAGAGTTCTTCTTAAAGAAAATCTGTAAAATGATATATCTATGTTTAATAGTTGGAGAGGGAATCTGAAGTTAAATCTTATTATTATATTTTTATAGGTACGTACAATAGAACATCGATTATACAAAGTAATTGGGTGAGAACCTACTTCGGATAGTCGATAATTCATCAATAATTATCTAGTTTAATATGTAGTATCGTCAATGAACTGTTATTATGACTATTTAAATTGTTAAATAATTAAAATTATAAATGAAAAAAAATATTTCTGAAATAAAAACTTACAATAGTTTAAGTGCATGTACTTATAATGCAATTACATTCGATTGTTCTGGGACTCGGCAGTATGACCGTCCAAATTTCGAAATGAAGTGTGTTTTTGCTAAGAACAGGGATGTACACTCTTTCCGAGAATTGATCTTGCGAAATGGAATTCTATAAAAAGGAATTCCACAACATTTATCTGCACTCGTAGTTCGGAAAGGACGGTAAAACTAAAAACTCTGTCATCCTAATAAAGATTTATCTACCATACTTTCTTGGGTTATAGTTGAACCTTATAGAGAATAGTTAAACCTTAGGGAATAAAGTAATCACACTACTCACAACAAGGTAAACAAAGTAAAACTAAAAACTCTGTCATCCTAATAAAGATTTATCTATCATACTTTCTTGGGTTATAATAAACCTTATAGAGAATAGTTAAACCTTAGGGAATAAAGTTAATCACACTACTCACAATAAGGTAAATAAAGTAAAACTAAAAACTCTGTCATCCTAAAAATATTTATCTATAATACTTTCTTGGGTTATAGTCAAACCATATAAAGAATAGTTAAACCTTGGGGTATAAAGTTAGTCACACTACTCACAACATCGTAAACAAAGTAAAACTAAAAACTCTGTCATCCTAATAAATATTTATCTATCATACTTTCTTGGGTTAAACCTTAGGGAATAAAGTTAATCATACTACCCACAACAAGGTAAACACAGTAAAACTAAAAACTGTCATCCTAATAAAGATTTATCTACCATATTTTCTTAAGTTATAGTTAAACCTTATAGAGAATAGTTAAACTTTAAGGAATAAAGTTAATCACACTACTCACAACAAGGTAAACAAAGTAAAACTAAAAACTCTGTCATCCTAATAAAGATTTATCTATCATACTTTTTGGGTTATAGTTGAACCTTATAAAGAATAGTTAAACCTTAGGGAATAAAGTTAATCACACTACTCACAACAAAGTAAACAAAGTAAAACTAAAAACTGTCATCCCAATAAAGATTTATCTATCACACTTTCTTGGGTTATATTTAAACCTTATAGAGAATAGTTAAACCTTGAGGAATAAAGTTAATCACACTACACACAACAAGGTAAACAAAGTAAAACTCAAAACGGACATCCTAATAAAGATTTATCTATCATACTTTCTTGGGTTATAGTTAAACATTATAGAGAATAGTTAAACCTTATTGAATAAAGTTAATAACACTACCCACAATAAGGTAAACAAAGTAAAACTAAAAACTCTGTCATCGTAATAAATATTTATCTATCATACTTTCTTGGGTTAAACCTTAGGGAATAAAGTTAATCATACTACTCACAACAAGGTAAAACAATGTAAAACTAAAAACTCTGTCATTGTAATAAAGATTTATATATATCATACTTTCATGGGTTATACTTAAACCTTATAGAGAATAGTCAAACCTTAGGGAATAAAGTTAATCCCACTACTCCCAACAAGGTAAACAAAGTAAAACTAAAAACTGTCATCCTAGTAAATATTTATCTATCATACTATTTGGGTTGTAGTTACACCTTATAGAGAATAGTTAAACTTTAGGGAATAAAATTAATCACACTACTCACAACAAGGTAAACAAAGTAAAACTAAAAACTCTGTGATCATAATTAAGATTTATCTATCATGCTTTCTTGGGTTATAGTTAGACCTTAGAGAATAAAGTTAATCCCACTACTCACAACAAAATAAACAAAGTAAAACTAAAAACTGTCGTCCTAATAAAGATTTATCTATCATACTTTCTTGGGTTATAGTTAAACCTTAGGGAATAAAGTTAATCACACTACTCACAACAAGGTAAACAAAATAAAACTATAAACTGTCATCCTAATAAAGATTTATCCATTATACTTTCTTGGGTTATAGTTAAACCTTAGGGAATAAAGTTAATCATACTACTCACAACAAGGTAGACAAAGTAAAACTAAAAACTGTCATCCTAATAAAGATTTATCTATCATACTTTCTTGGGTTATATTTAAACCTTAGGGAATAAAGTTAATCCCACTACTCACAACAAGGTAAACAAAGTAAAACTAAAAACTCTGTTGTCCTAATAAAGATTTATCTATCATACTTTCTTGGGTTACAGTGAAACCTTAGAGAATAAAGTTAATCCCACTACTCACAACAAGGTAAACAAAGTAAAACTAAAAACTCTGTCGTCCTAATAAAGATTTATCTATCATACTTTCTTGGGTAAAACTTTCGTGACCAAAACCATTACCAATTACAAAATCCCAAACAGATGTTCTTTATTGCAAATGATCTTGTCTGGCCGAGAATAAGGAGAGAACCATACTACGGTGAGACAGAATTTGTACAAACTGGCATACGTGCTTGCTTTTTGTCTCTGTCTAACCTCGAATACCTAAAAAACTCGGGGAATGTCAAAAAGAAAAGGAATGAAAAAAAACTACAAAGCAGATAATAAAATAGACTATCTCATTTGTTACTCTTATCTCGTGGTGTGTCAACTTCCAGAGCTAACGTAAATTTCATCCAATTGTGTTGAAACAAAGACTTTCGCTTCTAATTTTGTTTCTATGAATTGAAAGGAAGTTTGTTGGAGATTAATTTCAGCTGTTGGTTCAAGCATTTTCCTTCCTAACTAATGACTCTTTTTTAAACGACAGATCAAGAAGTTTTTGAAAAAGTGTATGCATGGAAAAAATACTTCAGCGTCTTGCAAAGAGGCATTATTAAAATTCCTAGACGATCATTCACCTTTTATAATGTAGAAATTTTAAGTAACACTATTAATTAACACTTAACTAACTTTAAGTAACTATTTTTGTCTTCTTTGTTTGTTGCTTCTCTTTTTTAAACGACAGATCAAAAAGTTTTTCAAAAAGTGTATGCATGGAAAAAACACTTCAGTGTCTTGCAAAGAGGCATTATTAAAATTCCTAGACAATCATTCCACTTTTATGACGTAGAAATTTTAAGTAACACTATTAACTAACTTTAACTAACTATTTTTATTTTCCTTGTTTGATGCTTCTCTTTTTTAAACGACAGATCAAAAGGTTTTTGAAAAAGTGTATGCATGGAAAGAATATTCCAGCGTCTTGCAGAGAGACATTATTAAAATTCCTAGACAATCATTCACCTTTTATGATGTAGAAATTTTAAGTAACACTATTAACTAACTTTAAGTAACTATTTTTGTCTTCCTTGGTTGTTGCTTCTCTTTTTTAAACGACAGATCAAAAAGTTTTTGAAAAAGTGTATGCATAGAAAAAATACTTCAGCGTCTTGCAGAGAGGCATTATTAAAATTCCTAGACAATTATTCCCCTTTTATGATGTTGAAATTTTAAGTAACACTATTAAATAACACTATCAACTAACTTTAAGTAACTATTTTTTTCTTCATTTGTTGCTTCTCTTTTTTAAACGACAGAACAAAAAGTTTTTGAAAAAGTGTATGCATGAAAAAAATACTTCAGCGTCTTGCAGAGAGGCATTATTAAAATTCCTAGACAATCATTCACCTTTTATGACATAGAAATTTTAAGTAACACTATTAACCTTTAATTTGGTATTGTATGCTGTGCCATACAAACTTTAAAAAAAAATAAAGTGTTAAAGAAATATAATAATTTCAATATAATTATTAATATTTATTCTCATAAACTAGTCACACTTTATGAAAAAAAATGTTTTTTGGTTGGTTGGTTGGAGTTTAATGGCACTGAGTCCTCGTGGGACATATTGTGCCAAACAAATAGTTAAAAATCATTCTACAATGACCAAAACAAACAGCAATAAAAGGATGATAAAAGAAACGTATAAGTGGATAAAAGGAACAAGTTAAAAATGCAAAAGCAGTGTAGAGGAGATAAATAAGATCAAAAGTAAAAACCAGCGATGAGGTATAAAATTCAGATGTGAGAGTAAAAACCGATAAAATGTTTTTTGTGTGTTAGCAACACTCAAACATTACTATTTCAGTATTTGTTTCAATTCAGAATGTTTATTTATTTTTGCCAAATAAAGGGTTAACTAACTATTAACTAACACTGTTAACTAACTTTAAGTAACTAACTATTTTTGTCTTGCTTGTTTGTTGCTTCTCTTTTTTAGCGCCAAAAAGATTTCATTTGCAAAATAATCAAAATGACATTTACAAATGGTTTTTACTTGTAAACCAATTTCCTTTCACTAATTTAACAAGTGTACAAGAAGAGAAATAAGGTGCATCCAGATACATCATATTTTCCATTTTTTTCCTTTATTCAAACATTCTTTTCATAAAATATTTATTCATGTTCATATTAAGAATGAGCTTGAAAATTAAACTCATATATATAGGGGAAATCTGGAATAGTTGTTACATAAAGTTTTGATATTTTTTACTTTTTTCGTATACTTAGTATAGGGAAAATATTATAACTGTAAAAAAAATCGCCCTTGAGGCTTTGATTGTTTTTTACGTTTTGGACTCCTCTGAGACTGGAAAAAAATATGGTTTGGTTTTGGAGCACTACCATCTATTATTTTTCTAAATAAGGGCTAATGAGACTTGGACCTACTGCTTAAACCTTTGACAGTTTCATTTTTTTTCCAGAGTTCAGTCAATAAAAATGTCACATTTTTTATTGCATTTTTTTGTTCATTTTACATTTTTAAGTAAAGATATGTTATTAAAATTAACATTTCAAATATTTTTAAGCATTTATTACAACTTTTTTTCTTTCTATGGTAGCATCATAGAACTGAAGTTTACCTTTAGTCTCATCGATATCCAAGTAAATTTTTGGAATTCCAGTAAAAGGAAATCTAGGAGGTAGATCCGAAGGATTATCATAATTAATTTTTAAAAAAATTGTCTTGCTTGACTAATTCCATCTGTACTACTATCAGAGTCACTACTATCCAGGTCATCTAGTAAACTTTCGCTACTATCATTTACAGATAATTCAGTTTCAGTTTCTGATTCCGAGTCACAGTTCGAATCACAAGAAATTAGCTCCATACGCTCTGAATTATCCATTATTTAAAAGTAAATATATATTATTCAACTCTTACATCAATAAAATTATCAGGCGGTTAGTAAAATATAACCAGAAAGCTATACACTGAAAGATAACAATTCGTCTTCTGATACAAAACATGCGAAAAAACCCGCGCGTTTGAACCAATCAGAGTACAAAATACAAGAAACTGCAAACTATCATTTACTGACCATCTATACGAATAATTTGTTACTAAAATCCGAAAAAATAAGGTCGAAACAGTGTTATCGAATAGAAATCAGATTTGGTACGGAGTACGGGCAAATCAGTAAAGGCCCGAAAGTACAGCGTACGATCAAAACAGGGAAGGGGTTAAAGGCGATAGTGAACGGTTCCGAATATCTCTGCCAGCAGTGGGTTACAAAACTACGAACTCCGTACCAAAGATTCCTCAAGTTCAGTGATAAAAGTATGAAAATAATGCAGACGATATTTAAATAATTTAAAATAAGAAACAATTAAATGAGATGGTTAAAGGAATGACGTTATAATGCTAGAACATTTTTTTACCTATTCATTATGTGAGAAATTGATAAATAAAATCGCCTGCTCTTAACCGGGGAAAATAGTGATTGAAATAATGGCATTAAATGCTAGAAAATAGAGAGAAGGGGTGTATTTCGAACTTTACTAACCTTACCTCATCAAGAATCTAATATGGAAGCCTCTATCCATTCCAGGTCGAATCGCTTCATAACTTCGAAGACAGACAGATAACAGGCTATTATTATACAGGGGATTTTACAAAAATATATAATTCCTATATTAGCGTTTAAAACGACCAATCACTGTCTAATAAATAAATAAATAAATAAATAAAAAACCGCAAGCATTTTTTACTTTAGCTTATCAAAGCTAAAAAGAAAGACTCTTTATAATGCTGCAAAATAGAGATATAGAGAAAATACATTTCAGTAATTAATAAGGCTAAAGCTTAAATAACATAATAAAAGACTGAAATACACGCTGTAATTATCATTAATTCTCTAAATAATTTATTTTAAAACGAGTCAGCCAGTTTAGCTTGCTGTCTTTAAAAAAATTTATTGAAGCAATGAGTCAATTAACAAACAGAAAACCCAAGATATTTTTAAAACAGTGTAGGAAACATTTTTATGACATTTAAAAATATTAATTCTAATTATTTTTTAGTAAAAATATTTCTGAGAGTTTAGTTTATAAATTTTCATTATAAGCAACATAAAAAAGCATAAGTAATTTTAAAGAAAACGGATTGTTTAATAAGAAAGTTATAGTTTTAAAAGTTATCAATCATTACTTTTAATATAGGAAATATTAGTTGTTATTTAAATTGGGATGACTATAAAAGTTTTTCTTTGAGAAATAAATTTTTATACCTAACAATTCTAACATAGGTTTGGTTTGGTTTGGTTTGGAGTGCTACGGTCTACTTTTTGCAACACGAGGGCTAATGAGACCGAGACCTACAGCTTAAAGCAGATTCCGAACGGCTATGAACATCCATGTCATTGTGGGATTCGAACCCATGAACTCCGGTACCGAAGGCCAGCACCCTAACCAATAGACCATCGTTAGGCCTTCTAACAAAGAGAGATTTTAAATTGTATATTTTCTAACATAGACACAGTATGTTTCTAACATATCTCCCAAGACACAGGTCCGAGGTTCTATCCCCAGACTGGGCATGGTTGACTCAGCCTTTCATCCCTTCAATGGGTAGACAAACTGAGGATCAAGCATGTTTGAGAACTAAACACTGGTGGTTCCGTGTAAGGATGACCACCTAACCGGAACATATGCTTCGCACCCAGGGCCCTTGGTCTCGGAAACGGAGATTGGCACCATATGCCCTGGCCCCCTAGGGGCTGTTGCGCCTAGCAGTTTTTATATTTTCTTTAAAACAATGATTTCTCCTTAGAGTGTTTCAAAATTATTTTTTTTCTTTTAAGTGTTTAAATAATATTCTTTACAACATTAAAATCTGTCTGTGACCTAATTAAAATAACAATAAAGATGTCAATATGAGCATTATAAATCTGTTCTTGAAAATTTTTTCTCCCTTCGTATATCTAAATAAAATTTACGCAGGAAATCAAGTATTAATATATATAAGTGAATGTTTCGTATAAATGAATATTAGTCTATGTGATTAATTTATTATACATTTCTTTGAAATCTGATAGCTGAAACTTTTTTTGATTACAATACTTTCTTTACTTCATATCAGAAAGTAAAAATGGGTGTTAATTTCAAAAATAACTCCACTAAACGTTGTTCGTATTTTGAATTATACAAAGATACTTTGAATTGTATTGATTTATTTTCAAAAGTTTTAATTCTGCGTTTGATTTGCCGAACGATGGCCGATTGGTTAGGGTCCTGGCTTTCGATAGCGGAGTTCGTGGGTTCGAATCCCACAATGACATGGATTCACGTAGCCGTTCGGAATTGGCTTTAAACTGTAGATCCCGGTCTCATTAGCCCTTGTTTTGCAAAAAGTAGACCGTAGCACTCCAAACCAAAACAATCTGTGTTTGATTTTCGTTACTCGAGTTAATATTGTTCCCATACACATAGGCATAAATTTGAAAATGGTCTGCCTAACGATGACCGAATAGGTAAGAGGTCACTCTTACCTATTCGGTCTTTTAGATACTACGTAAATAATTTTCTTTTATCTGTGGCTTAAATAATAGATTAGGTACATATGTGATTATTTTAAATTTAATCATCAATTTTTTGTTGCAATAAAAATTTTATTACCGGTATTAACAACAAATTCTATCTACCTCCAGGGTGTAGTGGAAATGATAGTTTCTTCGCTTTACTTCCATTAATTACTGTGACCAAAAAAATTGGGAAGAACTTAACGATAACTTCGACGTAGCGAAGAAAACTTTGAATTATCTTTCTAAATGAATTCAAGGTCATTCTAAAATGCATTCACAGTATCGGGAGACTTTAGAGGAGTATGATGATAAATTATTGAGCGTGTATCAGATAATTCTCAGACAAAAAACAAACCATTTTTTTATCTGCCTCATAGGTACTTCACAATTCTGGAAAATTAAAAATTTTACTGATCCCGTCATCATATAGAATAGCGATATGCTAGTTTCAGATATTTAAACATGAATGTGAAATTTCATGCCACCACATCCATTTGCTGTAAGTAAGCTTTGTTGTACCTCTATTGGTGTTCCCCTTTCTAAGTGTGATCTTAAAATGCATTTCGGATAGCAATCTTATAAAATTTTACAAAATTATAAAATTTTTCAGGTTGAGCTAAAAAACGATTTGGCGTAACAAGTTCCGACTCATTAGTTTATGAGTGCACTCTTACAAGCCGCTGTGCTATTTCTTCCCTGGATTTATTTAACTGAAATTGTCACGTGTTCTTTTAAAACCCTTTTTGCAGCTGTTTATACTTTAGATAAATTATTGAGTAACACAAAACCATTTATTGCTTGCAATATGTGAAATGATTTTCCAATTCCTTTCTAAATGAATATTTAGAAAATATTAAATTAAGATCAATGTACACATTTTTTGTGATTAAGTGAAAATGAATTTCCATTTTCGAATAAAAATGACTAATTTAAAAAAAATATTAAATTAAGATCAATGTAATTTTTTTGTGATTAGAGTGAAAATTAATTTCCATTTTTCTAATAAAAATGACTAAATTTAGAAAAGTATAAATTAAGATTCAAGGTACACATTTTTTGTGATTAGAGTGAAAATTAATTTCCATTTTTCTAATAAAAATGACTAAATTTAGAAAAATATTAAATTAAGATCAATGTACACATTTTTTGTGATTAGAGAAGTGAAATGTTCCATTTCGAATACAAAATGACTAAAATTTAGAAAAATAATAAATTAAGATCAATGTACACATTTTTTGTGATTAGAGGACTGGAAATAAATTTCCATTTTTCGAATAAAACTGACCAAATTTAGAAAAATATTAAATTAAGATTCAAGGTACACATTTTTTGTGATTAGAGTGAAAATTAATTTCCATTTTTCTAATAAAAATGACTAAATTTAGAAAAATATTAAATTAAGATCAATGTACACATTTTTTGTGATTAGAGTGAAAATTAATTTCCATTTTTCTAATTAAAACTGACCAAATTTTAAAAATATTAAATTAAGATTCAAGGTACACATTTTTTGTGATTAGAGTGAAAATTAATTTCCATTTTTCTAATAAAAATGACTAAATTTAGAAAAATATTAAATTAAGATCAATGTACACATTTTTTGTGATTAGAGTGAAAATGAATTTCCATTTTTCGAATAAAAATGACTAAATTTTGAAAAATATTAAATTAAGATCAATGTACACATTTTTTGTGATTAGAGTGAAAATGAATTTCAATTTTTCGAATAAAAATAACTAAATTTTGAAAAATATTAAATTAAGATCAATGTATACATATTTTTGTGATTAGAGTGAAAATGAATTTCCATTTTTCGAATAAAAATGACTATATTTGGAAAAGAATTAAATTAAGATCAATGCACACATATTTTTTTGTGATTACAGTGAAAATGAATTTCCAATTTTCTAATAAAAATGACTATATTTAGAAAAGAATTAAAATAAGATCAATGCACACATTTTTTGTGATTAGAGTGGAAATGAATTTCCATTTTTCGAATAAAAATTACTAAATTTAGAAAGTTTTAAGAATTTGGTAATATGTTTTATAAATATTTGAAAATATTTAAAACGGCTCATTTGAAATCGCCTCTGTTTTAAAAAGACCTCTAATTCTAGAAATTACAGTTTCTTAATGATACTGGTTGATATGTTTAACTAATTCAAAATATTACATAAATAGGAATTCTTATTAACTCCCATCCGAAATTCGAGAAAATAAACAGCCTAAGTTTATCAGAACACTATTCAGCAGAAATTAAAATAAAAAGAAAACATTTAACTCCAATCATGGAACAGTTTTCTCTTGATGCATGCTCAGACATGAAAATTTTTATCGTTTTGTTTATTTAGATATATTCGATGACGATAAAATGCGTTATCATCATAGATTAAATAATTTGCAAAGATTCAAAAGAAAGCAAACACTAGAAATAGGCACTAGAAATGGATTCTTATATTTTTCTATGCACATTCAGATCGACATTAAAAGGACTCTCATTAGTAGAAACGTTTTAAATAGATTATTTTAGTTATACTTCAGTATAAATAAGTACAAAATTCTTTTAGGATAAAAATTTCAAAAGTGCATTATACTTCAACCGTTAATTTAAGAAAATAAGAATTTTTTCTCATTTGTGCGTTTTATACCTTTCTTTCTTTTATTCGCTCTATAAAAATCTAAAATTTTTAAATATAATTTTGTTGGAAGACGTACTTTTTCTTTTTTATAAGAAGAAGTTCAAAAGTAATTACAATATAATGTAATTTTTTTCAAATCAATAAAAATGAGATTGTTGGAATTTTTTTCTAAATATCATTTGTAAAGCACTTTGTTTTAATTAAAAGCCATTGAGTACATTTTTTACTATTTTAATCCAAATAAAAGTTTTAATTTCTTTTTTGTAAATCACTTTCAGTTCTTAAAAGCTCTGACAAATGAGGTAATTTCTTTTATTAGTCATTGAAGCTCCTCTTTTATGAAACACAAAAATTAAGTAATCAGCGAGAATCGAAAACTACTTCTCAGAACTATTGATGAATCTAAAAACGGGCAGATTATTATGGTAATTTGTTAAATGTAACTTTTGAACTAGTATCATTACTCTCTTTTCTCCTTATCTCCATCTCCCACGCTCCCTAACTGTCAATGTCACGCTGTTCTCCCACTCCCCCTCTTTCTCCCTATTGCTCATCTCACATTTTTATTCTCTCTCTTCTCCCTTTCTACTTTCCAAATCTACTCTCCATTTCCTTCACTTCCCATTCTCATTTTCCTTAATTTCCCTTCTTTCCCTCCAACTTTATGTCACTTTCTCCTTTCTTCCTCCCCACTTTGACCTTTCCTCTTCATCTCCCTCTATTCATCTCTCTTCCTTTTCTCTTCTTCACTCGCTTCTTTAACTCTTTCTCCCTCCGTCTTTCACCCCTACTCACTTACTCTCTTCTCTCTTACTCCCACTCTATCTCCCTTTCTTTCACTCTTCCCCGCTCTCACTCCCCCTTCTCTATTATTTCTTCATTTCCCCTCTCTCTGAAACTCCTCTACACTCTATATCTCTCATCCTTTTTGTCTTCCTCGCCCTTTTTCTCCACTCTTCACTTCACTTGCGATATCGATACTTACCGTTCTCATTCTTTCACTCTACCCCTTACCATATCTCTCTCTTTATCGCTCTTCAATTTTCCTTTTCATCTTTATCTTCCCCTTCCCTCCATTTTTCTCTTCATCTCACTATATTCATCTCCCTATCTTCCTATTCTCTTCTTCACTCGCTTCTTTAACTCTTTCTCCCTTCCTTTTTGACCCCTAATCACTCTCTTCTCTCTTACTTCTTCCCACTCTTTCCTCCCACCTTTTCTCTCCTCTCTTTCTTCTTTTACTTCTTCAGCCCTTCCCCTCCATTCCACCGTATCTCTTCTACATTCTTGCTTATTTTTCTCTTCTTCCCTCCCAACATACCTCCCCTACATTTTCTCTCCTATCACTTCCTCCCACCCGTCCTTTCATTTCTCTTTCACTCTTTTATTTTTCTCCATCCCTCCCTTCTATCTCACGAGCACCTGCTTACAAAAATACATATGTTTAATCATTCAATATTAACGACTGTTTAGATTTGCCTCCATTGGGAAAATTAAATTCGAATAGAAAGTGTGTAACAATAAAATCATGTTACAAAAATCAATCATATTTGGCTACAGCAGTCTATGTAACGAAAAATCTCTGACTGTGATCGGTTTACGGACCCAATACTTGCGTCTGTAGAATATTCAAAAACACATAATAAAGAACCTGCCTCCTATCTTGTTTTCGTTAAAAGAACAACGAGCAAGAAAGGCTAATTACACGAACTGCATTAAGCAGATTCCAAATGGATACAATATCCATTTCAACAGCCTGAATCAAACCCTCAGTCGCTGCTCCAAACGGCAACTCAGCTCCTGTTTCTCGGTAAAATCAATAATAGACTCTAATTGAGAAATTGATTTGGTGTTTTGGTTTTGGTTTAGAGTGTAACGGCCTACTTTTTTGGAACACGAGGGATAATGAGACCGGGACCTACAGCTTAAAGCCGTGTACTACCTGTAACCAGCCACCCACCCGAAGTCGGGTGTAGGGTGTTGAATTGCTGGTTCGGTCTGACCGTCCGGCAACAATGCGTTACGCAGGGGCCAAGTCAGCATTAAGTCAAGCAAGCAAGCCCATAAAATTTAAAATAACAAAAACAAATATAGAAAATCTAGACTAATAAGTACAACTAATGCAGTTTACGAAAATGCAGCGAATACTCCGCAGGAATCCTGACCATGTTAAAAGTCCGGTAATCCAGTGTACTACATAAAACTTTCTGACATGAGAGCAGGGAAGCAATATCTGCACAGGGCAGTTGTGATGACCTTTCATGAAGGGGTACTTTGACCCTTGCGGTGTGGTTTTAGGTTAAATTCATGGCCGCACAATGGCGCTTTGATTAGTCAACCAGGCTCCTGGCCTTCCTTATCAGTACCGGCCATGATTTATGTTTAGATTAGGCTCTCTGCCCACAGTTCCTTGGATCTGGCAGAGGGTTCCTTAAGATGCAAGTCGTGTGTCAGAAGGCAGTCGTGCAGATAATGATTGGAGTCACCGACTGCACCGCAGACACAATCTCCCGATAAGTAGGTGTTTTGACCTCGTAGAGGCTTTCGCGTTTTATTACCAGAGCCAGCTTTCTAGTTAGGGAGATTCGTAAAGTCCGCTCATATAGGGAGCG
>CM063511.1:45696040-45723540 GCA_032207245.1 Pardosa pseudoannulata | reverse complement strand
TTAACTCATTACCTGAATATCCTACGATATATAAAGGAATATCCTTCAAGACACTAGAAAAAAGTGTATTATGTATTACCATGTTTCATAGCAATTTAAAGTCGCCAACTTCTGCGAAGTAGATTTCGAATGAAGCTTCGAATTCCTGAATGCATTTATATATTTCCATCATAAAGAATTGTGTTAAATACAGAATGTTCCCCCTATAAAATAAATTTCCGGATGATAGCCATGATGGCAAGACTATCTTTCGCTACTGGAGACAAGGCCGTAGGCAAGAGGGGGAGGATTTGAGGGACTGATCCCTTCCCATAATTCCAGAAGACCATTTCGTCAAGAGAAAAGATCCCACGTGTGTGTAGGTGATATCTGCATAGGTGGATCAGAACATATTTAAAAAAAAAAAAAACCTCGCTTTGGCTATAAAAAGTTTTGCCAACCCGCTAACCGAAAATGTAACTTTTTCTCTATATTCTGCTATATTTTGCCTTTTCTCGTGAAGAAGATAAAAATAGCATCACTTCTTTTTAATTATTTGAGTTAAAAATGGAAAATTGTCATACCTCATTCATACCTTAATTTTATTTTAATCTACTCTAGTATCATTCGCAAGTAAGAATATATTTCCTCTTTGCCCCCACCCCGGAAAACAATTCCTGGCTACGGCCCTGACAGTAGAGCGTGATATCCGGAATTTGCTATGGATGTTCCTAGTTCTAGGTCTCGGTTTATATTGCCCTCGGGCCAAAAAATATGTTGTTGATTCTAATGGCTCTTTGACAAACGTAGAACTTGAGCCATAGTTTACACGAATTAAGGCGAAGGAATGACCATTTCGTTTAAACAACACCGCTAATGTAAAAGAATGACTTTTTGGTTAAAATGGAACCTCGTAATTAAGAAGCAGGAACCAGGCATAAGTCCCAAGATTGGTCGCAACTATGTAGAACATATCATTATGGTGCTATTGCATCCAAGTGGTATGAAATTAACTCAATATTTGAATATCCTAAGATATAAAGAAGCATATCCTTCAAGAAAAAAGTGCATTATATATTACCATATTTCATAGCAATTTAAAGTCGCCAACTTCCGCGAAGTAGATATCGAAGGAAATTTCGAATTCCTGGATGCATTTATATATTTTCATTATAAAGAGTTATGTTAGTTACTTACAGAATATTTCCCAATAAAATAATAAAATTACGGATAATAGCCATGACGGCAAGACTATCTTTCGCTACTGTAAACAAGGCCTTAGGCAGGCGGGGATTTGAGGTACTGGTCCTCTCCCAAAATTCTAGAAGGCCATTTAGTCAAAAGAAAATGTCCCACTTGTAGGTGACATCTGCATAGCTGAATCAGAACATATTTTTAAAAAAAATCTAGTTTTGGCTATAAAAAGTTTTGCCGACGCGCTGTCCGTAAATTTAACTTTTTCTCTATATTCTGCTATATTTTGCCTTTTCTCGTAAGGAAGATAAAATATCATCACATCTTTTTAATTATTTTAGTTAAAAATTAATAATTGTCATACCTCTTGTATGCCTTAATACTTTAATTTTGTTGTACTCTTGTATAATTCACAAATAACAATGTCTTTCCTCTTTGCCCCCCACCCCCGGAAAACAATTATTGGCTACGGCCATGACGGTAAAACGTGAATCTGGAATTTGCTATGGATGTTCCTAGTTCTGTGTCTCGGTTTACCATAGCCCATGGGGTGAAAAATATATTATTGATTCTAATTGCTTTTTGACAGGCGAAGAACGTGATCCATAGCTTACACGAATTAAGGCAAATTAATGTGCATTTCGTTTAAATAGCACCGCTAATGTGAAAGAATGAATTTTTGTTCAAAATGGATCCTCGTAATTTAGAAACTGGAACTAGGCAAAATACCCAAGATTGGCCCACCACTCCTAGTAATATCATTTAAACTGGAGGGGAGACATTACCACACATATTATGTGTTCCAGGTGCTTGAAAAGCATTCACAAAAGCGTTCCAAATCAAACTCATAATACAAAGCGGATCTGTTTAATTTTGAAGTATTGTAGTTAAAATTTTACGACACGAGGGCTAATTTCTCAAAGCCAATTCTAGCCGAATAGCTACGGACAACCATGTCAAAAATCGGATTCAAATCGTCAGAATTATACTAAACTGCAACCCTTAGCTAAAAAAAACTCTGATGTGTACACATGACTTCCTCCTGCACCTATTATATTTGTGTAGTGTGTGTGTATGTATATATTATGATGCGTAAACAGAATTATTTGCCCATTCAATTCAAAATTAAAAGTAGGTTTCATTTCTTGAAGTAACCACATCGTTAAAGTAGATCTCAGTACTGCCATCTGCCGGAGACTTGCTGCGTTAATATTCGATGTTTTGAGACTTCCATTACATAGAAATTTCTCTCTAAACCAAAATTTTTAGCATCATCATCGTACTTTCTTTAATAAATAGTAAAAATTCAAAATTATTCTTTGCGAGTAATATATTTTTATTTTTGTTTACTAAAAATAGACTTCAAAAGCATTCTTAAAACTGCACGTAAATACACCTATGTCTTTGAGTTTCATTGTTTCAGATCGGTAACGTTAATGAAATTTTTGGCTAAATTGAGGGCTGACAGCAATTCGTATACGTACCAGTAAGTTTTCTGACAATTGATCTTTTGAGATCTAACTGAATAAGTAAATTTAAACGCAAAACGCCCGCTCCCGGTACAATTCCACAGCGAAATGTACCTGCATACAATGTGTTAACATCCATTATACTAAAATTTTAGCTACATAAAGTAAAGTTTCCATTTTACTTTAAAGGGATTCACACAATTAGATTTTATAATAGTTCAAAAGCATAAATTTCAACTTTTGAGGCTAATCTTTATTAAATTATGCCCTATCGCGTTAATTTACATTATATTGAAAATTTTCATTACATGAAATATAGATTGTATATATAAAAAAGAGGTTAAAAAGACATGTTATAACAGTTCCAAATACAAAATTCTAACTTCATACGGCTAATAGTTTACGGGTTATGCAAGATACATACATGCGTATAGACGTCAAGATGAAACTGGTCAAAATGACTGTTCAGAATGGATATTTCAAGTTTGAAAATTGAAATATCCTTAAACGCACATACAGATGCTTCTCTGAAATTTCTCCAAATTAAATCAAGAAGAATGAATAATTCCAATGACATGTGAATTTTCAATTACAACATTTCCTTTACTTTCTACAAAGAAGTGAAAAATATCCAGATAATAAAATCCAGTAGTGAAATATGCAAAAGGAACTTTAAATATAAGAGTGCTGCAAAAATATTCCATTCATGGACAAAAAAAAATCTTCATACGGCTAATAGTTTACGGGTTGTGCAAGATACATACGTACGTATAGACGTCAAGATGAAACTGGTCAAAACGACTGTTCAGAAGGGATATTTCAAGTTTGAAAATTGAAATATCCTTAAATGCTCATACAGATGTTTCTCTCAAATCTCTCCAAATTAAATCAAGCAAAATTAATAATTACAATGAAATGGGAATTTTCAATTACAACATTTCCTTTACTTTCTACAATGAATTGCAAAATATCCAGGCAATAAAATGCAGTAGTGAAATATGCAAGAGAAACATTAAGTATAAGAGTGTTACAAAAATATTCCATTCATGGATAAAAAAAATTTTTATGTAGAAAGTATACCAAATAAATACAATTATAAATTCCCTTAACAAGCTAAAAGAATAGTAATTTCCATAGAAAATAAATTACACTAAGGAATGTTACAGATTTCTAATCGATCTAGGACCTTTAATAACATGTTTTCTCTTGTAGCATCCCCTTCTGTTTTTTACATCCCTTTCAGTGTTTTCCATTAAATGCGCCTCATTAACAGGTGAAAAATTTATTTTCCTTTTTTATCTTCTCTCCTCACCCATATTTTCTTTTAAAAAATAATTACTTGTGGTATATAGCTCGTTGGTAGCGTCTATAGATCTTGCTAACTGCACACAAATCTTTCTCATTTTTTTTGCTTACATCTGGGTAAATCGTTCAGTGTCGTAATATGTTTGCTTGATTTCACAGCCATTAAATATTTAGCTGAGAAAAACGTATGGGGTTTTGGGTAATTTGTATTTTATTCCATGGGATAATTTAGAACCCATACATCTGTTTTTTTTTAATGAGCAGTGATTATACTTTCTTTTATGGCACTTTTTTTTTACTTTGACTCCTTCAGTTCAATAAAGGACCACTTACTTTGATACTTTTTAACACATAGTAGAAGGCCCGAAACGTTGCTACTTGCTACTGCTAAAAATATAGATGGGTTTATATGTAGGGTGTTTCTACCCAGTGCACACATAGAATGGTGATTATGTTAAGTAAGTTGAGATCGTTAGGCTTTGAAAAAAAATAGCAAAATTTGAGGATTAAAAAAATGTTGAATTTATTCAGACACTCCATCTTTGGCACTCTGCCGTCTAAATGTTTTTACATTCGTTTATATAGTGCTGCTAGAGAGCAAGAAATACAGTCAACCAAAGTATATGAAGTCTCATTCGCTCCTTTTCTCGAGAATCCTTGAAGGAAAACCCCAAACCTTTTGGAGAAGTTTTTGAATCAGTCGCCAAACTGGACCTCTTTTTACACCCATATATCTATGAGGTAGGTTGATAACAGAGAGTCAATATGCATTCAGTCCAATGATGCAGGATTACTCTGTCACCAAATACCGGCATGAGGAGGAAGGTCGGGTTTGATCATCTTCTAGTTACTTTATGTTGTTGTGGAAGACAATCTTTTACAAACTACACGGAGTTCGGAGACCAACTTTTCATGTGTCATTCACTGCCGCAGTTCTAAAGTTTCCTCCTCACAAAAAGAATAACCTCTTTTAACATTACAAATCGTCTTTTAAGTGTTTTATGCCCTGTTACTGTTGGGTACAAGGTCCGGCTAAATGCACCGACGGGATCATTAAAATTTTTAATTTTCCAGAATTGTAAAGTACCCTATGAGGCAGGTAATAAAATGGTTTGATTTTGGCTGAGAATTGTTATCTTTACTAACCGCGTGTTAGTTGCCTACTTTAATATATCTTTTTAAGGACTGAGATTTTAATATTGACAGTGATTATTTCGCGGCATATATGAAGGATGTTCAAAATTTAGAGAAAATCATTTGCAAACTGTGTGGTTATGTATCAAAAACAATCATACAAACGAACAAACTTCTTAATTTTGAAAGATATATAACTTAAAAGCTAGATATTTATTAGCCCGTGAAATAGACTCTTAGACTTTTATAAAAAGAATTTGTTGTTAAAACCGAGGATAAAATTTTCATTGCAACAAAAAATAATCGATGATCAAATTTAAAATTATCACACATGTACCTAATCTATTATTCAATCCAAATATAAAAGAAAATTATTTACGTAATATCTAAGGACAGTGATAAAACGTATGAAAATAATACAGACGATATTTAAATAATTTAAAATATGAAATGATTAAATGAGATGGTTAAAGAAATGACGTCATAAGGCTAGAAAAAAAAGGTTATTTTCATCTACTTATAATGTGATAAATTGATAAATTTAATCGCCTGCTCTTAACCGGGGAAAATAGGGCTTGAAATAATGATATTAAACGATCGAAAAGGGGAAAGGGGTGAAATTCGAACGTTTTGAAGACGACAGTATTATTTGCTGTGATATGAAGCATATTTATATCATTTTATTTTAGAATCGGATCGATAATTTAGGAGGAGATAAACTTTACTCACTTTGAATTTTGCTAAACCTAATTCATCAAGAATCCAGTGAATGCCTCTATCCATTCCAGGTCCAACCGCTTCATAAATTTTTTGGACAGACGGAGAGATAACTTAGACTATTATTATATAAAGGATTAACTGTTGAAAATACTCATCAACAAATGACAGAAGTTGTGTGCAAACATGCTTACTTTTCAACAGAAACGCTGTGAAGATTTAAATACTCGCACCAGTGAACCAGGTTATCCGATAACCTCTTCCAAAGAACGTTGACACCATTGATGTGAAATGTGTCTTAATATCACTTTACTCACAAATTTAGGTACCGAAATGCAACATCCTACCCACTCGGTCATCGTCCTGGTATATTGTAGTATTGCACTTTACTTGCTGCGTTAAAATTCAGAATTTTCAGTATGACATTCCCTTGGATGAAATATAGTTACAGACACTATTTAGTAGATGAAGTGCTGTATGCAATATATTACGCTACTAACTTTCCAACTATGTATATCAATATTTAAAACGTTTTATTTGAAGTAAATCTTGATTATTCTAATATCCCGCAATTTTTTTAGAAATTGAGTTCTGTAACGTTAAGATACATAGTTATTATCATTTGTATTCCTAAAAAATCAAGTTTAAGTAGTAGATTCCAGTGTAATGAGTCTTGCAGTAACAACACGTTATCAACATGTCTGTTAGTTAAAGTAATTATATGGAATTTCAAATCAATTTAAATCGTTAAAACGGGTATAATTCTAAAATAGATCATAATATCCTTATGATGCCTTTATTTGTCTAAGTTGTAAAAGAATATTTTAATTTGGAAAAGCATTTAAATTCCTTGCAGATAAAAATTTTACACTGTTATTCTTCAAGTTAAATAAAAATTTAACTAAGTCTCTAAGAACAAAAAATTTTATCTGAAAACTACAAATTACTTTGAAGTTCTTTCTGTTATCGGTTTTTATTATTAAAATAAAATTCCGTCCATTTCATTGGCCAGTTAAAAATCCACCTTTTGGCTAAACAACCCATTAAACCAAGTTCTACTGATCATAACTTATTCCTTCCAATTACCTACAAAAATCTGTGGTAGTAGTAAGATTCATACCCGTAGAGCCCTATACTAAAATGCAGGTCTCTACGTATCTGGTATTTCTCCGACAACGTTGATATAATATGAAAAAAATAATCCATATAATGCATTTAAAATCCATATAATGATATTCTTTGTATTATATAGCTTTCTTGTTATATTTTACTAACCGCCTGATAATTTTATTAATGCAAGAGTTCAATAATATATTTTTACTTTTAAATAATGGATAATTCGGAGCGTATGGAGCTAATTTCTTGTGATTCGAACTGTGACTCGGAATCAGAAACTGAATTATCTGTAAATGATAGTAGCGAAATGTTACTAGATACCTGGATAGTAGTGACTCTGATAGTAGTACAAATGGAATCAGTCAAGCAAGACAATTTTTTAAAATTAATTGTGATAATCCTTCGGATCCGCCTCTTAGATTTGCTTCCACTGTAATTCCAAAAATTAACTGGGAAGTAGATGAGACTAAAGGTAAACTTCAGTTCTATGATGCTTATATAGAAAGGAAATAAAGTTGTAATAAATACTTAAAAATATTAGAAATGTTAATTTTAATAACACATCTTTACTTAAAAATGTAAAATGAACAAAAAATTGCAATAAAAAATGTGACATTTTTTGACCGAATTCTGGAAAAAAAAAAATGAAACTGTCAAAGAGTTAATTACAGAACTTTATTTTGAGAGAGAGACGCCAAAATATAGTAAGGGGTGCGTAAAACATGTACCGGAATCCCAAATATAAATTTTTAAAAAAAAACCGAATTTTTTCTGAAAAGGGCGATAGAAAATATGTATGGAAATCATTGCATGTATTTGAGATGTGTAAAATATGTGTAATTTGAGTAAAATATGTTTGTTAAGTTTGTTAATGTATTTTACTCTCTTTTTCGTTTTTTTATCTTTAGTGTACTAATTTTATGACAGAAAATAACACGAAACACCTCTTGGGAGGAACACTTATGGGATGCATGCTATAAAGTTCTTTTTCTCGAACGTTTAATACCGGCTTAAATGGGAGAGTAACTTTAATGTTTCAGAAACTTTAAATCAAAAGTGAAGTAATTTAACAACTTAAGTGATTAAAGAGGATCTAAAATCAAAACTAAAAGTTGAAGATAAAAATTTACATTAACTGGAATTTTTTTTAGTCTTCATCTACGAAATCAGGAACTTTTTAATTTAGTGGTTTTGGCAGAGTTTTAATTAATCTCAAATACAAGTTCCCAAAGTAAACTCCTAAGATTCCACCTCGTGAAATTATTTTTAACTGGTTCTTCATATCGTTGGCAACACCTTTTAATTTCGTATTAAATTTCTTTTTCTCTTTTATCTTCACAGATAAAGTTGTGATAAGAAAGTGTGAACATTTAAACTGGATATAAAAGTAACTGATAATTCAAACCGACTTTAAGAAAACAAGCAAACTTCTCGCACCGATTCATAGCTACTACTGAAAGGCAATCCGCCAAGATATATACGGGTCATAAATCACGAGACATCATCTCCTCTCGACATCGCAAAATCTAAGTTAAAGTAGCCGTAACTGTAAACGATTACGCGCACTGAATGAATTCGTGGTATACATATTTTAACGGAGATCTCTGGCAACGCGACTCCTGTAAAATTATTTTCCATTGTTACCATTGTGTGGTTGGGATGAAAACTTTGATGACTTTTGGCAGTGGAAACTTTATGCTAGCTTATATACCTGAGGAAAGTTTATTCAGAATGAAATCTGGCCACGTCTATAGAAGTATTGTCGTGTAGTCCTCGTTTATATTTGGGTAATTAACCTGTGATCAAATGTATAGTGGGATTATATTTTGATTGCGTTGTGTAAAAGTATTTTAGTACTAAATTTAACCACAGGTTCTGAGAAACTACAGACATAAGATATGAAAATAAACTAAAAGGTAAATTCAAAGCATCTGAAACTAGCTTAATATAAAAAAGTTAATTTATTATAATATATATACATCTATGTACACACAAACTGATTCTAATTTTCATAAAATATGCTTTATCAACACCTTCTAAATTAATAAGTTCTGACAATTTTTCAATACTTAAGTAATTATGTAAATATAAGAGAGAGGACCTAATCTCAATTTCAAAATGTATGTAAAAGGGAGTACCTTTGTGAGTTGATATGGTGTGCCCGGAACACTGCTGGTTGAGAGCTTTTCAGAATTGGGTATGTATGGATCTTCCGTCGGTCTGATCAGGGGCTTCCTGCTGAGTGTTTGAGGTTCTACCGAAATATTTGATACAGGAACACTTCCCGTCGGACTCTCTCTTCGTCTCGACTATCGAACACCTTCCCTTTTTTTTAGATCTTTTTTTATTAATTTCATCCTTGTCCCCTCTTCCTTCTTATCATCCAATCGAGATAGTTGTAAGAATCTAATTGGTCTGCTTAAACCCCGCCTTGAGACCACCAACGTGGAAAACCTTACCCCTTCTAATTGGGCACTGTCCCTTAGGGACTCATAAATAACTCCACAAAGGTACATTCTTATTTAATGTCAAGTACGGAGACGGGATTCTAATCTGGGACTGGGATCAGAACCCCGCCCGAGACCACCGTACAAGACAACAATATCCGTAGAATATAATTTTATGGTCCTCTGTCTTTTTACAAAGATGTGATGAGGTCAGATTTAGAACTCGAGCATTTTACTTCTTGTATGAATGAATCAATTATCTTACTGATCTAAATCGCCTCATCACAAGTATTTCTAGAATAATTATCTGTTAATCCTTATTTCTAAAAGTTTCCTTTTAAACCTAAATATTTCAATATCCCGTGATTAAGAAATTTTTCTTTAATCGCTTACAAACTGAAATATGATAATTTATAATGGTAATCATGTACTCCTTTACAGTTTGGAAGCTTTATTAGAGCCTCTATCCATCGTAAAATGTTAAGCTGTGGGACTTTATTTACTTATTTATATTGTAAAAGAGGGGGATATTGGCATTTTGTTTGAAATTTCATCAAATAAAATCTGTTTTTTAAACCCTTTTTATCCTAAAAGTACCGATTCAATCAAACATCTATATACAGTAGAACCTCGATTATCCGAGCTAAATAGGAACACTAGTACCTCGGATATCGGAAATCTCGGTTAATAGAAACCCTGTATAGAAACCTCCCGTTCTTGCGAATTTAACTAACTTTTAAAGTAAGAAACAATAGAACTTCTTTAAGTGATAAAAATAAAGATATATGAACTTATGTTTCATAGCTAAAAAGATTTAAATAGGAGATAAACTCTAGTAGTAAATTTTAAAAAGTAAAATGGAATTATTATTTAACTATAATTAGTTAGACGCATTTTCAAAAATAACAAATCTCAAGAAAATATTGTAATTTTTAAAATATAATATACATTGATTTGATAAATTTGCACCTCTCTTCTCTTCTTACTTGCGTATTGTTGTGCATAATTGCAACAAGCTTAGCGCATCTGGTGCTTAAAATATCTGATTTTTGTGTTCCGAAAAATAAAAATATTAATTGGACATGATTGCCCTTATTTGATTGTGCCTTGCAGATTTACTAAGTTAATTTTATAAAACACATAAGTATACATTATGGACAAGTTATACAAATCCATAATCTATCTCCAGTAATTTTCCACTTTATTATGTGCACTTTCGCATAGTTACATATACGTTTTATATATTTTATATATGTATAGATTTATATATTCTTTAACTTTCCAATATACTATATCCTATCCATAGCTTTTAAATAAAAACCTTACTTATAAAAGGGATATTACGCTATGTATCATTCCTCAAGTTATTGGTTCTTATAGCCTCTATGTGCGGATTATTGCTTCACATTCATCATGGCTGTACGATGAAAGAGTCAGGTTTTATTGAATCTTTGAGACACCACAAAGAAATAAGTACGATTTGACTTCAGAGCATTTCTACCATTATTGTCATCCCTATTTCGAAGCGAAGGGATAATTAAAGTGAAATCTACTGTCAGATTGTACCTGTAGAGACAGGCGAGTAATAGTGAACGGTCAGAGAGCACCACCTAGGAAGAAAGTAAGTAGATTTGAGGAGAACGTCGGAGGTGATGGTAGACTCCGGACGTGTAAGCGAGGCTCTTAGTAGGATAGATATTTGAGTTGATATAAGTGGTTACTGTAAATATTGTAATATTTGTCTATATAATTGTCCGGTAGTAGTTTGTGCTCTGTCTTAAAATAAACCTTAATGTTGAAAAAATAAATCTACTGTTTGAATGTAAATTTATACAACGGCTCGGCGATCTTCACAGTACCTAATTGTTATCAAATACACTGAACCCATTCCTTATAATTCACTAAACTTTTAATCATAATTTAATCCTTTTGACACTAAGCAAGTGTGCTTAAGTTAAGTGAGTTAAGTTGTTTTCTATCAATTTTCAATCTGATAAAGGTTAACATAAATCACGGGAATTTAACTTTTTTTAATCTTGGTTACTTCATCTCGTTTTATTTTTCATGTTTGAAGCCTATGGGAGAGCAATTTAGTTAGTAATTTAGAAATCTTTTTTTTTTTCTTTTGTATCATCCATGGTCTTTCTTCAACATGTGAATAATTGTAATGTTTACGAAATCAAGGAGTATAAAAGGGGGCACTTTACGTTAAGCTCTTTCTTTGTTGTTGCCTGGTGACGCCTGTTGCTCATCGTGTTTTGTTTCAATATAGTTTTTTCCCCATCAGGTAAATTACATAATGTAGTCACTTGCCAGAATGTTGAATTTGCAAATTAGTTTTGTGTTATCTACCAATTGTTTTCGATGTTTTGTTTAACTGTTTTTTGTTTTTTTTCTTTTGTATCATCCATGGTCTTTCTTCAGCATGTGAATAATTGTAATGTTTACGAAATCAAGGAGTATAAAAGGGGGCACTTTACGTTAAGCTCTTTCTTTGTTGTTGCCTGGTGACGCCTGTTGCTCATCGTGTTTTGTTTCAATATAGTTTTTTCCCCCATCAGGTAAATTACATAATGTAGTCACTTGCCAGAATGTTGAATTTGCAAATTAGTTTTGTGTTATCTACCAATATTTTTCGATGTTTTGTTTAACTGTTTTTTGTTTTTTTTTCTTTTGTATCATCTATGGTCTTTCTTCAGCATGTGAATAATTGTAATGTTTACGAAATCAAGGAGTATAAAAGGGGGCACTTTACGTTAAGCTCTTTCTTTGTTGTTGCCTGGTGACGCCTGTTGCTCATCGTGTTTTGTTTCAATATAGTTTTTTCCCCATCAGGTAAATTACATAATGTAGTCACTTGCCATAATGTTGAATTTGCAAATTAGTTTTGTATTATCTGCCAACTGTTTTCCATGTTTTGTTTAACTGTTTTTTACGTTGTTTTGAGAAAGAAAAAAATAAACTTTGATGTTTTTACATTTTTGTGTTCTTCTTTAAAGAATTTCTTTCAGTTGATTTTGTTGCTCATCGTGGAATTTTCCTATCGTTTGTCAAACACTAAAAACATAGAGTTTAGGTTGAATTTAAATTGTTTTATTCTCTACACAATAATTAAGAAAGAAATACTTATTCCTTGAAGACGAAGCTATTTAATTTTTTTTTCGTTCCCATGGTTGTCAATGTGTCAAGGATACTCCATATTGCAAAAGCAATAAAGCTAACCGGGATGTGCATTTGAATCGCTTCTAAATGACAGAGGTTAGTTATGTGACACATTTAACTCTTGGAGTACCCACATTGTGCGATTTCTTGCTTTCTTTAACTTACATAATTAATTAACTTGATTATTTGAAATTTTTAATTAATGTTGTAGATTGAATGAACAAGTTTTTATTAATAAAAAATTAATGTAATTCAAACCAAACAAAAATTAATCATACGAATATGACTGCTATGGGGGTCATCAGTGACCGGCATCTCAGCAAATAATAAAAAGTACATAATTATAGTAAATATGTATACTGATACATTTTTCAATAATACCATTGTTATTATAATTGTTTGAAGAAATTAATGCAATATAGAACACACAAAAATAATTTTATTTGTACATGAAAAATATGCATTTTATCAGTTCATATTGCGATGAGTCAAATTGAAACATTCAAGACAAAGAAAAGGTGAATCAACGAAGTTGAGGGGTAAGTTGGGGTTTGCGTGGTTATTCTGATTTTTTAGACAAAAGACTTAATATTGTCTGTACTTCTTGAATAGTAAACGTTTTTTAACATGGTATATTATCACGTGCTCAATTGAGCTTAGGGATTATTCGTAGTCCTTAAAATATAAAAAAAAAAAAAAAGAAAAATAATGTAAAAGAAAAAATTATAATGCATATTTATAATTAATAAAAAGAATAAAAATTCATAAAATAAAACATTTTAATTAAAAAGTAAATTGTTAATAATGTTCAAAAAACAAAATGAAAGAATAAAAAATTTTAAACAAAGAAATAAAAAAAAATAAAAAGATTTAATAGAAAAAACATTAAAAAAATATAAATAAAAATACAAATAAAAAATTTTGCAGATAAATAAGAAAAAATACATTCAATAAAAATAAAATTTATAACATTCTAATAAAAAAAAATTAAAATAACAATTAACAATTAAAAAAAAAAGAAAATAAATTAAAATATTTAAAAATTAGAGAAAAACATAGAAACAATTATAAACAAAAAAAATAAAATTAATAAATAAAAATCATTAACATCTAAAAAAACATAAACAATATTTAAAAATAGATTAAAATAAAGATGATAACATAAAATGTAAATATAATAAATAAACTTATAAAATAAAAAAAAATAATTAAAAAAACATATTTTACATTTAAAAAATATATAAAAACTTAGTGCAAAGAATATAAAGGTTTAATTTCAAAAAATTTAATTTCATATATTCTAAAAATAAAATTACGTTTTTGATGAATCTGAAATTTCATATGTGATTGAAAACATATAATAAGTCGACAATGTATTAAATAACATTTACTTGCAATAGCAAAGATTACAGAATCGTCCGTCAAAATCTAAAGAATAAACATCTTAGTGAGTCTGTCGCTCTTAATACATTTATTTTTTATTTCTCTTTTTTAACTCAAACAACTACAGTTTAATAAGCATACAGCATGAGAAATACATTCACTCGACAGTTCTAAAATATAATATACTTATATTAAACTAAACTATTAATAGAAAAACCCTTAATAACATTATTAAGCCTTAACTTTACTCTAATAGAAGTTAATTTTATAAAAAATAGTTAAAAATAGGTAAAAAAAAAAAATTTTTAATTAAAAATTTTTAATTTAATTTTTATATACCTACCAAACGTTTATCCAGTGCATATATTTAATATTTATATATTTAATACTAATATATATATGAACATAGAAATTAGCAATATGCTTATATGTTGGCTGAATAATAGATTAGGTACAATGTGATAATTTTAAATTTAATCATCGATTATTTTTTTCTGGCTGCAATGAAAACTTTAACACCAGTATTAAGAAATTCTTTTCTTAAAAGTGTAGGAGTCTATTTCACGGACTTATATCTAGCGTTTAAGTTATATATCTTTGAAAATTAAGAAGTTTATAAGTTTGTGTGTTTGTTTTTTATACATAACCACACGGTTTGACTGCATGAATTCAATGTGATTCTAAACTGCATTCACAGTATCTGGAGACTTTAGAGGAGTATGAATATAAATTGTTAAGCGTGTACCAGATCATTCTTAGCCAAAAAACAAATAACTTTTTTACCTGCCTCATAGCTTACTCTACAACTCTGGAAAGTTAAAATTTTAAGTAAAAAAGTAGTTAAAAATAGGTAAAAAAAAACATTTTTTTCTAGCATTATGACGCTATTCCTTTAACCATCTCATTTAATCATTTATTATTTAAATATCGTCTGCATTATTTTCATACTTTTTATCACTGATCTTAGACATTACGTCAATAATTTTCTTTTATATTTGGCTTAAATAATAGATTAGGTACAATGTGATAATTTTAAATTTAATCATCGATTATTTTTTTTTTTTGGCTGCAATGAAAACTTTAACACCGGTATTAAGAAATTCTTTTCTTAAAAGTGTAGGAGTCTATTTCACGGACTTATATCTAGCGTTTAAGTTATATATCTTTGAAAATTAAGAAGTTTATAAGTTTGTGTGTTTGTTTTTTATACATAACCAAACGGTTTGACTGCATGAATTCAATGTGATTCTAAACTGCATTCACAGTATCGGGAGTCTTTAGAGGAGTATGAATATAAATTGTTAAGCGTGTACCAGATCATTCTTAGCCAAAAAACAAATAACTTTTTTACCTGCCTCATAGGGTACTTTACAAGTCTGGAAAATTAAATTTTTTTACTAATTCCGTCATATGACGGGCGATATGCTAGTTCTCGCAGATTAGGCTTGATTTATAAGAAAGTTATATAGAACTATTCAAAATGTATCATCCGATTTCAACGAAACATATTTTTGATATTATACAGCACAGAATAGGAGATAGCATAAAAAAGGAGAAGTTTTGTATTTTGAACAATGAATGGTGATTACGTGATCTCGGTCATGCTATATCACGAAGAATAGTTTTGTGCAGCAAAAGAGATAATGGCGTCCCTTAAAAATTTAGGTAAAAATAAGTAAAAAACATAGTTAAAAAAGTAAAAAAAAACATTTTTTTGCATTATGACGTCATTTCTTTAACCATCTCATTTAATCATTTATTTTTAATTATTTAAATATCGTCTGCATTATTTTATACTGAAATTACACATAAAGTAAATAATTTTCTTTTATATTTGGCTTAAATAATAGACTAACTACATGCGTGATAATTTTAATCATCGATTATTTTTTGTTGCAAAGAAACTTTTAAAACCGGTATTAATAAAAAATTATTTTCATAAAAGTCTAGGAGTTTCCCAGACTAATAAATATCTTGCGTTTGAGTTATATATCTTCGAAAATTAAGACCTTTGTACGGTTGTGTGTTTGTTTTTTATACATAACCCCACGGTTTTACTAACAGAATTCAACGTGATTCTAAACTGCATTCAAAGTATCGGGAGTCTTTAGAGGAGTATGAATATAAATTATTGAGCGTGTACCAGATCATTCTTAGCCAAAAAACAAATAATTTTTTCCCTGCCGCATAAAGTACTTCACAATTCTGGAAAATTAAAAATTTTACTAATCTCGTCATATGATGGGCTATATGCTAGTAAAAATATAAAATTATAATGAATTCTTTAAGCTTTTCCTTACTTACTCTTAGCAGTATTTTTAGAAATCACTTATATTTTTAATAAATTAATTTAAACGTACTTTACTTGAAACTCTCATTTAAAACTTCCTTCAGAAAGGCACACGTGCAAGCGTCATTTTACATCCCGAACTGCAAGTGCTCCATCCTATTCAAACTCCTATGAAGTTTTAAATTCAATAAACTGCAATGTAGCTGCCTTGTTTGAGTGGTACCGGAACAATATGAAAGGAATTGTTTACTCTTCAAACTGTTTAACTTCCGAGTCATACAACTTTTTAAAAAAAATTTTGTTGTTCCTTGTTTCAAAAAGGTTTTTCCATGGAAAAATATTACGGAGGAAGGGAGTTTGTTTTTCCTTGAAAGGTTCAAATGTTTGTTTTTTTCGTAGCGCAAATACTGTATAAAGAGACTGGCTGCAGGCATCGTAATAATCTCATCCGACTCAGTGGGGGCATTTACTCTTATTTTTTTTTCGTATTTATTTTTAACGGAATTACTAGAAATGTTTCGTGAATATGAATGTAGTATTTGCTTTTATGCTTTGTCGTTAGAACCCCGTGGATAAAAATACGAGATGTTTTCTAAATCTATTGATAAGAGATATTCTTCCCAAATATATGCGGCACAAAAATTTCTTTAAATGTTTTCAAGAATGAATTTATTTTTTAATTTTTATTAAAATATGTATAGGTTGTAAGGTAGTTACAACACATACACCAGTGTTCGTTCAGGGAAGCACAATAAAATATACGCTATGCAATTAAAGATAAATAAATGCCTTATATTTAAACTAAAACATTTATTATGTACATTATTTAAGTATTAATACTTGACTTGATTAATATACATCGGTTCTCCGCAACCGGTGTGCCGCGGCACACTGGTGTGTCATGAGCCAGATACAGGTGTGCCGCCATCAAATACATTGTATTTGACATTTTACAATTTTTCATCGCGTATTTAACCCTCTAAGCGGTTCGCACGTACAATTCCGCCAAACCGATGATGACTTCAAAACGTACAATTTTCGACCTCCAAAAACGCTCCGAAAATGTATATAATGTACATTTTTACCAGTGCTTTTCCCATTTTTAGGTAGGAGGGTCAGGTCGATTGTTTGGAGCTGCACCTCTTTCACTGACATCTGGTATGCACCTCTATACACAAATGATATTTTCATGACTTTGTAAACTCTTTCGAAGTATTCGAAGTTTGCGGTAACAGATAAAATAATTCAATATATCGGATGTCGAAAAAATTTATATAAAGAATTTTTTTATTTATACTTTTAGAATCCATTATTTCTTATGGGATAATATTCCAGACTTGAATATCTTTATGTGTAATAAAAATTAACAATCTATAATATCTATTTATATATCTATATATAAACAGAAGTAAAGGGACAGTAACGAGGTTGGGTTTTCAGTATTCCATTTTTGTCGACAAAGGGTTTGGTTTGGTTTGGAGTGCTACGGTCTACTTTTTGCAACACGAGGGCTAATGAGACCGGGATTAACAGCCGGGACCTACAGCTTAAAGCCGATTCCGAACGGCTACAAACATCCATGCCAGTGTGGGATTCGAACCCACGAACTCCGGTACCGAAGTCCAGCACCCTAACCAATCGGCCATCGTTCGGCGTCGACAAAGGGTGAAGGAAAAAATCATAGAACGCTTTGACCACTGACACAGTAAACCTTTAGCGTATTTTTTGTAGATATCTTTCCTCGATGTGTTCCACTCGGAGGGTTAATAAACAATGGCAATTTTTATTCATAATAATGTCTATTTTTAAACGTTTTTATATATTTCACTTGGTGTGAGTGTGAGTATATATTCACCCTCCTCCCTTAGAAAAAAAAATTCTTAACCAAGATCATGACTAAGAACTTCGGGTTGCGTTGTCGAATATTGAGGCGAATATAAAACTTTTGTGGTCATAGAAACAAGCGCAGATATCACATTAATAATTGAATAGAAATAAATATGTTATAGTTTTATGTATGTATGCTTTTCAAATAAAAAACAAACATTTATTATAAAATTTGTGTATTAATTAATATCTATATACTTTAGCTTTTGGTGTGCCGCGGAATTCTAGAAAGAATTTTGGTGCGTCATAGGTGAGAAAAGGTTGCGGAACACTGATATACATGACATGACCTGCATTATGTGGCTTTGATATTCATCAATATTTTTAAAATGGTATTCCTTATCAAAATGTTATGACACCCAGGTAATAATCATGAATATTAAGTCGGTCTACCTCCTGTAATTACAGTGTGGAAAAAAGAAAGACGAACTATGATCCATGGTTTTTTCCTTTTGTATTTTTTGAAAGTTTTTCCCTTGACGAATGGCAATGGAAAAGATAGAACGATTTTTTATTTTATTTATTTATTTTTAGTTGTTCTCTTATAATCTATGTATAATGTACGTGGTTTAGTGTTTCGTCGTGTTAAATAAAAGTATTATTCGTTACGAAAGGCTTCATCTTTAAATCGTGATTGAAGAATATTTCTTTCCAGTGCGTCCCACGGAACCCGAAGTTGAAAGGGTAAGAGCCTTTTGATATTTATTTTTTCGATAAATGCTCTTCCCTTAAGGTCAAAATTTAATATACAGGAAAGGAAGGTGGGGAGCTGGAAGCCCAGTGGTGTTGAGGTAGCGCTTTCAGCTCCCACGATACAGGTCCGAGGTTCAATCCCCGGGCTGGGCAAGGTTGACTCAGCCTTTCATCCCTTCAGTGGGTGGATGAACTGAGGACCAAGCGTGCTTGGGAACTAAACACTGAGGTTCCGCGTAAGACTGACCACCTAACCGTAACATATATTTCGCACTAGGGCCCTTGGTCACGTAAACGGAGATTAGTTCGGAGTACTACAGTCGTGTATAGCTACACGATTGCTAATGAGACCGGGATATACCGCTTAAAATCAATTCCGAACGGCTACGAGCATCCATGCCAGAAGCAGAATTCAAACCTATGAACTTCGGTGCCGAAAAGCAGCTCCCTACTCATTCTAAATATTTTGGCTGTATGGTATAAGAACCTTATGAAGTTTAAAAAGGCTGACATCTAATGTAGTTCTAACGATATAAAAAAATTATAATTCTTAATAAACACAGATACGTTTTGTTCATTTTACACAAACGCGTTTAAATCTTTATAAATAAAAGGTTACATATTTTCTGAAAAAAGTAAATACTGTAATGAATTTATAAACAATTTCAAGATTATATGGAGAAAAACCGAATGAAGATTTCTTAAAATAGTGACAATTTTGCAAACTCCATTAAAAATAAGTGCAAACATAAATCATTTAGTTCACATACATCTCTGCTACATTTATTGAGTAACCCTCTGATTCGAGAACATGGAATACCTTCTAGAGAAAACATGCAGGCTTAATGCACATCGATAGGATTTTGCAGGATATCAGTTGGATTCGAACAACGATCAAACAAGAGGTATGCCATTAAGCAAGTTCATCTAGATAGCTACAATTCGCCTAAAATCCAAAATATGTTCGACATATAACCTACATAAGCACCGAAATCTCCCTTCTGCAAATACGTATCTATATGCAGGCAGAATTTAGTTATTCCGAATTTCAGCAGTTCGAGTAAGCATTGAATCGCAATATCTATCTTGGATAAGAATATTTTGAAAGCACATCTCGCGTAATATGCATTTTCAAAATGGAATTCGTTTTAAAATATTTTTAAATGAAGTTGAAATACAGGATTATTCAAAATGAAACATCTGATTTCATCCCCTATATAATAATAGCCTAAGTTATCTGTCCGTCTGTCCTCCAATTTATGAAGCGGTTGGACCTGGAATGGATAGAGGCATCCATTCAAAGAGAATAAAGTTTATCTTCTCCTAAACTATCGATCCGATTCTAAAATAAATTTGTATAAATGTGCTTCACATCACAGCAAAAAATACTGTCGTCTTTAAAACGTTCGAAATCCAACCCTTCTCCCCTTTTTGAGAGCTTAATGCCATTATTTCGAGCCCTATTTTCTCCGGTTAAGAGCAGGCGATTAAATTTATCAATTTATCACATACTAAATAGGTAAAAATAACATTTTGTTCTAGCATTATGACGTCATTCCTTTAAACATCTCATTTAATCATTTCATATTTTAAACTATTTAAATATCGTCTACACTATTTTAATATCTTTTATCACTGAACTTAGATATTACGTAAATGATTTTTTTATATTTGGCTTAAATAATAGATTAGTTACATACGTGATAATTTTAAATTTAATCATCGATTATTTTTTGTTGCCATGAAAATTTTATTACTGGTATTAACAATAAATTCTTTTCATATAAGTCTAGGAGTCTATTTCACGGACTAATAAATATCTAACTTTTAATTTATATATTTGAAAGTTTGTTCTTTTGTGTGTTTATTATACATAACCACACGGTTTGACTAAATGAATTCAATGTGATTCTAAACTGCATTACAGAACGGGAGACTCTAGAGGAGTATGACGATAAATAAATTATTGAGAGTGAACCAGATAATTCTCAGTCAAAAAACAAACCATTTTTTACATGCCTGATTGGGTAACTTAACAGTTCTGGAATATTAAAAATTTTACTAATCCCGTCATATGATGGGCTATATGATAGTAGTACTATATTTTCAAAGATAATCGACAATAATAAGTAAAATATAAACAAAATATGGAACAAAAGAAAAGTATGGAAGGCATTTCTACAAGCGTTTTCTACAAGTATATCTTTCTTTAGTTACACGTATAAAGTTGAGACGACTTTGCAAACACGTAGACCTGCCAAACACATAATAAAGTATCACAATAAACAATTGTACAGTATCAGAAATTCATTTTCTAATAGAACAAGAGACATTTAATTTCAATTTTTAATATTTTAAATTTATAACGATATTTTTATAATGAAAATGTATAATGTTGTTACATAAAACATGCAAGACACAAAAATCTATTAGAAATAAGATTTTGGATTAATATACGGCACTTTTTGATAAAAACTGGATCGTCTAACAGTATTCCTTAAAAATGTTTCTAGTACACAGCATACTACCCTATTGCTTTTATTTTTTCATTTTATCTTTTTAGACTTGTGTATAGAAATAAAATTGTGTATCTTCAAAATGAAACATCTGATTTCATAGTACTATATTTTCAAAGAAAATCGACAATAATAAGTAAAATATTAACAAAATATGGAACAAAAGAAAAGTATGGAAAGCATTTCTACAAGCTATTATTTCTGTTATTATTTGTTATTATTTATTATATCTACAAGCTATTATTTATATTTTCTACAAGTATATCTTTCTTTAGTTACACGTATAAAGTCAAGACGACTTTACAAACACGTAATAAAGTATCACAATAAACAATTTTACAATGGCAGAAATTCATTTTCTAATAGAACAAGAGATATTTAATTTCAATTTTTAATAATTTCAATTCTTAATGTTTTAAATTTTTAATGATATTTTATAATGGTTTGGTTTGATTTGATTTGGATCTCTACAGTCTACTTTTTGCAACACGACGGCAAATGAGACCGGGACCTACTGCTTAAAGCCGATTCCGAATGGCTACTAATACCCATGCCATAGTGGGATTCGAACCCACGAACTCCGGTTCCATATTTTTATAATGAAATTGTATAATATTACATAAAACATGTAAGACACAAAAATCTATTAGAAATATGATATTGGATTAATATACGGCACTGTTTGATAAAAACTGGATCGTCTAACAGTATTCCTTAAAAATGTTCCTAGTACACAGCATACTAACCAATTGCTTTTAAATTTTTCATTTTATCTTTTTAGACTTGTGTATAGAAATAAAATTGGGTATCAATCTTCAATTGCATTAAATACTATTTATTTCAAGAAAATTAAGGTCTCAAACCGACCAAAGATCCACCTTGTTCATTAATAGCGGCTGAGACATGTAACATAGGTTGCTACGTCATCGAAATTCATGTCTGGTGGCCAGCCTGGAAATCTGCTTGGTTCCAGCTTCTAAATTACGAAGACCCACATTTTGTGTTGTATTAGGAAGTTATGTTGATTGCCTATATGGATCTCCTGTAATAACTTGATCAACAAATTCTGCGGCGTTGTATGTGTGAATACTTAATAGGCAAATACCCCCGCGTTCTTAAAAAAATAATAAATGTATATCGGGCTTAAATCCCGTATATAATAATAGTCTAAGTTATCTGTCCGTCTGTCCTCGAATTTATGAAGCGGTTGGATCTGGAATGGATAGAGGTATCCATATTGGTTTCTTGATGAGTTAAATTTTGGTTTGGAGTGCTACGGTCTACTATTTGCAACACGAGGGCTAATGAGACCGGGACCTACAGCTTAAAGCCGATTCCGAACGGCTACGAACATCCATGCCATTGTGGGATTCGAACCCATGAACTCCGGTATCGAAGGCCAGTACCCTAACCAATCGGCCATCGTTCAGCTCTTGATAAGTTAGAGTTAACAAAATTCAAAGCGAGTACAAAAACGCTCGAAATTCACCCCTCCCCCCCTTTTAGAGCGTTTAATGCCATTATTTCAAGCTCTATTGTCAACGGTTAAGAGCAGGCGATTAAATTTATCAATTTATCCCATAATAAATAAGTAAAAATAACATTTTTTCTAGCATTATGACTTCATTCCTTTAACCATCTCATTTAATCATTTATTTTAAATTACTTAAATATCGTCTAACTTATTTTCATACGTTTTATCACTGAACTTAGATATTACGTAAATAATTTTCTTTTATATTTGTCTTAAATGATAAATTAGGTACATATAGTTTTAAACTTAATCATCGATTATTTTTTGCTGCAATAAAAATGTTATCACCGATATTAACAACAAAGTCTAGGGGTCTATTTCACGGACTAATATATATCGAGCTTTTAAGTTATATATCTTTAGAAATTAAAAAGTTTCTTCGCTTCTATGTTTGATTTCTATACATAACCACACGATTTTCGATCGATTCGCTCAATTTTGGACATCATTCATATATACCACCAAATAATCGCTGTCAATATTAAAACTCTGCTGTCCATCCTATCACATAATATGACAAGATAAATTAAAGTTTGCAATTAACATGCGTCATTAAAGATAAACAAATTATTGAACGTGTACCAGATAATTCTCAGCTAAAAAAACAAACCATTTTTCTACCTGCTTTATAGGATAATTCTAGAAAATTAAAAATTTTAATGATCCCGTCATATGACGGGCTTTATGCTAGTTTAAATATAGGTTGACAAAGAACAACTTAAGGCTATATATACTTCTTTTGGTATTTAAAATCTCCTGCAGTCACAATATTCTACATATTAACTTCAATTAGCACATTAGCCGAACGATAGCCGAATGGGTAGGGTGGTAATTCTGGAAAATTAAAAATTTTACTGATCCCGTCATATGACGGGCTTTATGCTAGTTTAAATATAGGTTGACAAAGAACAACTTAAGTCTATATATACTTCTTTTGGTATTTAAAATCTCCTGCAGTCACAATATTCTACATATTAACTTCAATTAGCACATTAGCCGAACGATAGCCGAATGAGTAGGGTGGTAATTCTGGAAAATTAAAAATTTTACTGATCCCGTCATATGACGGGCTTTATGCTAGTTTAAATATAGGTTGGCAAAGAACTTCTTAATGCTATATATACTTCTTTTAGTATTAAATTTCCTACAGTCACAACATTCTACATATCAACTTCAATTAGCACATTAGCCGAACGATAGCTGAATGGGTAGGGTATTAATTCTGGAAAATTAAAAATTTTACTGATCCCGTCATATAACGGGCTGTTTGCTAGTTTAAATACAAACAACTTTTTTTTTCTTTTTTTAAAATTGATATTCTACATATTATACTTTTACATATAGTTAAAAAAAATAATGAAAAATAAAATTACTATATTTCTATCGATGATAATCTTTAGATGTTTAAATAATTGACTGTATTCAAATTTAAACAAATAATGACTTGTATTTAAATATAGGCAAAATTAAAAACTATATCGTATGATTTTTTTTAACTGTAAGAACTTACTCATCAGTATATTTCTATTAAAAATTTTATTCTAAAATTTATTTTTATGCTTTTTTTTTAGAAAAACATTTTAATAAAATATTTTTTTCTAAAAGCGCACAATATCTACATATTAACTGTACATGTAAAGGGTTTATCTTAATACAAATATTTGTAATCTGAATACTTTTTTTTTTCTATTTTTTAAATTGTGTCACTGGTATTAAATTATTCTTAGCAATTAGCATTCAAAACCAACGTTCTTTTTTAAGAATTTTGTGTCAATGATCCTTCTTTAGATTATTCTAGAGCTGGGAGGGTTGTTATCTCAGATGGTTTTTGTTGTTTCACAGGAAAGACTGAATCCGCTCCATTTTCTCGAATAGTAAAACTTCTTAAGAGATTTCACTCGAATATCAGTCTAAGGTTTGCCTTTATATTCTTCCAACTAGCTTGAAGATAAGGTATTAGTTATGCTTTCATACCACAATACGGTAGTTTGAGAAAAATTAAATCAAAAAAAATTTTTTTTTGTATTTGCAATGCAATTTAAGTTTTACCATCCGAAAACTAAAGAATATTCGAAATGCATCATTTGGAATTATCGCTAAAATGAAATAAATATAACAAAAAAGTATTTTGCTTCTTGCTAGAACAAAAAATAAACTTCAATATCTATTTAAAATTTATCGACAGTCAGATATCATACAGTTTGAAAAATATATAAAAAATAAAGTTTTTCAAAATATTATTGGTATTTTTATTTTAAAATTTTATAAAATCTTTACTTTCGTATTCCTGTATATGCTTTAATTAGTGATTTTAAACTTGTACGAGCGACAACGTTGTTTCGCAGCGATTCTACTTTATCACCATCCTTCAGGAAGACTTTGATATTGAAGCCAGTAGTGTATGCGTAATCGGGATGGAAAGTTTTATTTGAATTTTTTAATAGATTTAATTACAGATCTTAAAAAAATATTTTTAAACTCGACTCGTATAGCATATGCTTGTCCTCAATGGGTTATGAAAAATAAACAAAATAAATTTTATACTTAACTATTTCACAACAAATTAATTTTTTCATTAAAACTATCCAAATTAATGTGAGTTATATTTATGCCAAATTTTTTTTTAATTGAGTTCAAAGTTATACAAAATTTTAATTGAAATACCATGTGAGTGACTCTCGACGTATTCTTATCAAAAGGAATATTATAAACAATTTTACTTAAGACAATTGTCTTTATGTACCTGATATTTTTAATCCCTCTTCTGGCACAGTTGTTCGACAGGTATGACTTTCAGATATGCTACCATTAGCCCTCTCGAGCAGAATCGTGACCAAGCATAACTAACAAAAATAAAGTTGATGTTGATTCACATCGACATTAGAGGAAAGGATAGAATTTTACGAGGATCATTACAAGTAATTACTGAAAAGCATCAAATACATTTTTTTTAGTAATTTATCACACAATTTAACTTTATCATTACAAAACACAACATTTCTCTATTGCTATCAGCTAAAAAAAAAATAATAAAAAAAAATTATAAATTTAAAATTTGATCTTTAAATAAAAAAAATATTAAGTTCAAAATATAAAAAATAAATGTTTACATTTAAACCCATTTAAATAATCACAACCAATTTTAATGTGAAAATACCTTTAGTCTACTCAAATAAAATCACTAAAAATTTACCAACAATTACAAAAATTCAATGTACCTGTTGCAAAAATTTGTTACTATTTTTATATTTTTAATATCCAATATAAGTCAAGTTACAATTCGACTCTATAGCAGACATGTTAATTTCATGTTACTAACAAAATAAAAGTATCAACACTATTTACCAAAAGCAATTTTTTTAAAATTAAAAACATGTATAGTGTTAACTATGATAAAACAACACAACCAATTACACTATTTAACTACACAATACTCAGCATTGTAACCAATGTCGAAGTGTACACCAATTTTCAATTCCCTTCCAATAGAAATTCAATCCTTGGTCAAAAAAAACCAAACAAGACAGCTGTTTTAAACTCATTTCGTGAATTGGCATGCAGATGTTCTTCAGCTTGCCAAACCCGGGAAATTAAGTATGGTTGAATGGTCCTTTATGGTTGAATTGATGATTTTCTGCCTACTACATTTAAAATCTGTGACGGACTTTTCCAACTGTTATCATCCATTCACTATAGCAAGGCATGACATTGCAGGGTGTCCATACACTATCCAATATTTACTGATAAATACCTTTACACATGAGACGCTTTACTTTTAAAAAAATGTAATATTCTGCGTACTTCAGCACTGAAGTAAAATTCCAGCTGACGCAAAATTTTATTCAATTTTATTCTCGCACTACAGAATAACTGTTGGTACTGTTCTAAAGAAAATGCAACCGTAGAAAGTATTTGACATCAGCTCAGTTTTTTTTTTTTTTTTCGTAAAAACTGTTAAAGAATGATAGTTTGGTTTTAGGAATGTAGAGCGAGTTCTTTTTTGCAAGTTCAGTTGTGATTGGCAACCAGGGAGCGGGAAAGAGGGTAAATGTTATAAAATAAATTGACAACGAAGTGTACAAACGACGTGTAAACGATTTGATTGCATGCTTATTTTGAATTTTTCCTAGACACAGGAAAATGAGTTAAGGGGTTAAAAGGAAGTGCAAAAAGCAATGTGAACTTAGCAGGCGTAGAAGGTGGTATTTGATTTTACATCAGCTGTTTTATGTATAGCATTAACTTCTTCGCCTCAAATGAGGCTCTAGGGAGTATTAGGTTAACGCAGAGATTACCAAGGTTTTCAAGAACACCACTCCTCCTTACAAGATATTTGAACTCCCCTTCTTAAATAATAATTAAATATACCAAATATTAAAATATTGTTACATATTATCTATACCTATTTAATCTGTCTATTTATTAAGAATCATGATGTTGAAATTAACTGAAGAAGCCATCAAATAGAATAAAAATTGTTTTTTAGAAATCTATAAATTAGCATTCAATTAATAAGATTTTAAAAAAATATTGAGATGGTTGAGGTTAGTTATAATAATGTCTTAATGTCGGGTGACAGTTTCGTTCACATCATTCGTTAATCTCCACTTTCGGTGATGTTACATTTCTTAGAACTGGCACAAGCGTTATGACATACCGGTTAGGTAAGCCTGC
>CM063511.1:45666040-45678540 GCA_032207245.1 Pardosa pseudoannulata | reverse complement strand
CCGAGACCACCGTAAAAGACAAACATATCCGTTGAATAGAAATTTATGGTCCTCCATCTCTTTACAAAGATGTGATGAGGTCAGATTTAGATCCCGAACATTTTACTTCTTGTATGAATGAATCAATTATATAGCAGATCTAAATCGCCTCATCACATACTGGACATCCAGAGAGAGCCCGGACCAGCAATCGATTCCTTAACCCGCATGCCAGCATACACGTATAGCCAAATAACGGCCGCTACGGCAGTACCGACGCCCTTTACGCCCGAAGTCCAGCACCGTCGTACGCCTGAGGAAAGCCTCAGCCTGCTCCCCTGTAATTGCAGAAGGTAAACTTGACCTTATTCATAAATCATTACCTTGGATCTCGGAATCTTTTGGTTAAGGAATAACACATAAAAACAAAAAGAAATTAATGAATTGTTCTAATGATAAACGTCGAGTAATGAATGTTGTATACAGATATTAATCAAGAAATAATGTTTGTAAATAATTAGTGTTCATAATAAATGTTTTAGTTCAAATATAAGGTATCATCTTTTACTGTGTTTCCCCTTTAAGAACGGACACTGGTGTTAGTGTTGTGAGTACATTACACCTACAAACCAAGGATGGGTTTTCTTTTCAATTTAAATTTCGTTAAATGCATCGTGAACCATCAAAATTTATTGGTGATAATTAATTTTGACGGTCCCCTATATAGAGTACAGAAATTTTTAATTGAATTGTCTTCGTTGTACTTGGTTGAGAGCAGGTTCAGAACAGTAGCTAATTTCTTGTCTCAAAAAAGGAATACCACCAAACGTGGAGATTTATGAATGATGTTAACGAAGCTGGAATATTAACGAATTCTTAAAACTCAAACAGCCTCAAGTATTGTTGATTTTTTTAAAAATTTCTTAATGATTTCAGGCTTATCCTTTAATTTTTAATAAACAATTTTTACTGCATTTCATAGCCTTTTAAATTGATTTTTAGCTTGGGATTCTTAATATAAAGATAGACAGAAAAAATAAGTATGAATAATTTTAAACACTATTTTAATCTTTGGTATGATTAACTATTATGAAAAACGGAGAGGAGATTTTTTTAAAGTGGCAATGGTTTATAGAAGATTTGGAATATCTGGTACAAACGTTATCGTTACAACAGCTAAGAATGCATCAGGGATGCGATAACATGTCGTATAAATGTTGTAACGGCGTGATTTAACGGTATGTCTACATCAAAGAACTTTGCTTTGAGAAATGAACTTCGCTTATATGGATACAAAGGGGTTGTTTTCCCCGTCACAACGATGTCTAGACTCTTGTGTCCTACAGGAGCGAAACAACAGACCAGACAACCGGGCGCCTAGACTGGCAGCCAGAAATATGACCATCGGAACTACAAATGAATGCTGCGACATTGGATCTTCGCCCACACGAATTCCAGAGACTCCTGGGCTTGCAGCCGGTGATTGCCTATCCCAGACCAATCCAGTTGATTGAAGGTGAGGTCATCGCTAGGTGATCCAAAAAGGAAATTATGGGTGAGGCCCACTCTCTTAGAAGTCCCTCTCCTAGAAAGAGACGAGAGAAGATTTTTAGAGAAGTAGTTAGTTAGCAACCAGCTAGATTTTTTAGAGAAGTAGTTAGCTAGCAACCAGCTAATTCGGAGGTCGCCTTGACCAGTCTCTCTATCGGAGATTTTCTTTAGCGATAATCCCACCTTGGGATCACTTCTTTAGGAATTAGCTAGAACCAGCTAATTCGGAGGTAGTCTCGACCAGTCTCTCCATCGGATAGTTTTTCTTAGCGAAAATCCCACCTTAGGATACATCTCTTTCTGAGATTGATAACGATACCCTGTTCCTTGGGTTTTCTTTTAATTCGATCTTCTTCAGGATTGAACGTGTATTCCTCTTAGGAATTCGGAATTTGTTTTATCTTCTTCGAAGATACCAATTGCTACTTCAAACTCTCGTCTAATTGAGAGTACTGCCTACATAATTACTACCGAGAACTTTTACGCGAAGCTACCGAATTGTTATCTTCCGCCGGTTACTAAACCATTCGGCAGGGACCCTTTTTCATACGTTTCTATTTAGGCCTACGTCTAGTGTTTCACATGCTTATGAACAGTATTTGTATTGTGTATCTAGAAATGTCTATATTGTGTATCTATATAGCTGTGAGGTGTAAATAAATCATTTATTCAAGAAACATCTACTTCTTCATTGTGTCACTTAAAACAGAGACCAGATACATTAGAATGTAAGTGACCTATAAATGAGAAACATGCAAACTTTACTGGAGTTCCAATCCATTTTTCGTCCGAGGTACAAGATGGCTGATTCTGTGGTGGGTTTGGTATTTGGAGGTGGGACCACTTTGCGGTCTCCACCGAAGTACGTCACCGCAAAAGGGATCAGTGTGTGACGCAGGCGGACACTTCCGGCTCCCTCTCTTGTCTTCCGCTGCGACGAGTGGGACGTGTCTGAAATCGGACACAATCGGTCGCTTTGTTTCGACTAATGAAGCTGCGAGATAAGACCCGGTGCAGTATTTTCAGCTGTTTCTTTCGCGGATTCCCGAGTGGAGGTGATAAGGTCTCGAGACGGATAGATGCTTTATGGCACACATATTTCGACAAAGTTCATTAGAGAAAGAACTGGTGGTGAAATGTAAATATTGGATGCATGTGGGAAATAAATGAAAAGCATTAAATACACCTTTTTTCGTTAAAAAAAAAAAGAAATGTGTTTTTGTTTCCTCTTTTATCGTGTTGAAGCACGCTAGTTCTAACGTGCATCAAATATTAAAGAAAATAAAAGGTTAAAATTAAGGATACATGTGCCAGTCGTAAAATAAACTTAACAATTTAATATGGAGAATAGTTACATGTTACACACATTGCTGTAAGGAGAAGGAATACGGATTACCAGAGCAGAGTGAACTACAAGGGTTGTAGAGGAGCTGAGAGACAGGAGTTGAGAGATCTCACAGGATCTCACAGTAAGATTTCACAACAGTACCCCCTGGGCCAAGCCCTCTAGTACTGGAGTAACTATTAGTAGTAATGGATCAAACCATGAATATAGTTGACATGACATAAGCTGAGAGATGATGTGCAGTACGTTATACATGCTGTAAATGAACAATAGCCTGTATGGTTACATTGCCAAATTTATCGCCAAGTGGCGGCGCCAAAGTAGTACTAGAATGTCTTTAGTGCTGATTTGGCGCTGTGATGCCGCTGCAGTGTTATTTCTTATGCCCGCAATATGTTAATCTAAGGATTACGATATAGATAATGGTATACATACTTATCACGGTCATCATATGTATTATGAAACTGATTCTAGGATTTTATGATTAAAATCACGAATCAGGGCTACAGGGTGAAGGGGTGATAGCCTCTGTTGAGCCCAAATTCTTTTTCACGTATCATATTAGGTTAGTGTAAGAATATCACGAGCACATTGAGACCTTCTTACAAATATGTAACCTTCCCACAAGTACAGGACAAGTAGCTCTGGGACTTTTGATTCCAAGCCTGCTTTATAGAATATGTACAAATATTTTGCCTTCAAATTTTTAAAATATTCCTATATCAATAGTACTAATAACATAGTCAATCTTCAAGGAAATTCATTTAAAAGAAAAAGTTTGCTCTAAATGTCTACTGTCGCCTTAAATGATCTATTTAACATTATATATTACTACTCTATATAAATAGTTCTTTCTGTACCAACATTGCGTAATTTGCTATAATAAGACAGGTTGTGTAATATTATATAAAACTATTCCCCTGTTACGCGACTGAAAATAATGATAAAGAGATCATCCGATTCTCAAACATGGAACGTCGCCAGATTGTAGAATATAAATTGTCAAAAATTTGCCAAACGGATGAACCCCCTAACAAATTACGTCGCATACATAATGGAATATTTTGTAAAAGCAAAGTTCATGTTATTCAGATTCTCCTTTCGTCTTAGAGGAATTTTTCTCACATAGGATCAAAAATGGTACTGAGTAGAAAGAAAAGAAAGGGTAAAGTAATTTCAACTAACTGGGTCAGTTTTTTAAGGAAAAGGGGAGAAAGAAAATGATTAATACATTTCATTGAAACTAAAATCCGCAGAAAAATGGGATGTCGTGAAGAAAAGTTGAATGTGTGAACCTGAATTTTTTTTATTTTGTGCTGTTCCATGTATTTTCTAATTCACGACTCTAGAATTTTGAATTAGAACTGTATTCTTTAAACTTTTACTTGAAACTAAAGCTATGAATAATAGATATAGTTTTAAAAAAATAAACTTAATAAAGGCTTTTGATGAATTAATCTGCAGTTTAACAATACACAGGAGAATGAATTTTATACGTAAAAATATCATTAAGAGACAAAACATTTATTAAAACATTTTAAACAATTCAGTGAATTAATTAATATTTTTTTAAATATTAACATTTTTATATTAAACTGCAAACGTTTTTTCACATTTTCAAATCATTAGATTTGATATATCTTCAGTGTAATGACATTTGTGACTATTAAATAGTTTACTCTACCTATCACCAGTGGCACAACCAGAATTTTTGTTTCGGGGCAGAAGAGATTTTCAAATCGCAAATAATGTGATTTAAAATGTGATTTAAAGGTTTTTGTACTCAAAGCTATAAATGTTAATCAAGTACATCCCTTACCTACAGTTGATTCCTAAGTTACTCTCGGTAAAAGGGTTATGTTCATTTATGAGCAATTTTTTTTTTAATTTGGTCAAAAACATTGTAGAGTCTCCGGGATTCTTCAATTTAAGTTACGAGAAACTCAAAGGTCACGGATACAACCTTGGTAACAATAACAAAATTATCCACCATGGAATAAGATTCTCACAACAATTTTCACAAATCAAGAGATTCAGGAAGAGTTTGATTTTACACTGTGTATGTGAAAATGTAAGAAAGAATGCCTGGTGAACCTAAAAAACTGATACGAGGTTAGATCTCTAAACAACAAAAACTTGTACTTATTGTACAATATGGAACTCAAGGACAGACAGCAAAAAGGAGATGAAATATCCTCAGAAAAAGCCTCCCATGCCCAACTCTCAGTGACTTCTGTCTTCTCTTCAGAAACCTCTCTTTTGGTTTTCATTCGATGAAAAACTACTCGCTGTCTGCCATCCTTCTGTCGACTGTCCCAGGTTGGTGATCTGTCGTGGTACGAGTTGGCAAAAAGGAAATGATATTTCCTCAGAAAAATATCCCACGCCCCCACTGGCATTGATTTCTCTCTTCTCTTCAGAAGCCTCTCCCTTTTCCTTCCGTCAAAAACTACTCCCTGTCTGACGTCGGTCGGTCGACTCTCCCAGGTTGATTAATCTGCCGCTGGACGAGTTGGCAAAAAGGAAATGATATCTCCTCAGAAAAATATCCCGTGACCCCACTGGTCGTGATTTCTTTCTTCTCTTCAGAAGCCTCTCCCTTTTCCTTCCGTCAAAAACTACTCCCTGTCTGACGTCCGTCGGTCGACTCCCCCAGGTTGATGAATCTGCCGCTGGACGAGTTGGCAAAAAGGAAATGACATCTCCTCAGAAAAATATCCCGTGACCCCACTGGTTGTAATTTCTCTCTTCTCTTCAAAAACCTCTCTTTTTTTCCTTCCGTCAAAAACTACTCCCTGCATGACGTCCTCAGTTGACTCTCCTAAGTTGGTAAGTCTGCCGCAGGACGACAAGTTGCCAAAACAGAGATGATATCTCCTCAGAAAAATATCCCACGCCCCCACTGGCTGTGGCATCTCGCTTCTCTTCAGAAGCCTCTCCTTTTTCTTTCCGTCAAAAACTACTCGCTGCCTGACGTCCGCCGGTCGACTCTCTCAGGTTGGTTAGTCTGTCGCAGGACGACAAACCCAGAATTCGCTACTCGTCAGCGTCCCCCAGTTTGGGCCTTCTCAGATTTCCCGTGACAAATTTCCAGTAGCGTCATTTTTTCACACTAACAGTCACCTATGATGTCTTACCAGGTTGAGTATCCTTTATGCAATGGAAGATGGTGGTTGCAAAGTCCCAATATTAATAAACATCAACTACTTGATAAAGTGGAGCCACGCGTACACTGTAAGGAATTTAGAGCCACGATCCGTTTTAATTTCAGCTGTGCACCTTTTCCTATATCTGGAAGTCGACCCCATTGGCCCCTTAACCCGACGTGTTTTGGGAAATATGAAAAATGCCGTCCACGGGGCTCATAAAGTCTTCGTGTCGTTCTGTTGTAGGATGGCGGTGGATTAAAGAATGGTGCGGGTGGTTTTTCGAGAGACCGATGAAGAAAGGGAATGATGTTCTATGTGGATGATTCCTTTTTCGAAGGGGATCGAATTACGAGAAACTGACCACTGAAGAAAGAAAGAGGGGGAGTCTGCCGTTAGGTCAGTGGAGAGGACAGTCCATCCACAGCCTGCGACAAGAGAACATCTCTCGTTTGGACAGAGGACTTTTGGTTACGAAGCTCGAGGCAACGGCCTGATTTTTTCCCTTTGGAGGCTACTTGTCCATATTAGCTGTGTTTGCAGATAAATGACACTCCGGGACTCAGAACGTGAATTAACTGACATTCAATTACATATATAATTTATGTAAATAAATCTTCTTATGTTGTCCATTTAACTTTAGAAGGTAATTAACCCCTTAACGATAGGATATTTTTCAAGAAAACGTTCATAAAAGTGCCTATTTTTTTATCCCTGAAAAATATATAAAAATATGTGTATGGACAATATATATATATATATATATATATATATATATATATATATATATATATATATATATATATATATATATAATTTTCATTTGCTTTTAGCTTGAAAATTAAAAAATAAATTCCTTTGAATAGCCAACATTTAGGGTTATTATGACTTAATGCTGGTGTTCCAGCAAGAAAGGAAATTTAAAAAAGTTATGCTTTAAACATTAAAACGTGGAGGTGCATGATTTACTGGAGTAGATAAAATTTTAGTCCATATTCATCCAGGCAACAATGCAGATCCATCATCAATGCTCTCAGATTCATTAATCGAACTTAAAAAAAATTAGTTATTTCAGAATCACTCTCAGATCCATTTATAACAAAATTAGAATCTAATTCACTTTCTGACTCTGACTCCTTAATGAACACAATATTAAAAAATAAATTTTATCTTAACCACAAACCACGTGTATTCATCAAGAGCCTAAGTAACTTTGCTAAAATTACAAATACATAACACAAATACATGTATTTCGTTAGGGCTGACATCTAGTTTAAAATAAAACTATCTAAAATTACTTTTAAAAAATATCCTGGTATAGCCATCTGATGTGTATAATGAGAACTAATATGCTGTCCGGGCAAAAGAAATGGATTAGTTTTACACTTATTACCGCGTTACTACTGAACACTCCAGCCCGGAAATATTACGGGAGCGAAAAATAGAAAGCGTAACTTCACCTCGTCATTTTCACGGGAGCGAGAAGGAAGGGTTAATTTCCATGCATCCAAAAGACAACCTACGAACATAAGCATACCTGCCCCAGTTAAGTAGTTAGGCAGAGCACACGCTTGTTTTATACACAGCTCTACAATAGCGTCGACGTAACATACACCTCCTCAGTAATTACTTTTTTATGGTCATTGCTTCAAATTTCTTTCTACCGCAGCAATTTGTTTGTTACTAAAAATAACTAACGAGTGTTCTCTGTTTGATGCTCATGACTACTATGACAAAATCAAATGACCACACTAAAAACTAAAAGTACTACACTCCGTTTCAAATTGAAATGCATCTACGGTCATTTCTTAGCCTTTCAAAGTGTCAAGTGGTTTCCCAGAAGGTAAAAATTGGTACGTAGTGTTGGTTAAGGAAGCACACCAGACCAATGACACTTTAAGAGAACCGTTAGGAGTGTTCGCCAGATTTAAGAGCCGCAAGTCAGCAGGAGGTCCAAACACTTTTACTTATGAAAATCTCTTTTTTTATGAGTAAACCAGAAATTTTACATGATGGGAAAAGATTAATGATAGTGAATGAAAAGCGAACTTTGAAGAAACTTACACCCAAGTAACTATATATTCAGAAAGTTTTATATAAGGAGAAAATCTTAGCTCTCGGAGTGCCTATTTAGCCTCGTCCCTTCGGTCTGGTTAATACCTATTACATTCGAACATAAACTTTAAAATGCTTTAACTGAGACTTCGTATTACTTAGTTATAGTGTGCCCTATATTTTAAAATGCTTTTTTCTCATATCTTACAAAGTATTTATAATAGTTTCATGAAATTATTCTTATCAGGTCTCAGGACTATTAAATCTTAAAAAATATTCTATCAAAAATACAGTTTATACTTTAAACAGTAAGCATTCTTTCACGTTTTCAAACCATTACTTTTGCTATATCTCAACATTTTGACGAATAAAATTATTTGCATCACCTGTCACATTCGAACATAAGCTTTAAAAAAAAATAAATTGAAAAAGAAATATTGGGAAATGCATTTATGTCTTTTTTATATATTTTTTTCTTAGTAGGAAGTCATTCTAAGGATTTCTTTACGAAGTTATAACCCATGAATAAAATATGTTATTTTTTTTATTTACCGAAAAGAAAATAGAATAGTGTACTGATTGGAATTTAAAGCTTTTTTGTCACTATTTGTTAACTGAACCGTGAAAGTTTGACTAATAATTTTATATGTTTTTAACTGATCTACTTTTTTTCGATGTTACTGAAAATAAACTCCTTGATTTAAAAGGCTAGGTTCTCAACGAGAGCAGTACGGTAATGGCATACCTATGTATTTAGGAAATTAATATGATACTCTGAAGTTCTTGATGCCTTCTAATGACTTGGATACAATGTTAACTGTCGGAACAAAATACGAGGGGCATCCAGAAAGTAAACTTCCCTATGTTTTCCCCTTTAAAGTGAACGTAATTAACCTTGTCACTTGAGTGTGTTTAACAGATATATAATGTATTAATCAGATGCCAGCTGGACAAGTCCCGATTCCGGCCAGTAACAGGGTATCAGTGGTCCGAAATGGAAACTATAATTCCTTCTCCCGCCGCCTGCAAGGTTCGGTCTGTGATCTTGAATACACAAAGTATTGCGCCAATGAAATTCATCGTGAGCTCTGTCAGATCTATGAGCCAAAACTGACACCCGAGCGCAAAATTCAAAGCTTAGGAGCACCACTGATATTTCTGCTACAGTATCACTACGACAGCGACGAGTTCCTATACAGTATCTACACGGGCAATGAGACTTGGATTCCGCATTTTACCATGGAAACCAAGCAGCAGTCAATGCATTAGCATCCTAGTGGATCTTCGGTCAGGACCAAATTCAAGCAGACGCTGTCGGTACGGAAAGGAATGTGCACGGTGTTCTGGGACAGGAAGGCTGGTTCCATTCACTGGTCTATGACAGAGGTATACAACAGTTGATCCCACAATACGACAAGTGTCTCAATACTGGTGATGGCTATGTTGAAAAATAGTTGAAACATTGCTGTACTTGTTACCAATAAATATTTCCATGAAAGTGTAAGTTCTTTTTTTCTTTTAAATAGGGAAACTTACTTTCTGGATACACCTCGTAGATGCCGAAGTTACATGACGTACTGCTGCTACTAATTGTTGTCTTAAATTAAAGAATTGTCTACAATCAAAATTAATAAAAAGGTATTCATAATGCATGCTGTATAAAATCATTATTAGACCTGTGCTTACAAATGGCTTAGAAACCTGAGCAATGACAAAATCGTTGTCCTGTTTCTCATGCCACTTGGGGAAAACCCAGCACGATTGAACCGGCTGGTGACTCGATTTAAGGAGGAGGGGTGCGCTTTCATTTTAATGAGCAACGTTAAGATGAAAGAACAACTTCGCTCAAATGGGTCGTCATAATTTTGAAGTAAGGACCAAACAGAAGTCCTATAGACTTGGCTTGCCACCCCCACACCTATTGATTGAGAGAACATGGAGGACATTGCGACCAAGAACCTATTTTACGTGCTCCAGTCACCTTTAACTAACACGGTGCATCTAGGTCGGCTAGGGTTCCGAACCCGCAACCTCTCAGTTACGAAATCGTTGCCTTTGCCGACTGAGCTACTGCGACTCATGACAAAGTCGCAAGAGGATCATTTAGCATCTTTGCTCATAAAGGTTTTAAGAAAGATTCAGGGTGCAGTAAGATTCAAAAGTAGATGGACACATAGATACAATGATTAACTGGACAAAATGCATATAAGAACAGATATTATCAACTACTTTAAAGTAAATCACATTAAATTTGCTGGACACATTTGCAGACTGGATTTCTCTCCAAAATCCAAAATCTTCAGTTACAAACTAATTGGAAGCCGAATTAAAGGCAGACCCAAATACGATGGGTTGGCTGATTATTGATGAGAAGTTTAAAACAATGAGAGTGACCAACCTGATAGTACCCTTGCCAAAAGGATATGTGGAAGATTCTAAGGATGTCCTTTGGCTTATAAAGAGCTGCCGAGCAAATGAAGATGAAGAAACAATCTAAATATCAAATTTTGTTGCTTTTCACTTTATCAATCGAAATATATTACATACATCACAACCGATATCAAATATATACCAAATATATACTTACAAAATGTTGCATTCGCAGAATGGATTCCTCTTCAAAATCCAGAATCTTCAGTTACAAACTAATTGGAAGCCAAATTAAAGGTAGGCCCAACTTAGGTGGGTTGACTGATTATTGATAAGGAGTTTAAAACAATAAGGGTGACCAACCGGATAATACCCTTTCAAAAAGGAGATGTGGAAGATTCTAAGGAAGTCATTTGGCTCATAAAGAGCTGTCAAGCAAATAAAGATGAAGAAACAATCTAAATATCAAATTTAGTTTCATTTCACTGTATCATCCAAAATACATTACATACATCACAACCAATATCAAACATATACCAAATATATACGTACAAAATGTTGTATTTGCAGAAAGGATTCCTCTTCAAAATCCAGAATCATCAGTTACAAACTAATTGGAAGCCGAATTAAACGCAGTCCTAGACTAAGGTGTGTTGACTGATTATTGATGAGAAGTTTAAAACAATGGGGGTGACCAACTGGATAATACCCTTCCAAGAAGGAGATGAGGAAGATTCTAAGTAAGTCCTTTGGCTTATAAAGAGCTGCCGAGCAAGAAACACTCTAAATATCAAATTTAGTTGCTTTTCACTGTATCAACCAAAATATATTACATACATCACAACCTATATCGAACATGCACCAAATATATACTTACAAAATATTTTCTATAGATAGAAAAATACCTAGCTTTCAATAAAAATACACATTCGATTCCTTCATTGAAAAAAGTATAATGACTGATTTTTACCTTCAATATTAGAATTCTAGGATTACAAGAAGTTTTAAGTACAAAAATATCAGGAAAAAATTTAAAATTTACAATACAAATTCTTTCGTTAATTGATAATACTTCTAATTAGTAATACTATGTCTTTATAGATCTTTTAACACCAGAGAGACCCATTGGAGTCATATTGACTGATATCCATCAAGCAATCATATTTTAAAGAAAGAAGAAAAAAAAAGAAAGAAAGAACTAGCAAAATATATTATATATATATATATATATATATATATATATATATATATATATATTATATATATATATATATATATATATATATATATATATATATATAATACATGTATATATATACATATACATGTATATATATAGATGTATATATATATACATATATATATGTATATATATGCGTGTGTGTGTGAGTACATATACGTGTATATGTATGTATATGTTTGTATACATACATACATATATATATATATATATATATATGTGTGTGTGTGTGTGTGTGTGTATGCATATATATGTATATGTATGCATATATATATATATATATATATATATATATATATATATATACATATATTTATGTATATATATGCGTGTGTGCGAGTACATATACGTGCATATGTATGTATATGTTTATGTACATATGTATATATATACTAAAAATCATATTTTCAAAATATTATTTTGAAGATTCTGAAAATCCATGTACAGAAAAGCTTTAATACATCTGCAAAAATTTGGAACAAAATAATTAACATTGGTAAAGTTATGAAAATTTTAAAAATCTTTTGAAAACTTTAAAGTTTTTAATTTATAGAACTCTTAAGACATACTTTACTTTCTTTAATGTGCTATAAATTGAAATCTAAATCACAAAACAACTACAAAATTTATCGCAATATTTAAAATTAAAAAAAAATTGTAAAAAACTACTATGTCCTCTTCAACAAAATTAAAGGAAAATATAATCCAGCCAATAATTGTACCATTACGATGCATTTAAATATATTAAAAGTGAAATCTTAGTAATAATGTGGGTGAGGAGAGTGCTTTTAAAAAAATCTAACTTGTTTGAAAA
>CM063511.1:45646177-45648677 GCA_032207245.1 Pardosa pseudoannulata | reverse complement strand
AGACCGCCAACGTGTCAAACTTTATCCCTTCTAATTAGGCACTGTCCCTTAGGGACTCATAAATACTCCACAAAGGTACATTCTTATTTAATGTCAAGTACGGAGACGGGATTCTAATCTGGGACTGGGATCAGAACCCCGTCCGAGACCACCGTACAAGACAAACATATCCGTTGAATAGAAATTTATGGTCCTCCATCTCTTTACAAAGATGTGATGAGGTCAGATTTAGATCCCGAACATTTTACTTCTTGTATGAATGAATCAATTATATAGCAGATCTAAATCGCCTCATCACATTCTGGACATCCAGAGAGAGCCCGGACCAGCAATCGATTCCTTAACCCGCATGCCAGCATACACGTATAGCCAAATAACGGCCGCTACGTCAGTACCGACGCCCTTTACGACCGAAGACCACCACCGTCGTACAGCCTGATGAAAGCCTCAGCCTGCTCCCCTGTAATTACAGGAGGTAAACTTGACCTTATTCATAAATGATTACCTTGGGTCTCTGAATTTTTTGGTTAAGGAATAACACATAAAAACAAAAAGAAATTAATGAATTGTTCTAATGATAAACGTCGAGTAATGAATGTTGTATACAGATATTAATCAAGAAATAATGTTTGTAAATAATTAGTGTACATAATAAATATTTTAGTTCAAATATAAGGTATCATTTTTTTACTGTGTTTCCCCTTTAAGAACGGACACTGGTGTTAGTGTTGTGAGTACATTACAACACCTACAAAGCAAGGATGGGTTTTCTTTTCAATTTAAATTTCGTGAAATGTATCGTGAACCGTCAAAATGTATTGGTGATAATAAATTTTGACGGTCCCCTAATATAGAGTACAGAAATTTTTAATTGTATTTTCTTCGTTGTACTTGGTTGAGAGCAGGTTTGGAACAGTAGCTCATTTCTTGTCTGAAAAAAAGGAATACCACCAATCGTGGAGATTTACGAATGATGTTAACGAAGCTGAAATATTAACGAATTCTTAAAACTCAAACAGCCTCAAGCATTGTTGATTTTTTTAAAAATTTCTCAATGATTTAAGGCTTATCCTTTAATTTTTAATAAACAATTTTTACTACATTTCATGGCCTATTAAATTGATTTTTAGCTTGGGATTCTTATTAATAGAGAAATAGACAGAAAAAATAAGTATGAATAATTTTAAACACTATTTTAATCTTTGGTATGACTAACTATTATGAAAAACGGAGAGGAGATTTTTTTAAAGCGGCAATGGTTTTTAGAAGATTTGGAATATCTGGTATAAACGAAATGTTATCGTTACAACAGCTAAGAATGCATCAGGGGTGCGATAACATGTCGTATAAATGTTGTAACGGCGGGATTTAACGGTGTATCTACATCAAAGAACTTTGCTTTGAGAAATGAAGTTCGCTTATGTGGATACAAAGGGGTTGTTTTCCCCGGTACAACAATGTCTAGACTCTTGTGTCCTACAGGAGCGAAACAACAGACCAGACAACCGGGCGCCCAGACTGACAGCCAGAAATATGACCATCGGAACTACAAAGGAATGCTGCGACATTGGATCTTCGCCGACACGAATTCCAGAGACTCCTGGGTTTGCGGCCGGTGATTGTCTAGCCCAGACCAATCCAGTTGGTTGAAGGTGAGGTCATCGCTAGGTGATCCAAAAAGGAAATTATGGGTGAGGCCCACTCTCTTAGAAGTCCCTCTCCTAGAAAGAGACGAGAGAAGATTTTTAGAGAAGTAGTTAGTTAGCAACCAGCTAGATTTTTTAGAGAAGTAGTTAGCTAGCAACCAGCTAATTCGGAGGTCGCCTTGACCAGTCTCTCTATCGGAGAGTTTCTTTAGCGATAATCCCACCTTGGGATCACTTCTTTTGGAATTAGCTAGAACCAGCTAATTCGAGGTCGTCTCGACCAGTCTCTCCATCGGAGTGTTTTTTTCTTAGCGAAAATCCCACCTTGGGATATATCTCTTTCTGAGATTGATAACGATACCCTGTGCCTTGGGTTTTCTTTTAATTCGATCTTCTTCACTATTGAACGTGTATTCCTCTTAGGAATTCGGACTTTGTTTTATCTTCTTCAAAGATACCAATTTCTATTTCAAACTCTCGTCTAATTGAGTGTACTGCCTACATAATTACTACCGAGAACTTTTACGAGAAGCTACCGAATTGTTATCTTCCGGTTACTAAACCATTCGGCAGGGACCCTTTTTCATACGTCTCTATTTAGGCCTACGTCTAGTGTTTCACATGCTTATGAACAGTATTTGTATTGTGCATCTAGAAATGTCTATATAGCTGTGAGGTGTAAATAAATCATTTATTCAAGAAACACCTACTTTTTCATTGTGTCACCTAAAACTGAGATCGGATACGTTACAATGTAAACGACCTATAAATGAGAAACATACAAACTTTACTGGAGTTCCAATCCATTTTTCGTCCGAGGTACAAGATGGCTGATTCTGTGATGGGTTTGGTAT
>CM063511.1:45636177-45641177 GCA_032207245.1 Pardosa pseudoannulata | reverse complement strand
GGCAGGTAATAAAATGGTTTGAATTTGGCTGAGAATTATTTGGTACACGTTTAATAATTTAATTATCTTTACTGACCGCATGTTAGTTGCCAACTTTAATTTATCTTGTCATATTAGTGACTGCAGAGGCTTTAATATTGATAGTGATTATTTCATGGTATATATGAAAATGTGCAAAATTTAGAGAATCGATTGCAAACTGTGTGGTTATGTATAAAAAACAATCATACTAACGAACAAACTTCTTAATTTTTAAAGATATATAACTTAAAAGCTAGATATTTATTAGTCCGTGAAATAGACTCCTAGACTTTTATGAAAAGAATTTGTTGTTAATACCGGTGATAAAATTTTCATTGCGACAAAAAATAATCGATGATTAAATTTAAAATTATCACATATGTATCTAATCTATTATTTAATCCAAATATAAAAGAAAATTATTTACGTAATATCTAAGTTCAGTGATAAAACGTATGAAAATAATGCATGCGATATTTAAATAATTTAAAATAAGAAAAGATTCAATGAGATAGCTTAAGAAATGACGTCATAATGCTAGAAAAAAATGCTATTTTCATCTACTTATAATGTGATAAATTGATAAATTTAATCACCTGCTCTTAAAATAGAGCTTGAAATAATGACATTAAAACTCTCGAAAAGGGGGAAGGGGTGAATTCGAACGTTTTAAGACGTCAGTATTTTTGCTGTGATATGAAGCATATTTATACCAATTTATTTTATAATTGGATCGATAATTTAGGAGAAGATAAACTTTACTCGCTTTGAATTTTGCTAATCGTAACTCATCAAGAATCCAATGGATGCCTCTATCCATTCCAGGTCCAACCGCTTCATAAATTCGAGGACAGACGGACAGATAACTTAAGCTATTATTTATACTCTATATATTAATACTCTATATAAATAGTTCTTTCTGTACCAACATTGCGTAATTTGCTATAATAAGACAGGTTGTGTAATATATAAAATTATTCCCCTGTTACGCGACTGAAAATAAATGATAAAGAGATCATCCGATTCTCAAACATGGAACGTCGCCAGATTGTAGAATATAAATTGTCAAAAATTTGCCAAACGGATGAACCCCCTAACAAATTACGTCGCATACATAATGGAATATTTTGTAAAAGCAAAGTTCATGTTATTCAGATTCTCCTTTCGTCTTAGAGGAATTTTTCTCACATAGGATCAAAAATGGTACTGAGTAGAAAGAAAAGAAAGGGTAAAGTAATTTCAACTAACTGGGTCAGTTTTTTAAGGAAAAGGGGAGAAAGAAAATGATTAATACATTTCATTGAAACTAAAATCCGCAGAAAAAAGGGATGTCAGGAAGAAAAGTTGAATGTGTGAACCTGAATTTTTTTTATTTTGTGCTGTTCCATGTATTTTCTAATTCACGACTCTAGAATTTTGAATTAGAACTGTATTCTTTAAACTTTTACTTGAAACTAAAGCTATGAATAATAGATATAGTTTTAAAAAAATAAACTTAATAAAGGCTTTTGATGAATTAATCTGCCGTTTAACAATACACAGGAGAATGAATTTTATACGTAAAAATATTATTAAGAGACAAAATATTTATTAAAACATTTTAAACAATTCAGTGAATTAATTAATATTTTTTTAAATATTAACATTTTTATATTAAACTGCAAACGTTTTTTCACATTTTCAAATCATTACATTTGATATATCTTCAGTGTAATGACATTTGTGACTATTAAATAGTTTACCTATCACCAGTGGCACAACCAGAATTTTTGTTTCGGGGCAGAAGAGATTTTCAAATCGCAAATAATGTGATTTAAAATGTGATTTAAAGGTTTTTGTACTCAAAGCTATAAATGTTAATCAAGTACATCCCTTACCTACAGTTGATTCCTAAGTTACTCTCGGTAAAAGGGTTATGTTCATTTATGAGGAATTGTTTTAAAATTTGGTCAAAAAACATTGTAGAGTCTCCGGGATTCTTCAATTTAAGTTACGAGAAACTCAAAGGTCACGGATACAACCTTGGTAACAATAACAAAATTATCCACCATGGAATAAGATTCTCACAACAATTTTCACAAATCAAGAGATTCAGGAAGAGTTTGATTTTACACTGTGTATGTGAAAATGTAAGAAAGAATGCCTGGTGAAGATACGAGGTTAGATCTCTAAACAACAAAAACTTGTACTTGATGTACAATATGGAACTCAAGGACAGACAGCAAAAAGGAGATGAAATATCCTCAGAAAAAGCCTCCCGTGACCAACTATCAATGACTTCTGTCTTCTCTCAGAAACCTCTCTTTTGGTTTTCATTCGATGAAAAACTACTCGCTGTCTGCCATCCTTCTGTCGACTGTCCCAGGTTGGTGATCTGTCGTGGTACGAGTTGGCAAAAAGGAAATGATATTTCCTCAGAAAAATATCCCACGCCCCCACTGGCATTGATTTCTCTCTTCTCTTCAGAAGCCTCTCCCTTTTCCTTCCGTCAAAAACTACTCCCTGTCTGACGTCGGTCGGTCGACTCCCCCAGGTTGATGAATCTGCCGCTGGACGAGTTGGCAAAAAGGAAATGATATCTCCTCAGAAAAATATCCCGTGACCCCACTGGTCGTGATTTCTTTCTTCTCTTCAGAAGCCTCTCCCTTTTCCTTCCGTCAAAAACTACTCCCTGTCTGACGTCCGTCGGTCGACTCCCCCAGGTTGATGAATCTGCCGCTGGACGAGTTGGCAAAAAGGAAATGACATCTCCTCAGAAAAATATCCCGTGACCCCACTGGTTGTAATTTCTCTCTTCTCTTCAAAAACCTCTCTTTTTTTCCTTCCGTCAAAAACTACTCCCTGCATGACGTCCTCAGTTGACTCTCCTAAGTTGGTAAGTCTGCCGCAGGACGACAAGTTGCCAAAACAGAGATGATATCTCCTCAGAAAAATATCCCGTGACCCCACTGGTCGTGGATTTCTTTCTTCTCTTCAGAAGCCTATCTTTTTTACCTTCCATCAAAAACTACTCCCTTCCTGACGCCCTCAGTTGACTCTCCTAGGTTGGTTGAGTCTGTCGCAGGACGAGTTGTCAAAAAGGAGATGATACTCCTCAGCGTCCCCCAGCCTGTGGCATCTCGCTTCTCTTCAGAAGTCTCTCCTTTTTACTTCCGTCAAAAACTACTCGCTGCCAGTCCGTCGGTCGACTCTTAGGTTGATGTCTGCCGCTGAACAGGCAAAAAGGAAATGATATCTCCTCAGAATATCCCGTGATGCGTATTCCTCTTTAGAACAATCTATTCCATCACTACTTTCCTAGACTATTGACTCTCCTATTGGTTAACCCGACGAGTTGTGGATGATTTAGAAAAATAACCCACGACTGGTGTGCATCTCGCTTCTTAAAGTCTCTTTTTATCGTCCATGTGTGACTTTCTTAGAGTCTGTGGACAATTCGGTGCGTTTGGGAATATGAAAATTTCCGTAGCGTCTCATAAAACATGTTCTAACCGTGAGTATCCTTTATGCAATGGAAGATGGTGGTTGCAAAGTCCCAATATTAATAAACATCAACTACTTGATAAGAGCCACGCGTACACTGTAAGGAATTTGGAGCCACGATCCGTTATTTCAGTGTGCACCTTTTCCTATATCTGGAAATCAACATTCTAACCCTGTCTTTTGGGAAATGTGAAAAGAGGCTCTAAAGTCTTCGTTCTGTTGCAGAGAGGCGGTGATTAAAGAATGGTGCAGTGGTTTTCGAGAGATGCCGACGACAGGGAATGACTATGTGGTGATTCCTTTTTTGAAGGGTATCGAATTACCAGAAACTGACCACTGAAGAAAGAAAGAGGGGGAGTCTGCCGTTAGGTCAGTGGAGAGGAGAGTCCATCAACAGCCTGCGACAAGAACATCTCTCGTTTGGACAGAGGACTTTTGGTTACGAGCTCAAATGCAACGGCCTGATTTTTTTTTCCCTTTGGAGGCCACTTGCCCATACTGTGTTTGTAGATAAATGAATACACGACTCAGAACGTGAATTAAATGACATTCAATTACATATATAATTTATGTAAATAAATCTTCTTATGTTGTCCATTTAACTTTAGAAGGTAATTAACCCCTTAACGATCGGATATTTTTCAAGAAAACGTTCATAAAAGTGCCTATTTTTTTATCCCTGAAAAATATATAAAAATATGTGTATGGACAATATATATATATATATATATATATATATATATATATATATATATTCATTTTTAATTTTCATTTGCTTTTAGCTTGAAAATTAAAAAAAAAATTCCTTCGAATAGCCAACATTTAGGGTTATTATGACTTAATGCTGGTGTTCCAGCAAGAAAGGAAAATTAAAAAAATTATGCTTTAAACATTAAAACGTGGAGGTGCATGATTTACTGGAGTAGATAAAATTTTAGTCCATATTCATCCAGGCAACAATGCAGATCCATCATCAATGCTCTCAGATTCATTAACCGAACTTAAAAAAAAATTAGTTATTTCAGAATCACTCTCAGATCCATTTATAATAAAATTAGAATCTAATTCACTTTCTGACTCTGACTCCTTAATGAACACAATATTAAAAAATAAATTTTATCTTAACCACAAACCACGTGTATTCACCAAGAGCCTAAGTAACTTTGCTAATATTACAAATACATAACACAAATACATGTATTTCGTTAGGGCTGACATCTAGTTTAAAATAAAACTATCTAAAATTACTTTTAAAAAATATCCTGGTATAGCCATCTGATGTGTATAATGAGAACTAATATGCTGTCCGGGCAAAAGAAATGAATTAGTTTTACACTTATTACCGCGTTACTACTGAACACTCCAGCCCGGAAATATTACGGGAGCGAAAAATAGAAAGCGTAACTTCACCTCGTCATTTTCACGGGAGCGAGAAGGAAGGGTTAATTTCCATGCATCCAAAAGACAACCTACGAACATAAGCATACCTGCCCCAG
>CM063511.1:45591177-45613677 GCA_032207245.1 Pardosa pseudoannulata | reverse complement strand
TATCCGACCATAAACCTGACATTGGTTTTGGTTTTGGAGTGCTACGGTCTACTTTTTGCAACACGAGGGCTAATGAGACCGGGACCTGCTGCTTAAAGCCGATTCCGAACGGCTACAAAAATCCATGCCATGGTGGGATTCGAACCCACGAACTCCGGTTCCGAATACCAGCACCATAACCATTCGAACATAGTTCGGCTGGAAATCTGACCTTGAGTTTTTTCGCTAAAAGTTAAAGCATGTATTGAGTAGCATTTCCCGAATAATGAAAGGGACAATCCCACTTGGTGGCCGTTAAGAGGGGGTCGAGTGGCCACTGATGCAGGTCATTTTACCATTAGGTCTATGAGTCGAAAATTCCGTGCCATGAAAAATTGGTATATATATATATATATATATATATATATATATATATATATATATATATATATATATATATATATATATATATATATATATATATATATATATATATATATATATATATATATATATATATATATATATATATATATATATATATATATATATATATATATATGTCGTGGTCCAGTAAACACACTAGTAAAATATGTAAATCAGTCCACTCTCAAGTAATTCTTTTTCTTCTCTTTATTAATCCATTTCACACACTACTCAACAATGGCGTCTCATATTGGCGCCCAACTGCTAACAAAGGTAGTTTTCACTGCTTCGAGGAGCCACGTCTGACTATAGTAATTGCTTATCGCTCTCTGCCCATATCACTGCGCGTGAGACGTATTTATGTGGCTAATAACTCGAGGCGCGTTACTCCCATTAAAAGATCCCTAATTAAATCTGTTAAATTACTCTATATTTTAAATACTGACATATATATATATATATATATATATATATATATATATATATATATATATATATAAATAATCAACAGAATTTGTAGTGGCCAATGTTAACAAAGGCAAGTGCTCCGCTCTGGAAATAAATAAAGAGCAATTTTATTAAGTTAAAAGTAAATTTTTCCTTGCATCAATTTTTACTACATAACAGTTTTGATACCCTTTAATATTCTCTTACTAACCACTTGGTGGAACATTGTTGCACGAAAGAAGTTCCATGAATCTAAATAACATAATATATCTTAGGAACATGACACATATAACATGATCTTCTAAATTATGGGTCTACAATATTGAATTGGTTATAAGATGTGGAATACTGGGGAGAAAAATTTAAAAAGTTCAAAATTTTACTAAAACCAGGGTTCGACTTTAGAAAATTTCTAAATATTTGTTTATCAAATTTTAAATCAGGATTGGAAATCTCATTATTTATTTATTTCTAATTACTCGGTTTTGTGCTAATTGATAGGTTTTAAGCTCGAAGAACAACCATATACAAATTAATGTAAACTTTGCTTAGCACCAACAATTACTAAGTAACTATTATGCCATCATTTAATTCTTGTTAATCCCTTGGTCTGGCATTTTGATACAAAATACATCCCATAAATCTAAATGACATAATATAACAAGAACTTCTAAATTAATTTATAGCTCCATGATATTGAATTAATTATTAGGTAAGAAATATTGGTGAGGAAATAAAGAAAAGTTCAGAAATCTATTAAAACACAATTTCAAGTATTTGAAAAATGCGAAATATTTGTTTATCAAACATTTAAATCAGTCATATTCTACAGTTATTTTGAAAATAATCATTTTGAAAATCTAGCTTCTTAAAATCCTAAAACGAATAAATGAAATGAATAATATAATTATCCTAAAATCCTTCTAATGAATATTCTTAATTGAATAAATGAATAATCGTATAATCCTATAATGAATAATAATAAATGATAATGAATAACATAAATGTCTTATAATCTTCATTGTCTTTATTTTTCAAAAAATCTTATATTTATTCACAAATCTTAAAATTCTAAAATGAATAATTTAAAAATATCTTATAGTTTTTTTGTGTCTATATTTTTTTAAAAAATCTAATTTTCGTTCACAAATCTTAAAATCCCAAAATGAATAATTTAATAATACATTTGTCTTCTGATTCCTTATTTTTTTTAAAAAATCTTAATTCATTCATAAATCTTAAAATCCTAAAAAAAAAATAATTTAAAAACATCTTATAGCCTTTTGTGTATTTATTTTGTTAAATGTTTTCATTACCAAATCTTAAAATCCTAAAATGAATAATTTAAAAATATCTTATAGTCTTTTGTGTCTTTAATTTTTTAAAAAATCTTATTTTCGTTCACAAATCTTAAAATCCCAAAATGAATAATTTAATAATACTTTATAGTCTTCTGATTCATTATTTTTTTAATCTTAATTCATTCATAAATCTTAAAATCCTAAAAAAATATAATTTAAAAACAACTTATAGCTTTTTGTGTATTTATTTTTTTTTTAATTTTTTCATTCCCAAATCTTAAAATCCTAAAAAGAATAATTTAAAAATATCTTATAGTATTTTGTATCTTTGTTTTAAAAAAAAAATCTTTTTTTCTTTCACAAATCTTAAAATCCCAAAATTAATAATTTAATAATACTTTATAGTCTTCTGATTTATTATTTTTTTTTTTAAATTTTAATTCATTCATAAATCTTAAAATCCAAAAAAAATAATTTAAAAATATCTTATAGCCTTTTGTGTATTTATTTTTTCTTAAATGTTTTCATTCCCAAATCTTAAAATCCTAAAATTAATAATATAAATATATCTGATAGTCTTTTGTGTCTTTATTTTAAAAAAAAATCTTGTATTCATTTACAAATTTTAAAATCCTAAAAGGAATAATTTAAAAACATCTTATAGCCTTTTGTGTATTTATTTTTTTTTAAATGTTTTCATTCACAAATCTTAAAATCTTAAAAGGAATAATTTAAAATTATCTTATAGCCTTTTGTGTATTTATTTTTTTTTAATGTTTTCATTCACAAATCTTAAAATTCTAAAAGGAATAATTTAAAAACATCTTATAAACTTTTGTGTATTTATTTTTTTTTTAATGTTTTCATTCACAAATCTTAAAATCTTAATATTAATAATTTAAAAACATCTTATAGCCTTTTGTGTATTTATTTTTTTAAATGTTTACATTCACAAATCTTAAAATCTTAAAAGGAATAATTTAAAAACATCTTATAGCCTTTTGTGTATTTATTTTTTTTAAATGTTTTCATTCACAAATCTTAAAATCTTAAAAGGAATAATTTAAAATAATCTTATAGCCTTTTGTGTATTTATTTTTTATTTAATGTTTTCATTCACAAATCTTAAAATCCTAAAAGGAATAATTTAAAAACATCTTATAGCCTTTTGTGTATTTATTTTTTTTAAATGTTTTCATTCACAAATCTTAAAATCTTAAAAGGAATAATTTAAAATAATCTTATAGCCTTTTGTGTATTTATTTTTTTTTTAATGTTTTCATTCACAAATCTTAAAATCCTAAAATGAATAATTTAAAAATATCTTGTAGTCTTCTGTGTCTTTATTTTTTAAAAAAATCTTATATTCATTCACAAATTATTTTATAGTTTGCGATCATAAAACAATAATTTAGCAACATAAAATTTAAAGGACAAACACTTAATTGAAAACAATGAATATTGATTAAAATAATAAATATACATTTATCTCTCAGCTATGAATATACTTATTTGGAATGTTCTCATTACTCAAAGCTAAATAAATTATAAGTATAGGTAAAACTATCCAAATAAGATATCTCAAATTTACAGTGGTTTTTAAAACATTTTAAACTTTCAACGATAGATGGCGACACCACAAAATTATAACAGAACTCTTTTTATTGTTTCAATGATGGAAACAAGAACTGTTTTTAATATTAAATGTTTTAACTATGCTTTTAAAAGAATTTTTAGAAGCATATAAATCCTCTAATGTTTAGAATTTAAAATTATTTTAAATTTTATAAGATTGCTAAGAATATTTAAATCAGTTTATTAATTTCTTTTTAATGTAAACTGTTGAAATAACCAGTCCGTTTGTTAAATAACTCAAATATACTATTCCCCTTTTACACTTTTGAAATTTATTGTGTTCTATTCATATGTACTGGTCTCCTGAGAATTCATCACATTCTTGTAAACATTTGAATATACGGCGATCGCAGGTTAACAGCGCTACCTGTTGTCGAAAATGTGAAGTTATTGTTCTTCCTTACATATTTTCAGAAACAAAATTTGCAAAAATACTGAAACTAGATATTATTGTATCTGAAAAGAAATAGAATATTCTCAGTAACAACTTATAAGAATATTCTATATTAGTCTTCGTGAACTGCTTTCATACAGGGAAGTGGTCGCATCACGCTGCACCATAAGGGGAAGAAGCATAAACAAAGAAATTAATGAGGCTAATTAACTAAATTTAAGGTGCGGCATCTCGAAGATTTAAATCATACTGAGAAAATTTACGGCACAGTCCTGCTCATATATTTATGAATGAAATTTTTCAATGAATTTTTTTAATTATTTCTCTATGTTTGTATGTCAATCTTAAATATTCTCAAGCAAAAATCAATTAAGAAATTGTCAACATGGCTAGAATTACAGTGATAAATGAAAATATGCATACAATATTAGTAATACTAAGTATTTGTTAAAAATACGGCAATAAACTACTTTTTACCAGGACACGGAATCAAGACCGTAGGCAAGGGGGGGGGATTTAGGTGGACCGGTCCCCTCCGAAATTTTAAAATGACCGTTTTGTGGAAAGAAAATGAACCATTTGTGTGGTTGTGTCAACTTCTTAACTATCCATAAACAACAGTGGGATTAGAACAATGTATCAAGTGAGGTTGAATTAAACAGAAGGTGCAAATTGTATTCAACCAGTAAGAGCACTTTTAGCAACGCATCATAATATTGATGCACAATCAGAAGAAATTAGGAATTTTTTTGCAAACTTTCAAGGCGAACATATTTTATAATATACACATAAAAAATTTTGAACATGTTCATTTTCCTTCAAAATTTTCTTTTTGTTAGTTAAACTTCTGTATTAAAAATTAGGATTGAATACTCTGTATAGTTTTCAATGTTAATTTTACTAATAAATTTATTGTGTAGTTACTTCATTACTCAATCTAGTCTTTAAATTTGTTCATTATATCATTTTTTAATCATTTTGATAGTTTAAAACCTCATTGTGTTATGATACTCATTAGGGGTACACATACATAAGAAAACCCGTAGTTTTGCTAAAGTATTATTCACAAAAAACAATGTATTTCCCCTTGGTTCCTCTCCGAATATAATTTCTGGCTACGGTACTGCACGAAATTATTTATTAATTATTTACACGGATTGGTTAATTTGTATTAAACAATAAAAAAAGGCATTTCTGGCTAATATGCAGCAAATTTTTTGCACGGAGTCAAAAGTTTTATCTGTAGCAAAGTTAAGGGTTATAGTTTAACCAGTCATAAAATTTTATTTTAATTAACAGTTTTACCAATAGCAAAGTTGTATGGGAATATTTTAGCAATTATAAAACTTAATTTTTAAAAAGACGAATTCAAAAACTTTGGAATTCTTAAATATAATCTCCTTTTTCATACAAAATTGGTGAATTAATATCATTTGGAAAATAATTAAAATGATTTATTCTATACCAATTATAAAATTTAATTTTAAAAAGTATGAATTTAAGAACTTTGGAATTCTAGAAAACAGTCTTATTTTTTCATACAAATTGGTGATATAAATATCAGTAGAAAAAAAATTAAATCGATTAATTCAGTATCAATTATTATCATGGGAATCATCCTTGAAAATTTCACTTTGGAATTCTAGAAAACAGGCTCATTTTTTCATACAAATTGGTAAAATAAATATCAGTAGAAAAAAATTAAATCGATTAATTCGATATGAGTTATTATCATGGGAATCATCCTTGAAAATTTCACTTTGGAATTCTAGAAAACAGGCTCATTTTTTCATACAAATTGGTAAAATAAATATCAGTAGAAAAAAATTAAATCGATTAATTCGATATTAGTTATTATCATAGGAATCATCCTTGAAAATTTCACTTTGAAATTCTAGAAAACAGGCTCATTTTTTCATAAAAATTGGTGATATAAATATCAATATAAAAACTTAAATCGATTAATTCTGTATCAATTATTATCATGGAAATCATCCTTAAAAATTTCACTTTGGAATTCTAGAAAACAGGGTCATTTTGTCATACAAATTGGTGAAATAAATATCAGTAGAAAAAAATTAAATCGATTAATTCTATATCAACTATTAACACGGGAATCATCCTTGGAAATTTCACCTTTTTTTTTTTTTTTTTAGTGGATACTTCATTTTACCAGCGTACCTAATTATTGTAAAAAAAAACACATGCTAAGATAAACACAAAAACAATTTTTCTTGTAGCACTGACCCTAATATGAAAGCCTAAAATATCCCTGAGCTATTTTCATCTTGCAGCGATTTTTCTGAAGCTTGCTTCCTTTTATTTTGTCTCCTAATAGTTTTGACATTGTGAATCATTTCCTCAGCTTCACAAATCCTAGTTTTGACGATTTTTCGCAAAGCGTTACAGGTGTCATTTTCTTGATTTATTTCCAATGATTTTAAACTTCAGCTCTGCTAAACAAACCATTAAGTTGTCCCGTACCAGATGGTTTTCGTGATCTTTTTGTACACGAGGAAACAAACTTCCTCTTAAGAAAGTAAAGGAAAAGAAAAATATAAAAGGGCGAAGAAAAGAAATTTCAAGTAGGCACCACATTATTTTCTTGTACACCTATTAAATCATACGTGTTTTTCTTATTATTTTGATTGTATGATGCATTATCAGAATTATCATTTGCCTATTAATCTAAATGTTTATAGTAAGTACCATATCTCACGGTCATATTGTCACGAAGATTCGAATGAACACACCGTTTAGCTTAACAGACGAATTTATTGAAGCAAAGTAGCAACTCGCAACTTTACAAGATCGAGAAGTTGACTACAACTAGTGGGTATCAACTTTTATACCCGAACAGAATATTCGAGAAATAACTAATTAAATATTAAAGAAAGATCTAGAATGTTCGAGAACATAATGCAGCAATAAATAACATTTTTAAATTAAAAATGCGATCTTTGGATCAACCGCCATGGTGAGCATAGAACCCACAAACTTCAGGTCTGGATCTCGTGCTTTGACCATTCGGCCACTGAGCTTGTAGCCAAGACTTCTTTATGCGGCAATGCTCTTCCTCAGTAAAGTCAAGTGCTACAATCGCGTGGTAACGTTAATACACGTTATGCTGAAATTTTTTTAAACATAGATATGGAGAGCCAGGATGATGGGAATACACTTCATAAAACCAACTACATACAAAATAATATTTACAATAAATACATTTCAAGGATGATTCGTTAAAGTCTTATTAAAATATCTTAAAGGATAAACACCTTAGTCAGTTTGTCATTTCTCATATATTGCCGCATAAAGAAACTTAGCCAACGACTCAGAGGCCGAATGGTCAAAGCACGCGATCCAGACCCGAAGATTGTGGGTTCGATGCTTGCCATGGCAGTTTATCCAAAGTACGGATTTTTAATTTAAAAATGTTATTTATTGTTTCCTTATGTTCTTGAACATTCTAGATCTTTCTTTAATATGTAAATTAGTTATTTCTCGAATATTCTGTTCGGGTATAAAAGCTGATATCCACTAGTTGTAGGCAACTTCTCGATCCTGTAAAGTTGCGAGTTGCTACTTAGCTTCAATAAATTGTTCTGTTAAGTTAAACGGTGTGTTCATTCAAATCTTCGTGACAATATCCCTCAAGTCCTTCTTATTCTCTTTCCCCTCGTTGCCATTCCCAAGAAACTCGAAAAACCATGGAGCATACAGAAACACATCTTGATTCTGGCAGCTCCTTCCTCCATATTTTTATAAATCGTTACCGGCCGAATTTTTTCGTGATTATACTTTCTTTACTTTATACCAGGAAGTAATAAATAATTTAGTAAAAATTCAAAATTATTCTCCATAAACAATCGATTTTTAAAAATGGTCATAAACAGCACTGTTTGAACGGTTTAAAAATCATCGGTTTCACTTACATTTAAATAAGTTGATATCTTTATTTTGTGCTATTGTAAGCCTGCAGAATTAATGTGTTATATTGAGATTTTATTTTCCATAGCTTGCGTATTGCGATCTAGAGCTCAGCTGCAAGCATAGGTATTACAACAGTTCTAAATACAAAATTTCAATATTCTACAGATAGCCGTTTTTGAGTTATGCGAGATGCCTACGAACAGACGTTACTACGAAATTAGTCAAAACGCATTCAATTACTGAGGCTAATTAACTAAATTTAAGGTGCTGCATCTCGAATATTTAAATCATGCTGAGAAAATTTACCGCACAGTCCTGCTCATATATTTATGAATGAAAATCTTCAATGAATTTTTTAATTATTTCTATATGTTTGTATGTCAATCTTAAACGTTCTCAAGCAAAAATCAATTAAGAAATTGTCAGCATGGCAAGAATTACAATGATAAATGAAAATATGCATACAATATTAGTAATACTACGGATTTTGTTAAAAATACGGCAATAAACTACTTTTTACATACGAACAGACGTTACTACGAAATTAGTCAAAACGCATTCAATCAATGAGAATAATTAACTAAATTTAAGGTGCGACATCTCGAAGATTAAAATCATTGAGAGCGATCAAAATAAATATTTAGATATTCAAAATAAACATCAGCTTGAATTTCTGAGTCCCAAAATTAATTTAAAAAGAAGATAGAACTTATTGTAAAACCTGTTGTAAAACTTATCTATATTAATAATTAAAAATTTATTGTTTATGTAAAATTTGGATTTTAAGATAGGACCCTTCTTTGCCTTGCTCTCTCGTGGACCAAAAAGAATTTTTCCCTGCTTGGTAGCGAAAGTGAAGGTCCAGTCCAATGACCTGAATCAGGGATGGGCAAACTTTTTCAGTCGCGGGCCAAAAATCGAAAGAAAATAAATTTGGTGGGTCAAGATAAATTTTTCTAAAATTTTAAAAACAATATACAAGTATTACAGTTTAAATACGTTAATGAGACGAATGAAATTACGATTTCAGTTTTAAAATTTCCTTATACTGAGATTCGAAGTGAGATGTACTGATTTTAAGGAACGATGCTAAATGCTCATCTTTAAGTCTATTTCAGAAATTATTCTTTCTATGGCTCAAAGTTGAAAACACTTGTTCAAAATATAAGAAACAAATATACAGCTGATCTTCTGGGCGAGAGATAATAAATTTGTTATATAATATTTAAACAAAGGGGAAATTACGGTTTAAATATGTTTATGAGATGAATGAAATTGCGATTTCATTTTTAAAAGTTCTTTATAGTGTGGTTAGAAGTGAGATGTACTGATTGATATTAAGGAACGATGATAAATGCTCATCTGTCAGTCTACTTCTGAAATTATTCTTTCTAAAGCTCAAAGTTGAAAACACTTGTTCACATATAAGAAACATATATACCGCTGATCTTCTGGGTGTGAGATAATAAATTTGTTATATAATATTTAAACAAAGGGGAAATTACGGTTTAAATATGTTAATGAGATGAATGAAATTGCGATTTCAAAGTTCCTTATACTGAGGTTGGAAGTGAGATGTACTGATTTTAAGGAACGATGCTAAATGCTCATCAGTCAGTTTACTTCTGCAATTATTCTTTCTAAGGTTCAAAGTTGAAAACATTTTTTCACATGTAAGTAGCAAACATACCGCTGATCTTCTGGGCGCGAGATAATAAATTTGCAAATGTACCTCTGATCTTCTGGGCGCGAGATAATAAATTTGGCATATCATATTTAAACAAAGGGAAATTACGGTTTAAATATGTTAATGAGATGAATGAAATTGCGATTTCAAGTTCCTTATACTGAGGTTCGAAGTGAGATGTACTGATTTTAAGGAACGATGCTGAATGCCCATCTGTCAGTCTACTTCTGAAATTATTCTTTCTAAGGTTCAAAGTTGAAAACATGTTTTCACATGTAAGTAGCAAACATACCGCTGATCTTCTGGGCGCGAGATAATAAATTTGCGATATAATATTTAAACAAAGGGGAAATTACGGTTTAAATATGTTAATAGGATAAGTATATGTAAAACATTTCAAATTAACAAAAGTTTTTTAAAATATTTTAAACTTTCAACGATAGATGGCGACACCACAAAATTAAAACAGAACTCTTAATTGTTTCAATGATGAAAACAAGAACTGTTTTTAATATTTAATGTTTTAACTATCGTTTTAAAAGAATTTTTAGAGGCATATAAATCCTCTAGTGTTTAGAATTTAAAATTCTTTTAAATTTTATAAGATTGCTAAGAATATTTAAATTAGTTTATTAATTTCTTTTTAACGTAAACTGTTGAAATAATCAGCCCATTTGTTAAATAACTCAAATATATTATTTCCCTTTTAAATTTTTTTTAAATTTAGTGAGTTTTACTCATATGTACTGGTCTCTTGAGAATTCATCACATTTTTGTAGACATTTAAATATTCGGGAATCGTAGGTTAACTGCGCTACCTGTTGTCGAAAATGTGAAGTTATTGTTCTTCCTGACATATTTTCAGAAAAAATTTCGTAAAAGTACTGAAACTATATATTATTGTATCTGAAAAGAAATAGAATATTCTCAGTAACAACTTATAAGAATATTCTATATTAGTCTTCGTGAACTGCTTTCATACAGGGAAGCGGTCGCATCAAGCTACACCATAAGGGGAAGAAGCATAAACAAAGAAATTAATGAGGCTAATTAACTAAATTTAAGGTGCGGCATTTCGAAGATTTAAATCATACTGAGAAAATTTACTGCATGGTCCTGCTTATATATTTATTAATCGTTTATAAATGAAAGTTTTGAAGAATTTTTTAATTATGTCTATTTTTGTATGTCAATCTTAAACATTCTCAAGCAAAAATAAATTAAGAATTGTCAGCATGACTAGAATTACAGTGAAAAAGGAAGATATGCATAAAATGTTAGTAATACTGGGGATTTTGAATCAAAATTTTAAAATACGGCAATAAACTACTTTTTAACAGGGCACGGAATTATTTATTAATAATTTACACGGATTGGTTTATTTATATTAAGCAATAAGTAAAGGCATTCCTGGCACATATACAGCAAATTCCTTGGACGAAGATTCCTTGGCCGAATAATGGCCGGATGGTTAGGGTGCTGGCCTACGGAACCGGAGTTCGTGGGTTTGAATCCCACTATGGCATGGATGTTCGTAGCCGTTCGGAATCGGCTTTAAGCAGTAGGTCCCGGTATCATTAGCCCTCGTGTTGCAAAAAATAGACCGTAGTACTCGAAAACCAAACCAAACCTTGCACGTAGTCGAAAGTTTTAAGAATAGCAAAGTTAAGGGTAAGGGTTATGTTTAACCAGTCATAAAATTTTATTTTAATTAACAGTTTTACCAATAGCAAAGTTGTATGGGAATATTTTAGCAATTATAAAACTTAATTTTTAAAAAGACGAATTCAAAAACTTTGGAATTCTTAAATATAATCTCCTTTTTCATACAAAATTGGTGAATTAATATCATTTGGAAAATAATTAAAATGATTTATTCTATACCAATTATAAAATTTAATTTTAAAAAGTATGAATTTAAGAACTTTGGAATTCTAGAAAACAGGCTTATTTTTTCATACAAATTGGTGATATAAATATCAGTAGAAAAAAATTAAATTGATTAATTCTATATCAACTATTAACACGGGAATCATCCTTGGAAATTTCACTTTGGAATTCTAGAAAACAGGCTCATTTTCTCATACAAATTGGTGATATAAATATCAGTAGAAAAAAATTAAATCGATTAATTCTATATTAATTATTATCATGGAAATCATCCTTGAAAATTTCACTTTGGAATTCTAGAAAACTAGCTCATTTTTTCATACAAATTGGTGAAATAAATATCAGTAGAAAAAAAATTAAATCGATTAATTCTACATCATTTATTATCATGGGAATCATCCTTGAAAATTTCACTTTGGAATTCTAGAAAACAGGCTCATTTTTTCATAACAAATTGGTGAAATAAATATCAGTAGAAATAAAAATTAAATCGATTAATTCTGTATCAATTATTATCATGGAAATCATCCTTAAAAATTTCACTTTGGAATTCTAGAAAACAGGCTTATTTTTTCATACAAATTGGTGATATAAATATCAGTAGAAAAAAATTAAATTGATTAATTCTATATCAACTATTAACACGGGAATCATCCTTGGAAATTTCACCTTTTTTTTTTTTTAGTGGATACTTCATTTTACCAGCGTACCTAATTATTGTAAAAAAAAACACATGCTAAGATAAACACAAAAACAATTTTTCTTGTAGCACTGACCCTAATATGAAAGCCTAAAATATCCCTGAGCTATTTTCATCTTGCAGCGATTTTTCTAAAGCTTGCTTCCTTTTATTTTGTCTCCTAATAGTTTTGACATTGTGAATCATTTCCTCAGCTTCACAAATCCTAGTTTTGACGATTTTTCGCAAAGCGTTACAGGTGTCATTTTCTTGATTTATTTCCAATGATTTTAAACTTCAGCTCTGCTAAACACACCATTAAGTTGTCCCGTACCAGATGGTTTTCGTGATCTTTATGCACACGAGGAAACAAACTTCCTCTTAAGAAAGTAAAGGAAAAGAAAAATTTAAAAGGGCGAAGAAAAGAAATTTCAAGTAGGCACCACATTATTTTCTTGTACACCTATTAAATCATACGTGTTTTTCTTATTATTTTGATTGTATGATGCATTATCAGAATTATCATTTGCCTATTAATTTAAATGTTGATAGTAAGTACCATATCTCACGGTCATATTGTCACGAAGATTCGAATGAACACACCGTTTAGCTTAACAGACGAATTTATTGAAGCAAAGTGGCAACTCTCAACTTTACAAGATCGAGAAGTTGCCTACAACTAGTGGGTATCAGCATACCCGAACAGAATATTCGAGAAATAACTAATTTACATATTAAAGAAAGATCTAGAATGTTCGAGAACATAAGGCAGCAATAAATAACATTTTTTAATTAAAAATGCGTACTTTGGATCAACCGCCATGGCGAGCATAGAACCCACAAACTTCAGGTCTGAATCTAGTGCTTTGACCATTCGGCCACTGAGCTCGTAGCCAAGATTTCTTTATGCGGCAATGCTCTTCCTCAGTAAAGTCAAGTGCTACAATCGTGTGGTAAATTTAATACACGTTATGCTGAAATTTTTTTAAACATAGATATGGGGAATACACTTCATAAAACCAACAACATACAAAATAATATTTACAATAAATACATTTCAAGGATGATTCGTTAAAGTCTTATTAAAACATCTTAAAGGATAAACACCTTCGTCAGTTTGTCATTTCTCATATATCCCTCAAGTCCTTCTATCTTCTTATTCTCTTTCCCCTCGTTGCCATTCCCAAGAAACTCGAACAACTGCAGAGACTCGAAAAACCATGGAGCATACAGAAACACATCTTGACTCTGGCAGCTCCTTCTTCCATATTTTTATATATCGTTACCGGCCGAATTTTTTCGGGATTATACTTTCTTTACTCTACACCAGGAAGTAATAAATAATTTAGTAAAAATTCAAAATTATTCTCCGTAAACAATCGATTTTTATTTTCATTTGTTAAAAATGGTCATAAACAGCACTGTTTGAACTGCTTAAAAATCATCGGTTTCACTTACATTTAAATAAGTTGATATCTTTCTTTTGTGCTATTGTAAGCCGGTAGAATTAATGTGTTATATTGAGATTTTATTTTCCATAGTTTGCGTATTGCGATCTAGAGCTCAGCTGCAAGCATAGGTGTTACAACAGTTCTAAATACAAAATTTCAATATTCTACAGATAGTCGTTTTTGAATTATGCGAGATGCCTACGAACAGACGTTACTACGAAATTAGTCAAAACGCATTCAACTAATGAGGCTAATTAACTAAATTTAAGGTGCTGCATCTCGAATATTTAAATCATGCTGAGAAAATTTACCGCACAGTCCTGCTCATATATTTATGAATGAAAATCTTCAATGAATTTTTTAATTATTTCTATATGTTTGTATGTCAATCTTAAACGTTCTCAAGCAAAAATCAATTAAGAAATTGTCAGCATGGCAAGAATTACAATGATAAATGAAAATATGCATACAATATTAGTAATACTACGGATTTTGTTAAAAATACGGCAATAAACTACTTTTTACATACGAACAGACGTTACTACGAAATTAGTCAAAACGCATTCAATCAATGAGAATAATTAACTAAATTTAAGGTGCGACATCTCGAAGATTAAAATCATTGAGAGCGATCAAAATAAATATTTAGATATTCAAAATAAACATCAGCTTGAATTTCTGAGTCCCAAAATTAATTTAAAAAGAAGATAGAACTTATTGTAAAACCTGTTGTAAAAACTTATCTATATTAATAATTAAAAATTTATTGTTTATGTAAAATTTGGATTTTAAGATAGGACCCTTCTTTGCCTTGCTCTCTCGTGGACCAAAAAGAATTTTTCCCTGCTTGGTAGCGAAAGTGAAGGTCCAGTCCAATGACCTGAATCAGGGATGGGCAAACTTTTTCAGTCGCGGGCCAAAAATCGAAAGAAAATAAATTTGGTGGGTCAAGATAAATTTTTCTAAAATTTTAAAAACAATATACAAGTATTACAGTTTAAATACGTTAATGAGACGAATGAAATTACGATTTCATTTTTAAAATTTCCTTATACTGAGATTCGAAGTGAGATGTACTGATTTTAAGGAACGATGCTAAATGCTCATCTTTAAGTCTATTTCAGAAATTATTCTTTCTAAGGCTCAAAGTTGAAAACACTTGTTCACATATAAGAAACAAATATACCGCTGATCTTCTGGGCGAGAGATAATAAATTTGTTATATAATATTTAAACAAAGGGGAAATTACGGTTTAAATATGTTAATGAGATGAATGAAATTGCGATTTCATTTTTAAAAGTTCCTTATACTGAGGTTCGAAGTGAGATGTACTGATTTTAAGGAACGATGCTACATGCTCATCTGTCAGTCTACTTCTGAAATTATTCTTTCTATGGCTCAAAGTTGAAAACACTTGTTCAGATATAAGAAGCAAATATACCGCTGATCTTCTGGGCGCGAGATAATACCTTTGGGATCTAATATTTAAGAAAAGTTGAAAAAGGGGATGGATTTATAATGTATAAATATATATTTGTTTTAATTTGCCTCGGACAGGCAACTTAAAATTCTATCCGCGGTCCAAGTGGCAACTCTCAACTTTACAAGATCGAGAAGTTGCCTACAACTAGTGGGTATCAGCATACCCGAACAGAATATTCGAGAAATAACTAATTTACATATTAAAGAAAGATCTAGAATGTTCGAGAACATAAGGCAGCAATAAATAACATTTTTTAATTAAAAATGCGTACTTTGGATCAACCGCCATGGCGAGCATAGAACCCACAAACTTCAGGTCTGAATCTAGTGCTTTGACCATTCGGCCACTGAGCTCGTAGCCAAGATTTCTTTATGCGGCAATGCTCTTCCTCAGTAAAGTCAAGTGCTACAATCGTGTGGTAAATTTAATACACGTTATGCTGAAATTTTTTTAAACATAGATATGGGGAATACACTTCATAAAACCAACAACATACAAAATAATATTTACAATAAATACATTTCAAGGATGATTCGTTAAAGTCTTATTAAAACATCTTAAAGGATAAACACCTTCGTCAGTTTGTCATTTCTCATATATCCCTCAAGTCCTTCTATCTTCTTATTCTCTTTCCCCTCGTTGCCATTCCCAAGAAACTCGAACAACTGCAGAGACTCGAAAAACCATGGAGCATACAGAAACACATCTTGACTCTGGCAGCTCCTTCTTCCATATTTTTATATATCGTTACCGGCCGAATTTTTTCGGGATTATACTTTCTTTACTCTACACCAGGAAGTAATAAATAATTTAGTAAAAATTCAAAATTATTCTCCGTAAACAATCGATTTTTATTTTCATTTGTTAAAAATGGTCATAAACAGCACTGTTTGAACTGCTTAAAAATCATCGGTTTCACTTACATTTAAATAAGTTGATATCTTTATTTTGTGCTATTGTAAGCCTGCAGAATTAATGTGTTATATTGAGATTTTATTTTCCATAGCTTGCGTATTGCGATCTAGAGCTCAGCTGCAAGCATAGGTATTACAACAGTTCTAAATACAAAATTTCAATATTCTACAGATAGCCGTTTTTGAGTTATGCGAGATGCCTACGAACAGACGTTACTACGAAATTAGTCAAAACGCATTCAATTACTGAGGCTAATTAGTCAAAACGCATTCAATTACTGAGGCTAATTAACTAAATTTAAGGTGCTGCATCTCGAATATTTAAATCATGCTGAGAAAATTTACCGCACAGTCCTGCTCATATATTTATGAATGAAAATCTTCAATGAATTTTTTAATTATTTCTATATGTTTGTATGTCAATCTTAAACGTTCTCAAGCAAAAATCAATTAAGAAATTGTCAGCATGGCAAGAATTACAATGATAAATGAAAATATGCATACAATATTAGTAATACTACGGATTTTGTTAAAAATACGGCAATAAACTACTTTTTACATACGAACAGACGTTACTACGAAATTAGTCAAAACGCATTCAATCAATGAGAATAATTAACTAAATTTAAGGTGCGACATCTCGAAGATTAAAATCATTGAGAGCGATCAAAATAAATATTTAGATATTCAAAATAAACATCAGCTTGAATTTCTGAGTCCCAAAATTAATTTAAAAAGAAGATAGAACTTATTGTAAAACCTGTTGTAAAACTTATCTATATTAATAATTAAAAATTTATTGTTTATGTAAAATTTGGATTTTAAGATAGGACCCTTCTTTGCCTTGCTCTCTCGTGGACCAAAAAGAATTTTTCCCTGCTTGGTAGCGAAAGTGAAGGTCCAGTCCAATGACCTGAATCAGGGATGGGCAAACTTTTTCAGTCGCGGGCCAAAAATCAAAAGAAAATAAATTTGGTGGGTCAAGATAAATTTTTCTAAAATTTTAAAAACAATATACAAGTATTACAGTTTAAATACGTTAATGAGACGAATGAAATTACGATTTCATTTTTAAAATTTCCTTATACTGAGATTCGAAGTGAGATGTACTGATTTTAAGGAACGATGCTAAATGCTCATCTTTAAGTCTATTTCAGAAATTATTCTTTCTAAGGCTCAAAGTTGAAAACACTTGTTCACATATAAGAAACAAATATACCGCTGATCTTCTGGGCGAGAGATAATAAATTTGGGATATAATATTTAAACAAAGGGGAAATTACGGTTTAAATATGTTAATGAGATGAATGAAATTGCGATTTCATTTTTAAAAGTTCCTTATACTGAGGTTGGGAGTGAGATGTACTGATTTTAAGGAACGATGCTAAATGCTCATCTGTCAGTCTACTTCTGAAATTATTCTTTCTAAGGCTCAAAGTTGAAAACACTTGTTCACATATAAGAAACAAATATACCGCTGATCTTCTGGGCGAGAGATAATAAATTTGTTATATAATATTTAAACAAAGGGGAAATTACGGTTTAAATATGTTAATGAGATGAATGAAATTGCGATTTCATTTTTAAAAGTTCCTTATACTGAGGTTCGAAGTGAGATGTACTGATTTTAAGGAACGATGCTAAATGCTCATCTGTCAGTCTACTTCTGAAATTATTCTTTCTAAGGTTCAAAGTTGAAAACACTTGTTCACATATAAGAAGCAAATATACCGCTGATCTTCTGGGCGAGAGATAATAAATTTGGGATATAATATTTAAACAAAGGGGAAATTACGGTTTAAATATGTTAATGAGATGAATGAAATTGCGATTTCATTTTTAAAAGTTCCTTATACTGAGGTTGGGAGTGAGATGTACTGATTTTAAGGAACGATGCTACATGCTCATCTGTCAGTCTACTTCTGAAATTATTCTTTCTATGGCTCAAAGTTGAAAACACTTGTTCACATATAAGAAACAAATATACCGCTGATCTTCTGGGCGAGAGATAATAAATTTGGGATATAATATTTAAGCAAAGTGGAAAAGGTGATGGATTTATAATGTATAAATATTTATTTGTTTTAATTTGCCTCGGACAGGCAAATTATAATTCTATCCGCGGTCAGGATAAAACCTTCCGGCGGGCCGGAGTTTGCCCATCCCTGTCCTAAATACAAAATTTCAAAATTCCCACTACAGTTACGTTTGCATATGAGAACACGCAAGAAAAAATAAAACCATGTCTAATAAAATACACTGTTAATGATAAGATTGCCAAATTTTGGACATCATTCATATATACCGCCAAACAATCACTGTCAATATTAAAACCTCTGCTGTCCATCCTATCACGCAATATGTCAAGATAAATTAAAGTTGGCAACTAACACACGGCTAGTATAGCTTTTTACTTATCCCGTCATATGACGGGCTATTTGCTAGTCTATATTTATATTATCTGCCTGTCTATTAAGAATTACAAATGAGAAATTAATTCAAATGGCCGTCATATATATAAATTGCTTATTAAAAACTTAAAAATAAGCATAAAATCTATCATTTTTCAAACTTAATGAAGAGTAAAAGTCTACATTCATTAAAATCTTGATGTTAAATATTTGATGACTACTTTCCTAATTTATACTTCAAAAAATAAACACATTATGCCCAAATCATTTCTGCTAAATATATTTTAATCCTTAGCGCTCCACACATTTTTGTACCACTGCCTACCTGCAACTCCGAGACATCTTCGTAGAGGAACTAGTGAAATGGAGTCTTATTTTAAGTGAGAAGAATCACACGAGCTTGTGAATGTTTTTAATTTTGTTTATTTTATACATATGCACTTTCTTCTTGCAAATGAAAGATAAATTTTAAATTTTGTACTTCACCATGGTGTGATATCTTTGGAAACAACCTCCCATATGCATTCTGGGTTTACTTGGGTAGTATAATTTCGGAACCACTACTTAAAGTATCAGAATTATAATCAACATTTGTCTTTTGCAATACCTTTTAATTCTTCACTACCACTCAACTCTAAATTGTCATAATAATTATTTTTCTCCATGCTGATAACCATAAATAAGGTCAAACAATGGTTTAATCGTAACTGTACAGAGACTGAGCACGTTTTAACTCCAGATAACAAATGCCAAAGCCGACGATTCCGCAGTATCTTAAGCGTAATCATGCTAAAAACATTTGGCTCTAAGGAAAATATTGCTAAATATTGAAAAATATATTCAAGGATATCGGGGAAATATGGACCAACATTGCTAAATACTGAAAAAATATTCAAGGATATCGGGGAAATATGGACCAACATTGCTAAATATTGAAAAAGATATTCAAGGATATCGGCGAAATATGGACCAATATTGATAAATATTGAAAAAGATATTCAAGGATATCGGAGAATATTCGATAAAATCACAAATTTAATTCTTTTGATAAATGTTTTTTCCTTTTTTTTTAACCCATTAATTCTAGAACACCTGAAAGCTTGCTAACTACTACTGCCGCATGTATAGACACAAAAACATACATGACACACAAACACATATGTAGTTTTAAACTTTAAAGCTTTAAATGCATCTGTATAATATAAGGTGTTTAAATTTTATATGCGTTTTATTCGCAGAAGTCCGTAATAACTAACTAAATAAATTTAAATATCATACGGAGCTGCGGAAAAAATGCCAGATGGCCCCGTAGCGGAGCCAACGGAGGGCTAATGGTTAACAAATATTCTAAATTCATTACTTAACAAATATATTAAAATATTTTAACTGATATTTAAATTTATTTAGTTAGTTATTACAGACTTCTGCGAATAAAAAGCATATAAAATTTAAACACCTTATATTATACAGATGCATTTAAAGCTTTAAAGTTTAAAACTACATATGTGTTTGTGTGTCATGTATGTTTTTGTGTCTATACATGCGGCAGTAGTAGTTAGCAAGCTTCCAGGTGTTCTAGATTAATGGGTTAAAAAGAAAAAAAGGAAAAAACATTTATCAAAAGAATTAAATTTGTGATTTTATCGAATATTCCCCGATATCCTTGAATATCTTTTTCAATATTTATCAATATTGGTCCATATTTCCCCGATATCCTTGAATATATTTTTCAATATTTAGCAATATTTTCCATATTTCGGCAACTCCTTGAATATCTTTCTCAATATTTATCAATGTTGGTCCATATTTCCCCGATATCCTTGAATATCTTTTTCAATATTTAGCAATATTGGTCCATATTTCGATAATATCCTTGAATATCTTTTTCAATATTTAGCAATGTTGGTCCATATTTCCCCGATATCCTTGAATATCTGTTTCAATATTTAGCAATGTTGGTTCATATTTCCCCGATATCCTTGAATATCTTTTTCAGTATTTAGCAATATTGAATACCATTTTTTCGATATTTAGCAGTGTTTGTCAATATTTCCCCGATATCCCTGATTAGCATTTTATACATGCATACATATATATATGAAATGTCGTAATCCAGAGTTAAGGCGAATGGAAAACAGTCTTGTTGATAATAATAATTTTATTAAATCATCGTTTCTTCTAAAAGAAAAACCTGAGCCATTTTCATTGTTTGTGGCAGAGACACGCGTAGAGTGTTCACAGTTCCATGTTCACGCGCTGATTGAAAACTTATCTGTTTCCAAGCTCATCATATTGTTTCAAAATGCTTCTTCTTGACCAGGTTATCCTAAAAGCTTACGCGAGCGTGAATTTTTTTCTTCATTTATTTTATTATCATAAAACACTTCCCTTTTTAAAATCGCTTATAACTCACGTAATTTCTAATTACCTCTTTTTTAGACCTGACATATATATATATATATATAGCAATGTTAAATTTGCAATACGAGCTAATTCCACCTATTTTAAACCTACTGTTAAAATTGTGAAAACAAGATCTTGTAAGTGATACAATATAAGGAAATAAAGACCTTACCGTAATCACTAACTGCGTATCTTCTGGCTGATTTACTCAGATTGTGCTATTTTCTTAAACTAACATTCACGCCCCTGTAAAATTTCCTTTTTGCTATTTAACTGCTCTATATTTTAGTAGAAATATGAATTTATCGTGACATTCAGCATTTAGAAGAGTTAAAAGGTAAAAACTATGTACAACTGAAAAGTGTTGGTAAGCAACAAATTCGTGTGTTTACAACTTTTTTTACACTTGCATTGATCATTTAAGATTTTAGATTAGCATCTGTTGTTGTTGTAAACGGTCAAATATTTATGTTTTAACTGATCCCGGATGCGATGTATCTGGAAATGAAAACGTGACTCTTAAAATAATAACCTAACATTTTTCGAGTGCATCGCAATCCGGCGCTCCTTCATACTGTCACACCGGAGCTAAAACTTTTTCAATGTCAGGCGGGGAAGAGTACCCTCAAATGCATCCAGAAATAAACCTTGAGAATGTCTCCCCACATCCGGCAGTTCCAATCCGGCTCACGGAGGAAAGTTTGTCTCCCAGAGTTCCGTCACCTCCACGGGGAGGATTGTCTCGTTTGTTTATGCGTCCCATTACATCACGACAGATTTTGTTCTGTTTGATGCAACACAACAAATGACGAAGTCATACCTTGACACGTGGGACGAAGTGCATGTTTATAATATTAGTATCTGAACGTACATGGAGAATAGGTTATAGATATAAAATATACTTTAAATTGAAAGAAAAAAAGAACTTAATAGACCTTAAACACAATTTACTTTTGTCTTTGAGAACTACGGTCTATATTTCTAGCTTCACAAGAGCTACCTAGGTAGCACAGAAATATCGGACAATATCAAAATTATATGCCTACTTCAAATGGACCCCCCTATAAATGATACTTCCAAACATCAATTTTTCATACTTAGCAATGTTGGTCCACATTTTCCCGATACCCTTGAACATCATTTTTCGATATTTAGTAATGTTGGTTCATATTTCCCCGATATCCTTGAATACCATTTTTCGATTTTTAACAACGTTTGTCAATATTTCCCTGATATCCTTGTTTATCATTTTTGGCTACTTAGCAATGTTGGTTCATATTTCCCCGATACCCTTGAATATCATTTTTCGATATTTATCAATATTGGTCCACATTTTCCCGATACCCTTAAATATCATTTTTCGATATTTAGCCATATTGATCCATATTTCCTCGATATCCTTCAATATCATTTTTCGATATTTAGCAACGTTTGTCAATATTTCCCCGATACCCTTGAATATCATTTTT